>CM057056.1:50348500-50721000 GCA_029948455.1 Solanum rostratum | reverse complement strand
TTAGGGAGTTTCTATAACCGATAACCACCACTTATGAGCTAGTAATTATACAAGTAACTATTGTCATTGTTCACAACTATCCAATATCTTGCCAGGGTAAAGGGCGCGACTCAACTCGTGGACTCAATAAAATCATTATAGGGACTTTAGATGTGTGGCCTCTTCCTCATCCTATGCTAAGTACATAGTTTATGGAGTTTGAGATAATACCCATATCGGTGCTAATACTTCTCCTAAAATATGTGCTCATAAATTCAATTAGGTAAAATACTCAATCATCTCTTAGTCTTATTGGACATTAAATCAAAGCTCAAACTCATCTCAAAATCCTTATTGTCATCAATAAATATATTCTGAAAATTCATTTACATCATCCTCAAAACTATTTCTCAAAACACCGTTTAGCTCAATACTCAATTTCATCAAAACTCATTTAAAATATGCATCAACTCAATCATCTAATAATGCTTGTGAAGTAATGAATATCAACTCAAATAGGATTCATGGGGAAGCAACCATGAATAATAATTATTGTCATAAAATAATAATAATGTCAATGCATAATTATATAGAACTCAATAGATGAAGAATTGACTCAACTGAAATTAAAAAACTAAGTTTTAACTCAACTGAAATTCAAAAACTATAGATGAAGATTAAGTCTGACCTATGAAATTGAATGGATGATGAATTTTTGAGTGGTTGTTTGGTACATATATATAAAAGGAAGTATTTAGTAGTGTTTCTTATGAGAATATTATGTATACCTTTCAAAACATGAAATTTCGTCGAGGAGAGTTGTAGTAATATATTTGTGTTGAGTTTTATTTAATATGATGTGAACCTTCTTTTTATAATATTTTTTTCATGTATTTTGCAAGATGGTAGCATTGCTTGTTATATAATCTGTTGAATAGTGTTGTATAAAATTTTGTTTAATAATGTGAAGACATGAGAAACTTAATTTAAATTTTTTTATAATATTATCTAGTAGAAAGAGTAGATTAATTTTATCTAAATTTTAGATTATTTAATTCAAAATATTTTTTTCACTATTCTAAAGCAAAAACTTCATTAATTTTTCTCTTGAGCTATCCTTGTCCTTTAAATGGTGACACTGCTTAGAAAATATCCTGCGTACGCTACTGTGGAGAAGTGCTCCAGTCCCTACATGGTTAGATCATGTAGGCAAAACTATGTGTTAGTACTTTGAATGTACTAGTATGTGAGATGTAATGCACCAAGAGATCATAAGCCATAATAGACAAGATGCATAATCATATACAAAGGTAATAAAATCAATATGATATGAATGAACAATGTCTTAATAAAAACATGCATGAAAAGTAAAACATAATTTTATGGTATAACATACATAAATGGGAGAAGACCGTAACCAACATATAAAACAATGCGAGCTACTACATGGAATCCAACATAACCCCCTTGTCACGGCCCGTACCTAGGGACTAGGAGTGACATGGTGAATAGGAACCTGAGAGTCCCTAAACAAGTCTCAAAGTATGCATATTTACACCATCAGTTCAGAAACGTATACAAATAGTAAAGACATAGTTCTAAGGGACTGCAAAGTAGGACTCACGCTACGGGGATGTCATAGGGAAAGGTATTAACATGGATTCACATAACACGTAGCACATAAAGACTAAGGAGCGGGTAAGTATGACTCACTCTATGTGGGCAATTTGGGACTTAAGATCTTTCACTTCATAAAATGAAATACATCATAATACTCATAATCAACCCACATAACGATATCCAATTGGTAGCCATATCCATAATGAAAATGCCCAAATACAACACTTAGCATATAAACAGACAACAGGCTACAATATGTCCAACAATGCCTCTAGTCCTAAGATGGGACAGAGATAGGCTAGGTAAGCCACTAAACATGCTAGTTAACTAGACTAGAGACTAGAAGAAAATTGGGCAACATCATGTTTTAAAAAAAACTAAGCCGAGACCATTTAGGTCATGACCTGGTCAACAACAAATCATGTACATCAAGATTAGTAAACCAAAACGATAAAGTACTAACTAGCCAACAAGGCTGCAACAACAGAGGTACAGGCACACACTATATGTAGATGCCAATCTTATAACTGGAGACCGAAAGGCATAAAAGAACCAACCCACAATAACATGTCCACAATAGCCTCTAAGAGAACCACCAATATTTCCGGGATAAGGCCCCGGCTATACCCAACTATACAACAAAAAGTAAGCATCCTGTGAAAGCTCCAGGAAGAAATGAAGCTTACCAACTCATAGCTAAACTGGGATCCTAGTGGAGGGGTCGATAAGAGTCCCTACCTAAACCCGCACACACGAGAAAAAATGTAGCGTCCCTAGGCAATGGGACATCAATACGAATAAACGTGTACTGATATGTAAGCAGAATGTAAAACCATAGATAATAGTAGTAAAAAGGGTAATAGAAATACCACCTGTAACCATTATTCAAGTAACCTGAATGGCCAACAATTAATCTCCAAGTGATCAAATATGCATGATATGCTCGAGTATCGCATGTCGTGAATACATATATAAAGATGTAAATGCATGACATACCCAACCAAACGCTAGCAATGGTGGTCCTTTCTGGTAGCTGACTGGCATCATATTTGCCAACCTTGTGGCCTTTTGTACCATATATATATATAATCATTTGGGTAAATTGGCCCCATGCCTCCAATTATAGCTCGGAGTCTATGCATAAAGTGCAATGTATGATATGAATATTGATAACACATAGTAGTCTATAGCATAAATTTTAGCCAATCTTGGCTCATTAGTACACTTATCCACATAACATCATAATCATGGTCGTAGCTAAACACGTCTCATGGGATCTTACATGTCTTTTGAATAAGTTTGACAACTTAACTCAACATTTAGGATGAGCCCTTAACTCTGAAAGTGTTCATAAAGGTGCTTTACATAATACTTATACTTGGTCCCATGTCAATTAGTAAAGAAAGTATGTAAATAGGATCAAGTGCCTTAGTAGTTTAAATAGGGGCATTACGCTAAACATTATTGGAAACTAACGCGTTACTTGTTAAATTCTTCAATTTTATACTTTTGTATGGAGTAGGACTAATTATGAATACTACATTCCCTTCGTAATCTACATTTATTTTGATGGCACTAGACCAATAAGAGAAACTCCGCGAATATATGGATAAGTAGCCAGGTAAACCAACAAAATGATATATAGATATTGAATGTCCAGTGTAAGCAAAAGAATGGAATTACAACCTAATACTACCATGAAGATAACTTGGCTGCAATCGCAATGCCATTCATAGAAGGACTTTCTAGCAACAGAATAGTAAGATATTGCATTTGACGTTTTGAGAAACTTTCCAAAATTTTGTGCGAAAAGGAGGAACGGAGCTTAGCCTTAACATACCTTCCCAACGGATGTCCTATTGCCCAAAGTTTCTTTACGAGAGTTGTTCCTTACATCCTAAGCTTGGAAACAACTATATATATGCAGCTTAAAAACACCTACAAACTGTCCAGAATTTAGCATGAATGACCGAATTCGACAAATAGTATTTACGCGAGGAAATATCCGTAAATTCGTAAAAATGACAGTAAAGGAGCCCTATGATTATTACCTGAGCATGCCAGCTGCAAACCAAGAATAACCAGTAGGAACACCACTCTTTTACAGCCCAAAAACAGTCCTAAACACAGCTAATAGGAGGGAAAAATAATGGTAAAGCATAAGGCATTCATTTCTAGGCACGGGGACGAATTTTAACGGTAATAACGCGATAAACTCACCCAAATCACTTTGGTACCTTGAGGGAACTTTATCTTCAGTATATATGTTGTTTGGGACGAAATAGAACTGAATTGAGCTTTAAAAAGCTTAAATTAGCTGACATCTAGGTGGGTTGACCCGACCTAACCCATGACCCGATTTACTGCTCGGGCAGTCACAGTAAAACTGTCATAACGTTTTATTTTGAGGTTGGATTGATGCGTGGTTTTGTGCATTGCAAACTAGACTCATGGGTATTCAATTTGATAGATTATAGACCTTTTAACTACTTATATTTTGGGAGATATGTCCTGATTCATTTGACCCAAATTTAAGAAGGATTTCTTAAAGAAACTTATGGTAACCTTTTTCTTGCAACTATCTTGATTCCAAAACATAATGTATGACCTTTGTGCTATTAAAATAACCTTTAAGAAGTCCATTATTAGAAAATTATAAACTTTTAGTCCCATTCAGAATGTGAAACCTAATTTAAACCTTTCAAAAAGAACGAGGTGCCACTCGGGCCATTTCTTTAATCCCAAATGTGTATTTAGGGTATTCCTTTGGCTTAAAATTTTAGTCCTTGACATTACCACTTATTGGAAGCCTTACTATCCCTAGGTTCTACCTAATATCATATATGTCCTATATGACACGCCACCATATATATATATATGGAATACGAGAAACACGGGGTCTCACAGTCTCCTCCTCCCCCCCCCCCCCCCATGAACATTCATCCGCGAATGTTGCACTATTATGTCTTAAAATGTGATTTTTGAGGATATACCTTTTATCCCTCCAATCCATAAATCAACTTCGAAAAAAATTCCAATTACTAAGCTTTATATAGCTATCCTGTGACGACCTACATAAACTATATTCCCAATTTATTTAAAATTCAAGCTACTATAGAAAGATGACTGCCAACTTTTAAAATCTGACTTACCTTAATTTTCAAATAGCTGAGAGTGCTTCTTCATCATTTCCTCTTCTGCTTCCCAAGTTATTTCCTCAATATTTTTGTTTCGCCACAATAAATTTCATGGAGGCCACTTCTTTATTCCAAAGCTTTCTCACTTGTCGTTCTAAAATAGTCGCTGACACCTTATCATAAGACAAGTCTTCAGCAATGTGGATATCCTCAATGTGAGTAATACGCGAAGGATCTCCAATGCACTTCTACAACATCGATACATGAAACACCGGATGGACTGCCCCCAATTCTGGAGGCAAATCAAGCTCGTATGCGACCTTGCCGATCTTTTGAATAATCTTATATAGTCCAACATATCTTGGAATGAGATTTCATGTATTCCTAAACAACATGCTTCCCTTCATAGGTGATACCTTCAAGAAGACCCAATCTTCTACATCAAACTCTAAGTCTCATCATCGAACATCTGTATAAGACTTCTGTCGACTTTGGATGTTTGTAATCGGTCGCTAATAAGTCTTACTTTGTCCATCGCTTGCTGAACTAGATTAAGGCCTAGAAAATTTGCCTCCCCAACTGATCAGCAACCTATATCTTCGCCCGTATAGTGCTTCATAAGATGTCATATGAATACTAGCTTGGAAGCTATTGTTATAAGCAAACTCATAAGAGGTAGATGATTGTTCCAACTTTCTTTAAAGTCCAGCACAGAGGCACGTAACATATCCTCAACGGTCTAGATGGTATGCTTTCATACCATATTTGTCACGCCCCAAAAAGAGGGGAGGCACAATTGGCACTCGATACCATTATTGGCCGGGCAAGCCACTAAACATAGTAGTTAACTAGACTACCGACCAGAAGAAAATCGGCCAGCATCATGTTTAAAAAAAACTATGTCGGGACTGTTTAAGTAATGACCTGGTTAACAACAAATCATGTACATCAAGATAAGTAAACCAAAACGATAAAGTACTAGCTAGCCGACAAGGCTGCAACAACAGAGGTACAGACACACACTATATAGACATGCTAATCTTCTGGTTGGAGATTGAAAGGCACAAAAGAACCAACCCACAATGACATGTCCACAATAGCCTCTAAGAGAACCACTCATATTTTCGGGACAAGGCCTCGACTATACCCAACTGTACAATAAAAAGTAAGCATTTGATGAAAGCTTCAAGAAGAAGTGACGCTTACCAGCTCACAGCTAAATTGTGCTCCTAGTGGGAGGGTCGATCAAATTCCCTACCTGAACCTGCACACATAAGATAAATGCAACATCCCCAGGCAACGGGACGTCAGTACGAATAAATGTGTACTAGTATGTAAGGCAAAATGTAAAACCATAGATAATAGTAGTAAAAAGGGTAATAGAAATACCACCTGTAACCAACACTCAAGTAACCTTAATGGGCAATAATCAATCTCCTATCAAATATGCATAGTATGCTCGAGTATCGCATGTCATGAATACATATACATAGATGCAAATGTATGACATACCTAACCAAATACTAGCAATAGTGGTCCTTTCCGGTAGTTGACTGGCATTATATTTACCAACCTGTGGCCATCTATACCATACACATATATATAATCATTTGGGAAAATAGGTCCCATACCTCCAATTATAGCTCGGAGTCCATGCATAATGTGCAATGTATGATATAAATATTGAATGCACATAGTAGGCCATAGCATAAATTTTAGCTAATCTTGGCTCATTGGTACACTTATCCTCATAACATCATAATCATGGTCGTAGCATAAACACATGACTCATGGGATCTTACATGTATTTTGAATAAGTTTCACAACTTAACTCAACATTTAGGATAGGACCTTAACTCCAAAAGTGTTCATAAAGGTGCTTTACGTAATATTTATACTTGGTCCCATATCAGTTAGTAAAAGAAAGTGTTTAAATAGAATCGAGTGCCTTAGTAGTTTAAATAGGGGCATTATGCTAAATATTATTGAAAACTGACGCGGTACTTGTTAAATGCTTCAATTATACTTTTGTATGGAAGAAGGAGTTATTTATGAATACTACATTCCCTTCGACACTACATCGAAAGGAGAAACACCGCGAACATATGGATAGGTACCCAGGGAAACCAATAAAATGATATATAGATATTGAATGTCCAGTTTAAGAAAATGAATGGAATTTTAACCTATGCCATCATGAAGATAACTTAGATGTAATCCCAATGTCTTTCACAGAAGGTCTTTCTAGCAACAGAATAGTAAGATATCGCATTTGATGTTTTGGGAAACTTCTCAAATTTTGTGCTAAAAGGAGGGACGGAGCTTAGCCTTAACATACCATCCCAACGGACGTCCTATTGCCCTAAGTTTCTTCATGAGAGTTGTTCCTTACATCCTAAGCTTCACAACAACAATACATACACAGCTTAAAGACACCTATAAATGGTCCAGAATTTAGCATTAATGACCAGATTTGGCAAATAGTATTTACGTGAGGACATGTCCGTAAAACTTCGCAAAAATTAACTGTAAAGGAGCCCCAAGATTATTACCAGAGCACACCAGCTACAAACCAAGAATAACCATTAGGAACACCACTCTTTTACAACCTGAAAACATCCCCAAACACAGCTAATAGGAGGGAGAAATAATGGCAAAGCGTAAGGCAAACATTTCTAGACACAGAAATGAATTTTAACGGTAGAAACGCAAACAACTTACGCAAATCACCTTGCTACCTGGAGGGAACTTTATCTTCAGTTTATGTGATGTTTAGGATGAAATAGAAATGATTTGGGCTTTAAAAAGCTCAAATTAGCCGACATCTAGGTGGGTTGACCCGACCCGACCCATGACCGAATTTCCTGCTCAGGCAGTCACACAGTAAAACTGTCATAACTTTTTATTTTGAGGTCAGCTTGATGTGCGGTTTTAGCGTTGCAAACTAGACTCATAGATCTTCAATTTGATAGTTCATGGACCTTCTATCTCCTTATATTTTGGGAGATATGGCCTGTAATACATTTGACCCAAATTTAAAAAGGATTTCTTAAAGAAACTTACGGTAGCTTTCGCCAACCTTTATCTTGCAACTTTCTTGATTCCAAAACATAATGTATGAACTTTGTGATGTTAAAATAACCTTTAAAAAAATCCATTTTTAGAAAATTATACATTTGTAGTCCCATCTGGAATGTGAAACCTAATTTAAACCTTCTGAAAAAGGCGAGGTGCGACTCGAGCCATTTCTTTAATCCTGAATATGTATTTAGGGTGTTCCTTTGGCTTAAAACTTTAGGTCCTTGACGTTACCACTTATTGGAAGCTTTACTATCCTTAGATTCTACCCCAAAATCATATATGTCTTATATGACACGCCACCCTATGTGTATATATATATATGGAAGATGAGAAACACGGGGTCTCACAGTCTACCCCCCTTATGAACGTTCGTCCGCGAATGTATCTAGACAACGTCTTGGTTGCACTATTATGTCTTAAAATGTGATTTTCGAGGATATTCTTTTTATCTCTCCAATCCATAAATTAACTTCAGAAAAGTTTCTAATTACTAAGATTTGGATAGCTATCCCGTGACGACCAATATAAACTATATTCCCAACTCGTTTAAAATTTAAGTTATTGTATAAAGATGACTGCCAACTTTTATAATGTGACTCACCTTAATTTGTAAATAGTTGGGAGGGAGGGGGTGTTTGCAAAAATCAATGAGAAAAATAAACTAACTATCACGAGAGAAAGATCAATAAAGGAGAGCAACTAGGGTATTGTGTTCCCCATGATTCCCCAACTTAGTGTCACCGAATAACCTAATTCTTGTCTCGTGTATAGCATGCAGGACAGTGATTTAAATTCACCAAGCCCTTTGGTCAAAGGTGAGAGGCGAATTTCACTATGCGACTTGGCCCATCTCCATAGTGTGTATTACTAACCATTACATATAAGTCCCACTACAACCTCCCCTTGGCCTAGTTTGGTTGATTAGACGAGAACACATCAACCGAATCCTATTAATTAATCTCTTTTACTATTCATTACTACCTTGGTCCAGTCAGTAAAACTAGGCGGGTTCTAATGCTGGTCACCATCAGAAAACATGCAAAACAAAGAGAGTTAATTAATACATGTATATACATCTTTCAAGAATCGTGAATTATCCAATTTTATTTTGTTAGTTTTTCATAGTTTCTGTTGTGGATTTAGCTACTCATGCTTTATGTAGATGAAAAAAGTATGAATTTAGAAGACATAACTAAATACTTACACAACTGAATTAAGAACAAGCAGATCCAATGTCAATGAAAATCACAAGCTTGAAGATTGAATTAAACCACAAGTGTTTTTAAAGACTCTCTCAATATTTTCTAAGAATATTGAGTTCTCTGAGCGTTAACCTAAAACTAAGCTAAACTTACGTGAACTAGTGAGAACTTGTGTGAACTTATGAAAAATAACCTAAAACACCTATTTATAATGATTTAAATTCAAATCCTAAACAACTTAGGAGAACTGGTTGACACACTCTATGACAACACTTTACAGCCTGTATTAAAGTTCACGGCTCGTAATCGGGGTCTCATACATTGTTGCTGGAAAACTGGACTTCTCCTTTACGACTAGTAAAATGGTTTATGACCAGTAAAAGGGGTTTCATCTGATGAACTTCAGAAAGTCTTTATTCTCTGACCCTCATGGCACGAAATCTCTTCTACGACTCGTACATTAATTTACGGCTTGTCCGCTCATAAAAGTAACTTCAAAAACTTGGACCCTCACTAGAATTCCTCACAAACCCACCTTGCGGCTCGTAGAATGGTCTACGACTTGTAAGGTGTCTCGTATAATAGCAAATCTGCAGCAACATTGTAACTTTCCCTAAAATCATTGGCCAACCTATAATCCTGTAAACATAAACTCAGAAACACATAAAAACAACTAAAGTTGCATTGAGAATACAAAAAATCCTAAGTTGTAAGCATCAAAAGTGTATACCAACACCCTCAACTTAAAATTTTTGCTTGGACTCAAGCAATGGACTCAATCTATATAGACAATACAATCACACATAGACCTCAACTCAATGGCATACATCACATATATCTCAGACTCTGATTCCCACACCAACTCTTCAAAATGGAATTAGATAGCTATTTAGCAAACCAATGCAAACTGGTGCATGTGACAATACAACTATGAAACACAAGGTATTATCAACAATTCACAATCACTAAATAAGTCTAACGCTAATAATGTAATGCAAGTGCCCTCACAGAAAGAAGAAGTCCCATATTAGACACTCAATGATATTTCCATTTTTTGGCATTGGGAATGTGCAAACTCACTCACTCTCACAATAGATATTCATGCATAATGACTAATACGATAGGCTTTCCCCTATACTCATGACTCAAACCTTTAATTAATTGGACTAGGATCACTCTAGGACTTTCTAGGCTTATAACGTAGGCTCAGAGGGCTTTGGTATGATATTTTGGAAAAGAGTGACTAAAGACCCTCCTTGAAACTTTATTTTTCTACACTTTTGCCCTACCAACTCTGTTATTTTCATCTTATTCTCCCTTCTTCCTCTTTCAAGCTTTTTTGGGTGCTTTATTTTCATTTTTTAGCTTTTTGCCTTGTTTTTACACTTCATTTTGCTTTTTCAATCTCAATTAAGGCATCTTTCATTTTTCTTGCACCCAGTACGGGATTTTTATCCTTTTTCTTTGTATTTATAACTCACCTTCCTTATTTTTGTGCTTTACCCTTACACTAGCCACCCCCCAACTTAAGTTTTTGGCCTAAGTTGAGGTGCACACTATCTATCCTCAGAACTAGGGCCACTTTTGGTAGCCACCTCAACTTAGGTTTTTTGCTTCAGTCAAGGTACACAATGTTCAAGGAAGGACCAGGGCCCAATTCAAGATTTTTCACTACATAAGGCTGGGTTAATTAGGTGTTTTGAAAGAATAGGTACATGTTAATCTCAAATATTAGGAACAAAGGATATATCATCGATTTGGTTGGTTATTTTTAGGCTAAAGTGGACTAATTTAAGAACAATGACCTAAGATCCTTTCCTAATCCAATTAATCTACAATCTAACTTAGAGTAACCGTGCAAATTCTGAATTAACACAAAACACATGAATTTATCAAATAAAGCTCACACTCATATGGCACTGTATTACCAATGAAAGACTCTCAGATCATGCTTCTCATCTCAATTTATCCTTGCTTATCAGAACATATATTGTCAAACACCTAAACATGCATGGTTACTATCTAACTACTAATCAACAATTTTTTGGTGGGTACCATTTTTTCAAACAAAACACAAAAATATGTTATATGCCACAAGTATTGGCACTATATGCGACAAATATTATCTAAACATCCTAAACATGTCGATTTAACAGAAATTAAACATCCATAGGGAAAAAGAACACAGGCAGGAAAATCCCGAGATAAAAAATTGGGGTAGTTATGGACCATAAGCTACTCAGACTTCACTGAGGCCCATAACTACCCACACCTCATAAAAAATGTGTGTTGTCCCCAATGCACAAAATAAAAACAAATTAGAACATAAAGGGTCAAAAATACATATCTGGGCACCTAAGCGCCAGGGTTCCTTGGATTGCCTCCCAAGAAGTGCCTAATTTATTTTCGCGGCACGGCATAGATGACTTGAGTACTTAGACTTCCTCAAGATCCGATTCGTTGACCGTCTTTATCGCTTCCACGTTTCCAAGATATGGCTTAACCCTTTGACCATTTACATTGAAGGTTCTTCTATTTCGTCTCTCTAATTCAATAGTCCCATGATCAAAGACACGAGCTACTCGAAAGGGCCCCAGCCATCTGGATTTTAGCTTCCCCGGGAACAACTTTAGTCTTGAATCATAGAGAAGCACCAAGTCTTCTGGTGCAAATTGCCAATTCTCTATGCGATGGTCATGCTACAGCTTCATTCTTTGTTTGTACAAGGCTGAGTTCTCATATGCCTTTAGTCGAAACTCATCAAGCTCATTCATTAGCTCAGCCTACAGTTCACTGCATCAGTCCAATCCAGATTCAACTTCTTCAGTGCCCACATCGCTTTATGCTCAAGTTCTACTGGCAAGTGACATTGTTTATGAAAGACAAGTTGGTAAGGAGACATTTCTATTGGGGTCTTGGATGCTGTCCCGTATGCCCATAATACATCATCCAGATTTTGTGACCAATTTGTCTGGTTTGCAATCACAGTCTTGGATAGGATCTGTTTGATTTCCATATTGGACACCTTCCCCTGCCCACTTGTCTAAGGATGATAAGGTGTCTCCACCCGATACTTCACTCCAAACTTTTCAAGAAGAGCTTTAAAAAGTATATTGCAGAAGTGAGAACCTCCATCACTGATAATCGCCCGAAGGGTGCCAAACCTTGAAAAGATGTTCTTTTTCAGGAATGTCGTGATACTTTTTCCCTCATTGTTGGGTAAATCCATGGCCTCCAACCACTTTGACACATAATCAGCAGCAAAGAGGATTTACTTGTTTCCATGTGAGCTAACAAATGGTCCCATGAAAGATTATCTCCCATACATCAAATAACTCAATTACCATAATGGGGTTTAGAGGGAGCTCATGCTTGCGAGAAACCCCACCTTCTCTTTAGAACCTATCACAAGTTGTGGCATAGTCGTGGGCATCTTAATAGATGGTAGGCCAGTAATATCCACATTATAAGATCTTATGGGTTGTCCGAATTCCACTATGATGCCCTCCTACCAATGACGAATGACATGACTCGAGTATGCTTATCATTTCAACCTCAAGAACACAGCAACGAATAATTCCATCATCACATACACAAAACAAGTATGGATCATCTCAAAAGAACTTCCTCACATCAGACATAAACTTCTGATGCTGATGTGTGTTTAGGTCAGGTGGCACGATATCACTTACCAGATAGTTTGCATAATCTGCAAACCAAGGTATTAGATCATGAGTTATAGCCAACACTCTCTCGTCGGGAAAAGAATCATTTTTCTCCAGCCCATCATAAAATTTTATCTTGCATCATCTTCCAATCTAGAGAGGTGATCTGCAACTTGATTCTCTGTCCCTTTTTTATCAATGAAGTCAAAGTTGAACTCTTACAAGAGACACACCCATCTCATCAACCTTGGTTTTGCATCTTTCTTAGCCATCAACTATTTAAGTGTTAAGTGGTTCATATGCACCACCACTTTGGCCCCTAACATATATGATCTGAACTTTTCAAATGCAAGTAGCTCTTGTTCAGTGACAATGTAATTCTTTTGAGCCACATTTAGGTCTTTGCTGGTGTAGTATATGAGATATAATATCTTCTCCTTTCGCTGTCCCAATACTACACCTAGCGCAACCCCACTTACATCACGTATTATTTCGAATGGATTGGACCAGTCTAGCGCTACAATGATGGGCGTTGAGATCATCCTCTTCTTCAATTCTTCAAAGTCTTTTAGGCATGTATCATCAAACACGAATTTAGTATCTTTCTCCGGCAATTTGCATAATGGGTGTGAAATTTTAGAGACATCTTTTATGAACCTTTGATAGAATCATACATGCCCCAAGTAACTCTCCACACCCTTTATTGAGATCGGTGGGGGAAGCTTCTCGATCACCTCCACCTTAGCTTTGTCGACCTCAATTCCTTTGTTGGATATTCTCTACCCCAACACAATGCCTTCTTTCACCATGAAGTGACACTTTTCCCAATTCAGTACCATATGACTCTCCTTGCATCTTTGTAGAACCGCATGTAGGTGTTTCAAGCAATCCTCAAATGAGTTTCCAACCACACTAAAGCCATCCATGAAAACTTCGATAGTGTCTTCTACCATGTTTGAGAAAATAGACATCATGCATCTCTGGAATGTTGTTGGGGCATCACACAACCTGAATGGCACCCTCTTAAATGCAAAGGTGCCATAGGGGCATGTAAATGTCATCTTCTCTTGATTCTCTGGTGCTATGGTGATTTGATTGTAGCCTAAATACCCATCAAGAAATCAGTACCACCCCTTTCCAGCTAGTCGATCCAACATCTAATCCATGAATGGCATAGGGAAGTGATCTTTTTCTATCGAAGCATTGAGTTTTCTCTAATCCATGCAATACTCTCAATCCTATGACTGGCCACATCGGGATCAACTCATTGTTGGCATTTGGTACTATTGTGATACCTACATTCTTTGGAATGCACTACACCAGACTCACCCATTCACTATTGACAATCGGTAAATTACTCGTGCATCTAACCATTTGGTAATCTCTTTGAGGACAACCTCTTGCATAGGGGAGTTGAGACGCCTTTGGTGATCAATGCTCCGCTTATAGTTTTTGACCAGATGGATTTTGTGTGTATATACCCCGGAAAGGATACCAATGATATGTGCAATCGTCCATCCCATGGCCTTCTTGAATTGTTTGAGCACCTTTAAAAGGGAACTCACCTGCTCCTCATTCATGTTCGCAACAACTATGATTGGCAAATTGTTAGCACTCAAAAATGCATACCTCAGATGTGCTGGAAGGGCCTTCAATTCTAACACCAATGTGTCTTCTGTGGAAGTCTTGTGGGTGGTGACTCTCAATTCTGCAAATCTAGCTCTAGCTTAGTTTGGTGCATAGGACCATAAGACTCCCCTAGAGCATTCACCGTCTCCTCATAGTCTAGTACACCATCATTGTCAAAATTCATCAGCATTGCATCTAACGTGTCAACACCCAACCTGTCTTCAAGAGGTACCTCTACTTCAGCTTCATCAATGGCCTCGATAATAGAAATAACTCTCACATCCTTGTCTTTCGTTGCTTGCTGACACAGATTGAACATGAACTCATCTTCCTAAATTTGAACTTGAGTTGGCCCTTCTCCATATCCACCAAGCAGTCGGTGGCTAAGAAAGGCCTTCCCAAGATAACAGGGACTTCAAAATCAACCTCACAATCAAGGATCACAAAGTCTGTGGGCAAGACAAACCTCTAAACTTTTACCAACACATCATATAGTATCCCCATAGGCCTCTTCATAGTGTGATCCGCCAGTAGCAACCGCATATTAGTAGGAGTAGAGGCCCCCAATCCAAGCTTCTTGAAGATCGCAAGGGGCATCAGATTGGTACTAGAACCTAAATCACATAGTACACTTATGAACTCCACATCTCCAATGGTGCAAGGTATAGTGAAAGCACATGGATCTTCTCTTTTATGAACCAAGGACCTCGTAGTGATAGCACTGCAATGTTAAAGTTCTTGAGAAAGCTCCTGACTCATAGTGCGCTTTTTGGTGACCAAGTCCTTCATGTATTTCGCGTAGCCTGGCATCTTCTCCAAACCCTTAATGAAGGGGATATTGACAGAAAGCTTCTTAAGCATAGAGAGGAAGAGCTTGAATTTGTCTTCCTCATACCTCCTTTTCAGTCACTGAGGGAAGGGAGGAGGAGGCCTAGGGACGGGCTTAAACCTCTATGGCGCTTCAACTGCTTCACTCACCCAATCCTTGTGACGGCCATCTCTTTCATCTGCATCCTTAGCTGTAACGCTCTCCTCACGAATATCTTCCTCTTCGACAGGCATAAGAGGATCAATGGTAATTTTGCCACCCCAATTAGTAACTGTCATACACTGCCCATCATCCTTAGGATTTTGCATTGTATTACTTGGAAATGTACCCCTTTAACACTGATTCAATTTAGTCGACACTTGAGAGAACTGTTTTTCCAGTTGTTTTCTATCCACAGAGTGAGACTCTATCTTTTGATTGATACTAGAGATCTCTGTTTCATGCCCCTTAGGGTCTCATCCTCTGTCTCAGCCTTCTTCAACAGGCGATCAAACATCTCCTCAATTCTGGAATTGCCTGCACCAGCATCACGGCTGTGTGGTGGCACATAAGGACCATTCCTAAAGCCTACTCTACAAGCCCAATCTGCATTCGGACCCCTGTTTCTTATAGTAACCACAGATGTTGTCTCTGTAAGCTCCTTCTCTACCAAAGTTCCGACTTTGGTTTCCTTGACCTTGTCGCCAATAGTCCTAATTGGGCCCTTGGACGTTGGTTTGGAAACCTACCATCTAATCTTTAACAAAGAATGCATCCTCCTCATAGTATGGATCCTCATACATGGGGTGCACATGGAGGTTGATGAACCACTACATTTACTCTCTCTTGATTCTACTTCATTATCACCTCCATGCTTGTGCGAATCCGAATAAGCTGTTATATGATCTCCTTATTGATTCTGGCTTTCTCTAGACCCACACTGTCTGCACATGAACTCTTTATGAAATCTCTATCCCTCTGCCCCCATGCATAATTCGTCTTGACCACACTTTCCATACGTTCAACAATCCTTACAAATGGTTGATCTAGAAACATGCCCCCATGATAGTGTCAGCACAGGCTTGACCGTTCTCATCAAGAGCACGATAGAAGATCTCCACCAAGGCGTCATCAACTATCCTGTGGTCAAGGACGCTCCTCAGACATTTTTTAAACTGCTCCAAAGTAGTGCCTATAGAATCACCAAAAAGTTGCTCCAAGTTGTTGATCTTGTCCTTTAACTTGAGCTTCTTCGATCTTGGGAAGCACCTCTCCATAAAGGCCTTCTGCAAGTCTTCCCAGCTGGTGATTAAACTCTGTGGGAGCTCAGATAGCCATAATACAGCATTGCCCATGAGAGACAATGGGAAGACACGAAATCCCACAGCATCCATAGATAGATTTTGCGGTCCCATTACACTCTTACAAACAAATGCCACATTGTGTAAGTGGCTATGTGGATCCTTTGATGGTAAGCCCACAAATAGCCCATGGTCCTACAACATCTGAAGTAAACCACTCGAGACAATGAACTTTTTGTCTCCCGGTAGTGGTGGAAACACAATAGCTCCAGTCACATCCATAGCCATGGGATTCAATTGGTACTGATTCTACTTGTAAGCATTGGCGTTGAAGTCCTGAGGATATGGAATATCCTCCAATGGAGATGGGTTCTCATTCCTATCAACATTATTATTGTTCCGATTTAGAACTGCATTGGTCGCATTGTTGGCATTATCTTGGGCCATCCTTCTTATTTTTTGGTGGATCTCTGGATCAAATGGAGTTAAGGGATTGCCTTGACTCCAAATGTTGGGCATACACTACTGGTACACCTTGCATATAAACAAAAACAACAAACAAAAGTAAAATAAAGGAAACTAAGGATTAACACTCGAAATACTAATGAATTTACTAAGTCTAGCTATATTCCTCGGGGATGGCGCCAAAATCTTGATGTTTCCCAAGTTACACCTCCTTTTTAGAAGATAAAGCAGTCGCTGTCAAGAAATAGAACCTACCCAAGTTTAGGGTCGAACCCATAGGGAATACATACACTCAAGACAAATACACCAACATGCAATCTGAGTAGTTAATCAACTCAATTCCCCAAAGAGGAGGGGCTTTGCAAAAATCAATGAGAAAAATAAACTAACTAACTATCAAGACAGAAAGATCAATAAAGGAGAGCAACTAGGGTATTGTGTTCCCCATGACTCCCCAACTCAGTGTCACCGGATAACCTAATTCTTGTCTAGTGTATCGCATGCAAGATGGTAATTTAAGTTCATCAAGCCCTTTGGTCAAAGGTGAGAGGTGAATTTCACTATGCGACTTGGCCCATACCCATAGTGTGCATTACTAACCATTACCTATAAGTCCCTAATACAAACTCCCCTTGGCCCAGTTTGGTTGATTAGACAAGCAGACATCAATCGAATCATGTTAATTAATCTCTTTTCCTTTTCATTAGTACCTTGGTCCAATCGGTAACACTAGGCAAATTATAATGTTGGCCACCATCAGAAAACATGCAAAATGAAGAGAGTTAATTAATACATGCATATACACTTTCTAAGATTCATGAATTATCTGATTTTTACTTTGTTAGTTCTTCATGGTTTCCAAGGCCCTAGTTGTGGATTGAGCTACTCATGTTTTGTATAGATGAAAAAATTATGAATTTAGACTACATGATTAAACACTTACACAACTGAATTAAGAACAAGAAAATCCAATGTCAATGAAAATCACAAGCTTGAAGATTGAATTAAACCACAAGTGTTTTCAAAGACTATCTCACAATTTTCTCTCTAAGAATATTGAGTTCTCTGAGCACTAACCTAAAACTAAGCTAAACTTACGTTAACTGGTGAGAACTTGTGTGGACTTATGAAAAATAACCTAATAATTAAAATTCAAATCCTAAACAACTTAGGAGAATTGGTCGATACACTCTACAACAACAATTTATGGCTCGTGTTGAAGTTTACGACACATAATCAGGGTCTCGCACATTATTGCAGGAAAATTGGAGTTCTCCTTTATGACACCCCTTTATAACTCGTAAAATGATTTACGACCTGTAAAGGGGTTTTCGTCTAATGAACTTCAAAAAGTTTTCATTCTCTGACCCTCAGCGCACAAAACCTCTTCTATGACTTATATGTTAATTTATGGCTCGTCTGCATATTCGTAAAGGTAGTTCAGAAACTTGGCCCCTCACTGGAATTCCGTACGAGCCCACGTTACGGCTCGTAGAATGGTATATGACCTGTAAGGTGTCTAGTATAACAGCAAATCTATAGCAACTTTGTAACTTTCGGCAAAATTATTAGCCAACTTGTAATCCTTCAAACAGACAAAAAAACACATAAAAAAAATAAACTCGCATTGAGAACACACAAAATCCTAAGTTTTAAAGATCAAAAGGGTTGTATTTTGGTAGCACTTCAGAAGGGGGCCAAGACATGTCCCAGGCTCACCCTAAAAGTAAATAACATAAATAGGGCTTCATAGGTATAGGAATGGTGGCTTGTCCTTGGAAGAAAGGACTCACCACAACAAATGTATCAAATCTGATCTAGCCGTCAATGCTGGATGAAGGTAGTCTCTGGTCCCTACATGGTTAGATCACGTAGGCAAAAAGTATGTGTTAGCATGTTTGAATCTACTAAGTATGCGGGCATGCAATGCATATGACTTATTAAACCTGCATTCAATATTAGATGACAAGGGCACATAATATAGAAGGAGAAATTAGCAAGAGATATAGTATACGATATGCCATGAAACCAATAATGCATGAAATGCACAAATGCTCATATATAGTGGGAATCGACTATACCCGACAAATCAAACTCATGCGATCTATTAAATTAATTAGTCCAATAAAGACCTCCCATCGATAGGAGAAGATTACTTGCCAAGGGTAATCTACCTCACACCTTACGACCCAGTCTTTTCGGCGTATGGACACCTTCATTATGACCCAATCTTTTCAGAAGGATTTCCAATATCATATCATATCAATAAATGAATAACCATCCTTATGACCCGATATTTTCGATGGTAGCTACTATTACTATGCTAGCACATAGTTCAAGAAAAAGGGAGAGGACCCTTGGAGATAGCCCTGACACCCCCAATCCATCGGTGCTAAGTCAATACGTTCCACGAGAATACTTATATATACACATGCTTTCAAAAGAGGCAATAGTTATTCAAATCACTTCGATGCACATTTAGGCTTAAAACCCAAACATATTTCATAATCATTGGTGGTCAGGCTAAAAAGCCAAATTATAGTTCAATATCATGTTTCTCATACATAGGAATAGCTCATGCTCATGACAGCATGGCGCAGGCACCCAATATGCTCAAAGAGCAAACAAATAGACATTTATGTGATCGTATTCTTTTCATAACCAATATGTGAGTTTAACTCACCGAAATCATTTTCATACAAACATATGTGAGCTTAACCCACCGGTAGTTTCATAAATCCAATGCTCATGAATACCTATGCTATGAATGTAATGAAAACGACATGGGTAATAGATATTCAAACTCAAATCAATAATACATTGAAGAATTTAAGTAAAGACATAAGTAAAATTCATATTTAGTCATAATATAGATTACCCATACACAAATGAAGCTTTAAAGGGGACATGCACTTTCGTAACTTCAATGCATTTCATCATATTAGGGCTTAATTCATTTTAAAATCAATAAATAAACATAGCTCATACATCAATTGAATTTAATAAACCATAATATTGAAAACCCATATTAAAGTAAACTAAAATTTATGAAAATTACTTGAAAAGTGTTTGGGTCTTCTTGGTTGAAAGGGACCAAGAATCAAACCCACATGCCTTAGCTAACCAAGAAGAAATAGGAAGAAATTTGAGGAAGAAGAGACCTTTTCCTCGGCTTCAAGATAATCCCTCAATGTTCACTTTAGGAGAGCGCTTAAGAGAGAGTTGAGCAAATTTTAAATGTGAGGAATGAATTTTAATAAGAGGAATAGAGTTTAGGTCATTTGGAGGTCTTAACATAGCATAGGAAGTCATTAAAGACCCTTAGGAAAAGCCACAATTACAAAACAAAAATCATTAATGAAGCAAAATAATATGTCTTGTTAGGGGTCTTGTGAGAAGGTCCCACGGTCCGTACAAGGTTTCACGGACCATGAGACCCTCCCGTAATACCTCACTTAGTCAATTCTCAAAAAACACTGCACACATGAGCTTTACAAAAACGGGCATAACTTCTTGATCTGAACTTGGAATAAGGTGAAACCAGATGCGTTGGAAATCTAATTCAATGACCTTCAATTTGATAGGTCGTGGACCACCTAGTTCTTTTTGTGCTAAGAGATATGACCATTTAAAGTTGACTCTTCTATCAGTTCTTGTGAAAAGTTTAGCCAATGGAATTCCCTTGAACTTGGCTTGATGTAGGAGATCCAAGATGGCCCTAAACAACATAAATAAGCTTGAACTGAAGACTTGAAAATGAGCTTAACTTGAATTGAAGATTCCAAACTTAGAAAAGTTCGACAAAAGTACCCAACGGTTGGTCTCACGATCTGTACCAAGATAAACGGACCGTGTAAACTTCTGAGATGGTGATCCATATAAGGAGGTATACAAGCTGTACCACCCCATACGGACCGTATACTTGGTCGTCCCACTTCACTTGGTTCCAAAACTATCGAATTTCAAGGCTAAGTGTCACGACACGGACATGGGGTCTAGGTGTCATGTGGCGAATGAGAACCCGAGAGTCTCCAAACAAGTGTCACGCCCCGGAAGGGTACCCTAGGCATGGCCGGCACCCAAAGACTATTGCTAGTCCCCAAGCGAACCACTCGATCTCAAGCCAGTCATTCGACATCAAACATAGCGGAAATTAGTAGGATAAAAGAATTGAGGTAGTGAGCCTCTCAATCAATTCTACATCAATAAATAGAGGCCATAGGCCAACAACCTCAGTCTCAACATCTAAGATAAGTAAATATTATTACTAACTCAACTCAAGGAGGGGGAAAACGTCAACATCAAATCCTCAACTTTAGTCTACGAAGTCTCTACCTCAACTCAACAGTCTAAGAAGGTACCATGAAAGGCCATGGCTACAAAACTCAATAAAATCAAATAACTTATAAAGAAAAAGGCTCCTCTTGATAGCAAAGAGGGCTTCCTAATGGATGGAATTAGAAACCCCAGAACCTCTGCGATGCGTCTGCTGAAGTCCTCTACCTCCTATATCTACATCAAGAAACGATGCAACGTCGAGTGGCATCAGTACATGAAATGTACAGTATGTAAGATGGTTTAATATAACAACACAGGAAGAATAATATAGGCATAACATCAACTCAACATCATACTTCATCAGAATGTCAATTGTCTATCTAAAGCAAGGATAAAGAGTAGACAAATGACTCATCAACATCTCATCTCAACATCATCAATAAATCAGACTCGTCTCAAGGAAACAAGGATAAAGAGTAGACAATAAATCATCAACATCTATCAAGACTCATACCATCACATCAACATTAGAGTTATCAGTGAGGAACCTAACTGGGAGTTTCTCAAACCGACAACCATCACCTATGAGCCGGTGATGATATAACAAAGTGATGTTGTTGCCTCATCCGTCAACTACCTTGCCAGGGTAAAGGACATCACCATTAGTGGCTCCACAGTAAATAACATCAGTCCTCTTTTAGGACAAAGGAAGCATCCATTTTATGGTTCAATCCTGTCTTACGCTGGCCGCATAGTTAATAATTTCGAGTGGGGCTCACTCTTACCCATTTCGGTGCTCAATACTCCTCTCATAACGCGACATGCTCATAAAACATCAACATCAAGATTTCTCATCCTCAGTCTTATAGGGACATAGTACGTCAATTCGTCTCATCAACATCAACTCTTGGACTCGAAACATTCTTTTAGAATTAAGTTTCAAGCTTTTTAAGACTCAAGAATATCGTTCTCATTAACATCATCATTAACACTCTCAATATTCAGACCACAATCACAAACATTAAGTACATCATTATTGTCAAGGCTCTAGACCCATCCAGTAAGTTCATTCTTGCAATCTTTAATAAAATACACATGGAGTTTGGTGAATTATTCATGTAAAACCATTTATGTAGTAATTCAAGTTTGTGATGATCATCAATTGAAGAAAATACAAGGAATAAGTAAAATCTCTGTAGAATACTCAAGGATTTTCACATATAGACTCATTATCTTTGAATATGGACTCAATTTAATCAAAAGGGGGCATATGGAAGAACAATTACATGCCTTTAGATTTGCCTAACATACCTGGGATGATTGCTAACAAAAATCTCTCTTGGGATCTCCTCTTGAACTCTTCAATCTCAATTCTCCTCTACTCTTCTCAAGCCCTAGCTTGTTAGCGTTGTTAGGAAGAGGATTTAGGATGTGGTTTCGAACCCTTTCTTCGTGAAAAGGGCTTATATTAGTCATATATGGAGTTTAGAAAGTGTTAGGAACGGATTGAAATGCCCTTCAAAAATTTGAGAAATTTTCCAAACTCGGAGTGACTCAGTCCGCATCGCGGACTGGTCACGTACCAGTATATTTTTTGTAAGATAATTTCTAAACGTGTTTTCTCAATCTCGTTGAAAAATTTTGAAAAAAACAGAAGTCCCTCACCGTGATAGGTGCACGATGCGGCTCTGTCGCGCACCTCCACTATTTTTCGTTTAGGAACAAAAAATTATCTTTTGACTTGATCGCTCTAAAAATTGACTTCCCCACTCAATTTTTCATGTTGATCACAAATTCAGGCTCAGATTTTCCATATGAGCATTGGAATACACGTTATGCGCACCTCCTTCCTCTAGAGGTATTTTTGTAATTTTACCAGGCATTACATCATCTCCCCCTTGGGATCATTCTTCCTCGAATGATGAGCAGGAGTGGTAGTATGGCATGAATAGACTCAAGACTCATCTCGATACTCACTCAATAACTCAAACTCTCAACTCTTCATCAACCTCGGTAACTCTACTCAGAACATCAAGAATGGACACATCAACTCAAGATGGAAACATCAAGTTAAGTTAAGGATGAGAACATTACCTTCGATATTCTCATCATCAGGCACGAATAGGTTCGGGTATTTGGCTCCCATCTCTTCATCAGCTTCCCACATGGATTCCTCAACAAATTGATTCCTCCAGAAAACCTTAACAAAGGATATCTCTTTGTTTCTCAATCTGTGAACCTGTTGATCAAGGATTTGTACTGGAATTTTCTTATAGGACAAGCTATCTTTTACTCCAGTGCTCTCAACAGGGATCACCAAGGCAGGATCTCCCAAACACTTCTTCAGCATAGAGATATGGAATACCGGATGGATTCCGTCTAACTCAAAAGGCAAGTCTAACTCGTAAGCAATTTTCCCAATCCTCCTCACAATCTGATAAGAGCCAATATAGCGAGGACTTAATTTCCCCTTCTTCCCAAACCTCATGACACCCTTCATGGGTGATTCCTTCAAGTATATCGAATCCCTCACCTCGAACTCTAAGTCATTTCTCCTCACATCAGTGTAAGATTTATGCCGGCTTTGTGTAGTCTTCAACCTCTCTCGAATAATCTTCACCTTCTCCATAGACTAGTGGACAAGGTCAAGCCCAATCAACTTGGCTTCTCCAACCTCAAACCACCCAATGGGTGATACACACTTCCTCCCATACAAGGCTTCATAGGGGGCAATGAATGCTTGCATGATAACTATTGTATATGCAAATTCAATCAACGGTGGGTGGTAATCCCAATTACCTTTGAAATCAAGGACACAGTCTCTCAACATATCTTCTGTTATCTTAATAGGATCTGAACACTCTATTCATCAAGTCCATGAAGGTTGCAGGTGCGTTTGTCAAACCAAAGGACATGACCAAGAACTCAAAGTGGCCATATCTAGTCTTGAAAGTTGTCTTTAGAATGTCACACTCCCTCACTTTCAACTGATGGTAACCCGATCTGAGGTATATCTTTGAAAAGTATGAGGCACCCTGAAGTTGGTCAAACAAATCATCTATCCTGGGGAGAGGATAGTTATTCTTGATCGTGACCTTGTTCAGTTGCCTATAGTCTATGCATATTCTAAGAGACTCATCTTTCTTTTGCACAAACTAAACAGGAGCACCCCAAGGAGAAACACTTGTCCTAATAAAGCCCTTCTCTAACAGATCCTTCAATTGCTCTTTCAACTCTTTCAACTCAGCGGAGGCCATCCTATACGGTGGAATTGAAATAGGTTGTGTATCGGAAAGAACACCAATCCCGAAGTCGATCTCCCTATTAGGAGGGACTCCAGGTAAATCCTCAGGGAACACTTCAGGAAACTCGTTCACAATTGGAACTAACTCAGGGGTAGGGGACTCAATATCATCATACTTAACTCGCACGAGGTGGTAAATACAACCTTTAGATATTCACTTCCTAGCCCTCAAGTAGGAAATAAACTTACCCTTGGGTGCAACAGAACTTCCCTTTCACTCTAGGACTGGTTCATTCGGAAATTGGAACCTGACAACTCAGTTTCTATAATCTATTGAGGCATAACATGCATGGAGCCAATCCATACCAAGGATTACATCAAAAGTCAACCATCTCCAACTCTACCAAGTCAGCCAGAGTATCCCTATGATAGATGGATATTACATGATTTCTATAAACCCTCTCATCTAGGATAGACTCACCAGTGGGAGTGGAAATAGTACAAGGCGCAAGCAAACACTCTGGAAGAATCTCAAAACTATTGACCACATAGGGAGTCACAAAAGATAAAGTGGCACCCAGGTCAAGCAATGCATAACAATTGTGAGAAAAGACTCAAAGCATACCCATAAAAACATCTGGTGTAACCTCCTGATCCTGTTGATTACCCATCTCATACAGATGGTTTGTCCCACCTCCTGTACCTATAGTAGTACCCTTCTGATGGTTGCCTGTAGGGAGCGCTGCAGATGACTGCGCTTTGTTACTCTTATCACCCTATCTCCTCGTAGGACACTCACTCTGAAAATGGCCAGACTATCTGTATGTATAACAAGCTTTTGTGCCCTCACAGCATGCAGGACCTAGGTGAAGTTTGTCACATCTACCACAGGGTGGCTTTCCTCTCGGTCCTTGGGTCATGCTATCTTGGGACTAAGGACCCTGAGCTCTAAACTTCTGATGACCATAAGATTTCAAATCATACCTGTTTTGTTGAACGGGCGCACTTTCCACAAAGGGTGCATATCTAGAAGACCTCCTACGAAAGTAAGTTTTGTCACCCTTATTCTGCTTATGTTGTCTAGGCTTATGCCCTGCCGATTTGGCCTTCTTGTTATGCTACTCTTCCCTGTCCTTCTTCTTGTCTTCCTCAGTTTGTTGAGCATAGACCATAAGTCTAGAGATGTCCATACCTGGGATCAGTAATGCTACCTTACACTCCCTCTTTACATGCCTGCCAAATCCAGACACGAACTTTCTCATTCTCGCCCTCATATCTAGGACCATCTCTGGAGCATATTGGGACAACTGAATGAACTTGAGGTTGTACTCTTTGACAATCAATCCCTCTTGCTTCAGGTTCACGAATTCCTTAACCTTTGCCTCCCTCAACTTTTGGGGAAAGAAGTGGTTGAGGAAAACACTATCAAACTCATCCCACTCAATAAGCTCAGCATCTTTACCTCGACTATCTTCCCATTGGTTATACCGGACGTTCATACCATCCTTAAGCTGATAGGAGGAAAGTTCAACTCCCTCAACCCCATTCGTATGCATAGACATCAATACCTTGCATATCTTGTCAATAAAGTTCTGTGGGTCCTCTTCAACCTTTGACCTTGTATAGATTGGTGGGTTTATTCTCAAGAAATCTCTAAGCCTAGTTGCAGTCGTGGGCTCTTGGGAACTGGAGCTAGGGTCTTGGGGACCTCGACTATTACTTTAGGAGTCCACAAGTTGGGTGAGCATAGCAATGGCTCCTCTGAAGTCCGCCTGGGAGGTGGAGGCTGACTGAGCACGAGGTGCCTGTGAAATCTCAGTAACTCTGGCAGGCCAGCCCCGTCTCCTCGTCTCAATCTAAGTAGTGGCCTCTGGTGGGGGATTCTCAGTGTTTGGGGTTGAGGCATCTCTTTGGGCAGCAGTACATTTAGGAGGCATGATCAGCAAATGTGTAACGCACGAATTAGAAGAGAGTTTTATAGAGTCAAACTCTATCACATGAACTCAAAATATAGGAGAAGTGTAATCATTCCTAATGTCCTATTATGAAGTGTGGTGCGCAACACACACATAAACAAGACTCTACTAGACACGACTTCATAGACTCCCTAGGACTCTTGAACTCTGTGCTTTGATACCAAGTCTATCACTGCCCGAGAGGGTACCTAGGTGTGGCTGACATCTAGAGACTATTGCTAGTCCCCAAGCGAACCACTCGACCTTTAGCCAATCATTCAATATCAAGCATTGAAGAAAGTAGTAGGATAAGAGAATAAATGTAATGAGCCTCTCGATCAATTCTACATCAATAAAAAGGGGCCATATCCTAACAACCTCAGTCTCAATATCTAAGATAAGTAAATATTATTGCTAACTCAACTCAAGGAGGGGGAAAACCCCAACATCAAATCCTCAACTCTAGTCTATGAAGCCTCTACCTCAACTCAACAGTCTAAGATGGTACCATGACAGGTCATGGCTACCCAACTTAATAAAATCAAATAACTTATAAAGAAAAAGGCTCCTCCGGATAGCAAAGAAGGATCACCAATGGCTGGAATTAGAAACCTCAGAACCTCAATGATACGTCTGCTGAAGTCCTCTACCTCTTGTATCTGCATCATGAAATGAGCAGCGCCGAGTGGCGTCAGTGCATAATGTATAGTATGTAAGATGGCTGAATATAACAACACAGGTAGAATAATATAGGCATAACATCAACTCAACATCATACTCCATCAGAATGTCAATTGTCTATCTAAAGCAAGAATAAAGAGTAGACAAATGACTCATCAACATCTCATCTCAACATCATCAATATATCAGACTCGTCTCAAGGAAACTTGACTCAACTCAACTAGAAGGACCAATGCCCGTCCAGGACAAAGATACAGAGTAGACAATAAATTATCAATATCCATCAAGACTCAAACCATCACATCAATATCAGAGTTATCAGTGAGGAACCTAACTAGGAGTTTCTCTAACCGACAACCATCACCTATGAGTCGGTGATGATACAACGAAGCAATGTTGTTGCCACATCTATCCAGTACCTTACCAGGGTAAAGGACATCACCATCAGTGGATCCATAGTAAATAATATCAGTCCTCTTTTGGGACAAAGGAAGCATTCGTTTTTTGGTTCAATCCTCTCCTACGTTGGCCACGTAGTTAATGAGTTAGAGTGGGAATCACTCTTACCCATTTTGGTGCTTAGTAGTCCTTCCAAAACTTGACATGCTCACAAAACATCAACATTAAGATTTCTTATCATCAGTCCCATAGGGACATAGTACGTCAATTCATCGCATCAACATCAACTCTTGGACTCGAAATATTCTTTTAGAATTAAGTTTCAAGATTTTTGAGACTTAAGATCATCATTCTCATCAACATAATCATTAACACTCTCAACATTCAGACCACAATCACAAACATCAAGTACATCATTATTGTCAAGGCTCTAGACCCATCCGCTAAGTTCATTCTTGCAATCTTTAATAAAATACACATAGAGTTTGGTGAAATCATTCATGAAAACCATTTATATAGTAACTCAAGTTTGTGATGATCATCAATTTAAGAAAGCACATGGAATAAGTAAAATCTCAGTAGAATACTCAAGAATTTTCACAGATAGACTCATTATCTTCGATTATGGACTCAATTCAATCAAAATAGGGCATATAGAAGAACAATTTCATGCCTTTAGGTTAGCCTTACATACCTGAATGATTGCTAACAAAAATATCTCTTGGTATCTCCTCTTGAACTCTTCAATCTCAATTCTCCTCTACTCTCCTCAAGCCCTAGCTTGTTGCGTTATTAGGAAGAGGATTTAGGATGTGGTTTTGAACCCTTTCTTCGTGAAAATAACTTATATTAGTCCTAGATGGAGTTTAGAAAGTGTTAGGAATGGAGCAGAATGCCCTTAAAAAATTTAAGAAATTTTCCAGACTCAGAGTGGCTCAGTCCGCGACGCAGACAAGTCGCGTACCAATATATTTTTAACAAAAATTTTTTGAATGCGTTTTCTCAATCCCATTGAAAAATTTTGAAAAAACATAAGTCCCATTCCGCGATAGGTGTGTGACGCGGCTTTGTTGCACACCTCCACTATTTTTCGTTTCAGAACGAAAAATTATATTTTGACTCAGTCACTCTAAAAATCGACTGAGATCCTTCCCCCACTCAATTTTTCGTGCTGATCACAAATCTGCCCTCGGATTTTCCATACGAGCATCAGAAGATGCATTATGCGCACCTCCCTCCTCTAGGGGTATTTTGGTAATTTTATCGGGCGATACAACAAGCCTCATGGTACCCATATTCACATCATCAGTTTGGAAGCGTAATTGAATAGTAAACACATAATTCTAAGTGACACGAGAATAGGACTCACACTATAGGGATGTCATAGGAAATGGGAGTAACATGAATTCACAAAGCATGTAGCACATAAACACTAAGGGGCGGATAAGAATGACTCACTCTATAGGGGTAATCCGGGACTTAGGATCTTTCACATCATACATATAACCTTATCATACGGCTCACAACAGATTTGTATAACAATACCCAATAGATAGCCAAAGTCGTAAACATAACCTCCAATCATAACATTTCACACATAATCTTAAAGGAGCTTACAAGATGTCCAACTATGCCCCTAAACATAAGATAGGTAGGGGGCCAAGACATACCCTAAGCTCACCCTCAAAGTAAATAAAATAGATAAAACACCATAGGTAGAGGAAATGGTGGCTTGTCTTTGGAAGATAGGACTCACCACAACAAGCAAAATCTTGAGATCCAAGCTAGACGTCGTACGGTGGATGGATATACTCTTTAGCCGCTATATGGTTTGATCATACAGGAAAAAGTATGTGTTAGTACGTTTGGATGTACTAAGTCTGCGAGCATGCAATGCATATGACTTATCAAACCTGCACTCAATTTAGATGACAAGGGTTCATAATATAAAAAGAATCATATATCCAAGGAAGAGTATATATGATATGCCATGAAATTCATGATGTATGAGATGTTATAATATTCATATATACTAGGGATATAACCTCAACAAACAAATAAGACCA
This sequence comes from Solanum rostratum, assembly GCA_029948455.1. NCBI lineage: Eukaryota > Viridiplantae > Streptophyta > Magnoliopsida > Solanales > Solanaceae > Solanum > Solanum rostratum. The sequence goes on along the minus strand of CM057056.1, from coordinate 50,691,490 downwards.
AGAAAGCTATTACATAGAATCCCAATGTTATCCCCACATAAGAAAAGAGGTGGTCTACTTGCCAAAGGTAAACCACACTTCTCCTTACAGGCCTCCCATTTCGGAGAAGTGGCCTTCCTTACGGGCCTCCCATTTCAAATAGAACTTTCAAAATTTAATTATATTATATCAAAGTTGTAACTACACCTTACGGGCCTCCTATTTCTGTGAGGGTTATTATAAACATATACCTATGCTGGCACATAGTTCAAGGAAAAAGAGAGGACCCTTGGGTATAACCTTGACGCTCTCAATCCATCGGTCCTAAATTATCATCCCACAAGAATATATATACGTATACATGCTTTCAAGAGAGATGCAAGTCATTTAGAATCATTTTAATGCACACTTGGGCTTAAAAGCCAAACATCATTCAAAGTAATTCATACTTAGGCACAAATGTCAAATCACATTTCATATCATAATTTTCATGCACAGGAATAGCCCATTCACATTATCACATGAGGTGTAAACACCGAATATGCTCAATGAGCCAAATATCATAGACATTTATGTGATCACATTGTTGTCATAACCATATGACTGAGCACCAATTCAATTTCAAATCATATGTGAGCTTAACCCACTATTTCATTTCATAAATCTGATGCTCATGAATACATATGCTATGTATGATGTGAGAATGGCACGCGCAATATGGATTCAAGCTTTAATCAACAATACATTATAAAATCCAAGTAGAGACATAAGTAAAATTCACACTGAAATCATAATATAGACTACTCATGTATAAATCAAGCTTTAAAAGGGGCATGCACTTTCACAACTTCATAATCTCAATGCAAACCACCATATGAGGGTTTAAATCAACTTAAAATCATTAAATAAACACAGCCTATATATCAATTGAATTTACAACAACAACAACATACCCAGTTGAATCCCATAAGTGGGGTATGGGGAGGGTAGAATGTACGCACACCTTACCACTACCTCATAGAAGTAGAGAGGTTGTTTCCTGAGAACCCTCGTCTCAACAACCCATAGGCGACATATATCGATTGAATTTAATAAATCAAAATAATGAAAACCCATTATTTAAAGTAAGTAAAAATTCATGAAAAATCACTTGAAAAGAGTTTGGGTCTTCTTGGTTGAAAGGAACCAAGAATCAAAACCCATATACCTTGCTTAGGAAGATGAATTTGAGAAGAATGTGGTGAAGAAAGACCATTTCATTGATTTCCAAGCTTAATTCCTACTAGAGCACTTTTGAGAGAAACTTGAGAGATTTTTCAAATGTGAGGAATGAATTTGAATGATAGGAATAAGGTTTAGGTCATTAGGAAGTCTTTAGGTAGCATAGGAAGCCATAAAAGACCCTTAGAATAAACTTTATTTATGAAAATACCATTAATGAAACGAGTTGAAAAATTGAATATTTTCGTCTCAAGGGAGGGGCATACAGTTCGTACTGAATACTTGCCTGTGAACCAACACTTAGAAAAATTTTGCTTGACGAAGGTCAGAAATAAAAATCCCAAACTTAGAAAAGTCTGACAAAATCACCCACACGGAGGGCTATACGAGTCGTGTGAGGTCACATGGTCCGTGTGACTGCCAGTGTCCCTTATACTTAGAAAAATAATTTTTCCCACAATGAAGTTGAGATAGTGATTTAATACTTAGAATAGTATCACTCCGGAAGCCATACGGGAGGCAATACGGGTCATAAAGATGATCATGTGACCATACTTGGTCCTGAAATTGTGGGATTTCAAGCCAATGCCACCACACGGTCCGTGAAGTGTCACACGGACCGTGAGGGGTCCAAGTGTGTTATGCCTTAGTTTAAAACACCACATTTTAAGGGCCTAACATCCACCAAAGGCCAAGGGCCACTCCATAGAGGCTCCACACGGGTTGTGTGACCTCAGACGGACCGTGAGGGCTCCCATGGAGCGTCACCTTGGTCCAAAACTCTCTAAAATCGATATTTTCAAGCTCCAATGAGATCATACAACGTTCGGGGTCCTAACATCATCTCCCCCTTGGGAATATTCGTCCCTGAATGTGCAAAAACAAGGCTTGAAAGGCTTGAATTAGAACATGAAACTTCCTATCACAAGATACATTACATTTTCGTTACTTAAAAGTCATAAAGTCCTCAAAACTCATATCAAACGTATTCAAATCATTTATAACATCATAGAAATCATTTTGGGTGCACATGTATGCATGTTATGTCATGAAATGCAAGAGTGAAAGAAATGGGAACACTTGGAGGATGAAGAACCTAATACCTTAGGCTTGAGTAGATAGGAAAAGATGGGGATATCATTTCATCATGTCCAACTCTGCCTCCCATGTAGCACTTTCCACATGTTGGTTTCTCCAAAGAACCTTAACCGAAGCTACCTCCTTATTACTAAGCCGCTTTACTTGCCTATCAAAAATTTCCACCGGAGCTTCCTCATAAGATAAGTTCTCCTCAACCTCAATACCTTCCAAAGGTACAATGGCACTAGGATCACCAACTAACTTTCTCAATATGGACACATGAAAAACCAGGTGGATAGACCTCAAATCCAGAGGCAACTCCAACCTATAAGCCGCATTCCCAATTTTCTTAACAATCTCATAGGGACCTACATACCAGGTACTTACCTTGCCCTTCTTGCCAAAATGCATCACACCCTTTATAGGTGAGACCTTCACATACACCCAATCACCAACATGAAACTCAAGGTCCCTTTCCCTAACATCCGAATAGGACTTTGGCGACTTTGGCCCGTCTTCAACCTTTCTTTAATCAACTTCACCTTCTCCATAGCCTCTAATACAAAATCTAGGCCAAACAAAGCCATCTCTACCAATTCAAACCACCCCACCGGAGACCTACATATCCTACCATTCAAAGCCTCAAGTGGTGTCATACCAATGTTAGCATGAAAGCTATTATTATAAGTAAACTCAATGAGTGGAAGGTGGTCATCCCAATTACCCCTAAACTCCAACACACAAGCCCTCAACATGTCCTCCAAAGTTTGAATTATCCTCTCGCCTTGTCTATCGGTTTGAGGATGAAAGGTGGTGCTCAACTTCACCTTAGTACCGAGTCCTCTTTGAAACGACCTCCAAAAGTATGAAGTGAATTGGGTACCTCGATCCGATATGATAGACCTAGGCACACCATGCAACCTCACCAACTCTTGGATGTACAACCTTGCATACTCTTCGGCAACCAAAAGTAGTTTTGACTAGTAAGAAATGAGGTGACTTAGTCATCTAATCAACAATAAACCAAATGGAGTCAAATTGCTTTGGGGCTCGAGGTAAACCTACCACAAAGTCCATGTTCAAATCCTCCCACTTCCAAGTACGAATCTTAATGTCTTGAGTCAAACCACCAAGCCTTTGGTGTTCTACCTTCACTTGTTGATAATTAGGGCATTTAGATACAAACTTGGCTATGTTCTTCATCATACCATGCCACCAATACACCTCCCTTAAATCACGATTCATCTTAGTAGATCTTAGATGAATAGAATAATGAGAATTGTGGGCTTCACTCATGATTACTCTCCTAGTATCCGCATACAGAACACATAACCGATCTTGATACCGAAGCACACCATCTCCCCCTTAGAAGAACACTTTTATTTTCTTTTCGGAAACCAACTTCTTCAATTCAACCAATGATGGATCTAGATCTTGTTTAGTCTTCATAACAATAACCATTGAAGATTCGACCCCATTTTGAACATGACTACAACCATTATTAGAGTCGGCCAACCTCACACCTAACCTAGCCAAATGGTGGACATCCTTTCCCAACTCCTTCTCTTCCTCAACATGAGCCACAATTCCCTTAGATAACCTACTAAGAGCATCGCTACCACATTCGCCTTGCGGGGGTGATATTGTACACTGATATTATAGTCCGAAAGAAGTTCCAACCATCTCTGTTGCCTCAAGTTAAACTCCCTTTGAGTGAACACATATTGCAAGCTCTTGTGATCGGTGAAAACATCAACGAGCACCCCATAAAAATAGTGTCTCCAAATTTTCAAAGCAAATACAAGTGCCGCCACCTCAAGGTCATGTATCGGGTAGTTATGCTCATGCACCTTCAACTATCTTGATGCATAAGTTATCACTTTACCATGTTGCGTAAGCACACACCCCAACCCAATCCGAGAAGTGTCACAATATACCACAAACCCATCTAAGCCATTTGGTAGAGTCAAAATAGGAGCCAATGTAAGCCGGTCCTTCAAGGTCTGAAAACTCTTCTCACATTCATCCGTCCACCAAACTTAACCGTCTTTTGGCTTAACTTAGTCAACAGAGATGCAATGGAGGAGGACCCTTCAACAAATCTCCTATAGTAGCAAGCTAAACCAAGGAAACTCTGAATATTCGAAGGAGTTAATGGTCTGGGCCAATTCTTCACAGTGTTGGTCTTCTTTGGGTCAACCTTAATACCATCACCGGACACCACATGACCGAGAAAAACTGCCTCACCCAACCAAAACTCACACTAGCTAAACTTAGCATACAAGTTCTTTTCTCTCACGGTTTGAAGAACCAACCTCAAATGATCCATATGCTCTCGTTTACTTCGTGAATAAATAAGAATATCATCAATGAAGACAACCATGAAACTATCAAGGAATGGCTTGAACACCCGATTCATAAGATCTATAAACACAGCTGGAGCATTAGTTAAACCAAATGACATCATCACAAATTCAAGTGCCCATAACTAGTCCAAAAAGTCATCTTAAGGATATCACACTCCCTCACTTTCAATTGATGATAACCGGAATGAAGATAATCTTTGAGAAATGGGCAGCCTCTTGAAGTTGATCAACTAAGTCATCTATTCTAGGCAACGGATACTTATTCTTGATGGTCACCTTATTCAATTACCTATAATCAATGCACATCCGAAGAGATCCATCTTTCTTTCTTACAAATAACACTGAAGCACCCCATGGAGATATACTTGTCCTAATAAAACCTTTCTCAAAATATCCTTCAATTGTTCCTTCAACTCAGTCGGGGCCATATGATAAGGAGGAACAGAGATAGGTTGAGTATCTAAGAAAAGATCTATGCTAAAGTCTACTTTCTTTTTGGGAGGAATACCAGGCAAGTTTTCGGGAAACGTATTCGGAAACTCATTCACCACCAGGACCTATTCAAGAGTAGGTGATTCACACTCTGTATCCTTGACCCTCACAATATGGTAAATGCAACCCTTAGAGATCATCTTTTGGGCCTTAAGTAGAAAATAAACTGACCTTTAATAGCGGAATCACTACCCTTCTATTCAAGAACAGGCTCATCCGGAAGTTGGAACCTGACTTTCCAAGTTCTACAATCTATAGAGACATATGATATATGCAACCAATCCATCCTAAGAATCACATCAAAATCAAACATCTCAAGTTTCACAAGATCACATGAAAAAACTTTCTACAACATAGAAACGGGACAATCCCGATAAACTCTATGAGCAACAATAGTTTCACCCACGGGAGTATAAATTGAAAAGAGGTCTCTTAGAAGTTTGGGACTCAAACCTAACTTAACAGCCAACAAAGGAGTCTCAAAAGACAAATTCGCACCCGGATCAAGCAAAGCATAAGCATCAAAATCAAAGACTTTTAACATACCAGTTACCACATTCGGAGCCTCTTCAACTTCCTGACGTGCATGAAGAGCATAGAACATGTTGTTCCTCGGTGCAAAACTTTGTGGAGCCCTTTGCTGACTTGCCCACCTTGCGCCACTTGACCTTGACCTCTTTGAGCAGCCTTAGGACAATCGAAAATCTTGTGGTTCTTGTCACCACACCCATAGCATGCACCCAAACTCCTCCAACATGTACCCGAGTGATTTTTCCCATAAGTAGCACACGGAGGAGGCATTGGCCCACCTACAACTTATGCCCCAGGAGGAGGCACCCTAGAATTAGCAACCCGAGCATTAGAACCTTGGCCGTGTTAAAAGCGACCATAACCACCACTCTTGGAGTTAGAGAACCCACTATCATAACAGGCCCTCTTAGTATCATGCACCCTCCTTTCCTTGATCTTTTCTCCCTCAATCTATTCAGCATATTTCATGAGCCTAGAGATGTTCATGTCCCAAATAAGCATAGTTGTATACATTCTTTCACAACCAAATCAAAGATACCAGAAATGAACTTGTGCGTCCTTGCACGGGGATTAGCCACAAGCATGGGAGCATACTTGGAGAGCTTTGTGAACTTGAGGGCATAATCCCTCACACTCATACCACTCTGTTTGAGGTTGATAAACTCAGTCATCTTGGCTTCCCTAAGCTCAAGTGGAAAGAAACGATCCAGGATGGCAAACTTGAATTCCTCTCAATTGACAGCATTACCACAAACCCTCTCTATTAACTATTGGGTACATCTTTCAGCTAATAAGCAGCTAACTCAGCTTTCTCTTCAAAAGTGACACCTATAACAGTCAACACCTTGGTGAGCTCATCAATAAATTCTTGAGCATCCTTGTCAGCCTTTGACACATAGAGCTCTGGAGGATCCATCCGGGTGAAATCCCTCACCCTAGAAGCCGGGGTAGGATCTTGAGGAAGGTTAGCCTGCCTAGTTTGAGAAGTATCCACCAGGGAAAGCATAGCCAAGGCCGCACGGAATTCACATTAGAGATAGGCTCCTTGATAGGCCCTTGAGGTGCTTGACCTTCATTAGTGGGGGCCGATCTTGGTAAAGGAGCTCTTCCTCGAGGCATCTTCTATAATGGAGCAAGGACACCATCAACACAAGGATACCAAACATACCATTCATAGCATGACATAAGACTCGAAGAAGTGAGACAATTCTTAGAACATCGTCGTAACCTCCTACTCATAGGCATGGTGCATTTCACACCTATGAATAGGACTTTACTTGATGCGACATGTTGGTCTCCGAGGATCATTTACAAACCTAGTGCTCTAATACCAAGCTTGTCACAACCCGGACCTAGGGTCTAGGTGTGATATGGAGAATGGGAACCCAAGAGTCCCCAAACAAGCCTCATAGTACCCATATTCACATCATCGATTCAAAAGCGTAAACGAATAGTAAATACATAGTTCTAAGGGACGAGAAAATAAGACTCACGCTATGGGGATGTCATAGGGAATGGAAGTAACATGAATTCACAAAGCATGTAGCATATAAACACTAAGGGGAGTGTAAGCACGACCCACTCTATGGGGGCAATCCGGGACTTAGGATCTTTCACATCATACATATAACCATATCATACAACTTATAACCAATTTGTATAACAATACAAGTATATAGACAAAGTCATAGTCATAATTTTCAATCATAACACTTAGCACATAATTGTAAAGGAGTTTATAAGATGTCCAACAATGCCTCTAAACATAAGATAGGTCGAGGGCCAAGACATACCCCGGGCTTATCCTCAAAGTAAATAAAATAGATAAAATACCATAGGTAGAGGAAATGGTGGTCTTTCCTTGGAATATAGGACTTACCACAATAAGCAAAAACTTGAGATCCCAGCTAGACGTCGTACGATGGATGGATATACTCTTTAGCCCCTATATGTTTAGATCATGTAGGCAAAAGTATGTGTTAGTACGTTTGAGTGTACTAAGTATCTGGGCTTGCAATGCATATGACTTATCAAACCTGCATACAATGTTAAATGACAAGGGCACATAATATATAAAGAATCATATATCTAGGGAAGAGTATATATGATATTCCATGAAATTCATGATGCTTGAGATGTTATAATATTCATATATAGTGGGGATGTGGCCTCAACCGATATATAAGACCAAGTGAGCTAATACTTGGAATCTCCATGTTATTCCTACACTGGAAAAGAGGTGGTCTACTTGCTAAAGGTAAACCATACTTCTCCTTACGGGTCTCTCATTTCGAAGAAGTGGCCTTCTTTACGGGTCTCCCATTCTGGATACGACTTTCACAATTTTATCATATCATATCAAAGTTGTAATCGCACCTTACGGGCCTCTCATTCCAGTGAGGGTTACCATATACATATACCTATGATGGCACATAGTTCAAGTAAAGGGAGAAGACCCTTGGGAATATCCCTAACGCCTTCAATCCATCAGTGCTAAATTATCATCCTATAAGAATACATATACGTATACATAATTTCAAGAGAGATGCAAGTCATTTCAATGCACACTTGGGCTCAAAAGCCAAACATCATTTATAGAAATTCATACTTAGGCTTAAATGCCAAATGACATTTCATATCATACTTTTCATGCATAGGAATAGCCCATTCACATTATCACATGAGGTGTAAACACCCAATATGCTCAATGAGCCAAATATCATAGTTGTTTATGTGATCAAATTGTTGTCATAACCATATGAGTGAGCTTAATCAACCAATTCATTTTCAAATCATATGTGAGCTTAACCCACTATTCAATTTTATAAATTCGATGCTCATGAATGCATATGTTATGTATGCTGTGAGAATAGCATGTGTAATATGGATTCAAGCTGTAATCAACAAGACATTATAAAATCCAAGTAGAGACATAAGTAAAATTCACATTGAAATCATAATATAGACTACCCATGCATAAATCAAGCTTTAGAGGGGACATGCACTTTCATAACTTCATAATTTCAATGAAAACCACCATATGAGGATTTAAATCAACTTAAGATCATTTAATAAACACAACCCATACATCAATTGAATTTAATAAATCGAAATAATAGAAACTCATATTTAAAGTAAGCTAAAATTCATGAAAAATCACTTGAAAATTTTTTGGGTCTTCTTGGTTGAAAGGAACCAAGAATAAAAACCCACATTCCTTGCTTAGGAAGATGAATTTGAGAAGAATGTGGTGAAGAAAGACCCTTTCCTTTATTTCCAAGCTTAATTCCTACTAGAGTGCTTTTAAGAGAGACTTTAGAGAATTTCAAAAGTGGGGAATGAATTTGAATGATAGGAATAAGGTTTAGGTCATTAGGAAGTCTTTAGGTCGCATAGGAAGTCATAAAAGACCCTTAGAATAAATAGTATTTACGAAAATGCCATTAATGAAACGAGTTGAAAATTTGAATATTTTCATCTCAGGGGAGGGGCATACAGTCCATGAGGTACTACATAGACTGTATACATGCCCGTGGACCAACACTTAGAAAAATTTTGCTTGACGAAGGTCTGAAATGGAAATCCCATACTTAGAAATATTAGACGAAATCACCTGCATGAAGGGCTATACGGGACGTGTGAGGTCACACGGTCCGTGTAACTGCCCGTGCCCCTATACTTAGAAAAATAAAAAATTTCCAGAATGAAGTTCAAAGACAATGATTTAACACTTTGAAGAATTTCACTACGGAAGCCATACGGGAGGCCATATGGGTCGTGATACCCCCACACGGGCCATGAACTTGGTCGAGTGACCGTACTTGATCCCAAAATTGTGGGATTCAAGCCAAGGCCACCACACGGTCCGTGAAGTGTCACACGGACGGTGAGCGGTCCAAGTGTGCCTTAGTTTAAAACACCACATTTAAGGGTCAAACATCCACCAAAGGACAAGGGCCACTCAATGGAGGCTGCACATTGGCCATTGGACCTCACACGGACTGTGAGGGTTCCTGTGGAGTGTCACCTTGGTCTAAAACTCTTTGAAATCAAGATTTTTAAGCTCCAATGAGATCATACAACATCCAGGTCCTGACACTAAGGCCACCACATGGTCCTCTACACTGTCCGTAAAGCCTCCACGGCCCGTGTGAGGTCTATGTGTGGTGTGCCTTAGTCTAAAATGACACTTTAAAGGTCCAACACCCCACACAAGGCCAAGGGTCACTCCGAGGAGGCTTCAAACGGTCCATATAGCCTCACACGGCCCGTGAGGCTTCCATAGAGCATCACCTTGGTCCAAAACTTTCTGGGACCAAATTTCGAAGCTCCAATGAGATCGTACAATGTATGGGTCGTTATACCCCTACATTGGCACGGGGAGACCACTTGCTGGGTTGAACTCCATCAACTTAAGCACTTGATCTTTAATCAATAGAATGGCCTATGTGGAAGCATTAGCCTAGCCTATAAGGGCTCTTATGACGGCATATAGTTAGTGAAAACAGAGGTTGCTACTAGGATTCCTTTATCGAACCCCACTGCAATGTATCATTTGGTGCTAGGTCATTCCTATGGAATATATTAGAAACATAAGTATAATCATATACCTTCATTAGCTCTTAAAACATGGCATTATCATATACGGAGTAGCTCATAAAACTTATGATACATCAAGTGAGAATTGTCCTTATCTTAAAAGGATCCATTTTTTGGTGAGAATTGTCTTTACCACCAATTTATACATTCAAAGAGGGATTCATAAATACTTCATAATTTTCATAACATATGGTGGAAACCCTCATCATTTAGAATCATACTTCATTAGAGAGCTTAATATAAAATTTTGGTGGGTTTAATGCATGTAAGCTTTAAATCGTGCAACTCAAGAAGATTATGCATAAATGTAGTATAGCCCATTAACTTAAATCATTCTTAAAAAACCCACCACAATCATTCATATTATCTTTCAAAACATGAATATGGGAATGTGAAATTCGTCTTGTAAAATCATCAACTTCATAGAACTTTATGGTATGATAACATACATAACTTGAATATCATAAAATAGTCCATAATAATAAACCCTTGAAAGGAGTTCATACATTTTGATTCAATAGATGATAATTCCCAACATAAACCATGTATAATAGGAGTAATAAGAAGTACCAATAAGAATCAACCTTGAATAAAGGAATGAGTGAAAAGGGTTTTGGGTCTCCATGGGTAGAAGAACTCATGGATGAAGAAACTCACATACCTTAAGGATCTTGATATTTATAGAGAAGACTTGAAGACGCTTGAGGAATCACCTTGGTGCTTGACCTTTAATAGAAGAAGCTTGAACCCTAGAAATTTTTAATGAACTTGGAAAAGGAATTTTTTGGAATTTTTGAGAGGAATTTAAGGGTGTTTTAGAGAGGAATAGGGCTAAAATGAGTTAATTTTCATGGATTCCCGCTTAAATCTAAAAAAAATTAAAACATTTAAACTACAATGGAACCAAGGCGCGACATGGAGGCGTTCTTGCATAGTTCATTTTTGCGCGAATTTTTATTTTTTGTCAATTTTGACCTAGAAATGAGTTCAGGTCACTTTCGTACTAACATAAACTCTCTCCGCGATGCAAAGATATCACATACCTTCTTGCAAAGTGCAAAATCATGCGAAAAATTATTTTTTGTATGGTTGACTCAAAAATTGAGGGAGACCATTTTCCCACACAATTTTGCCTCCTAAACAAGAATACGGACTTGACTTTGCCAAAAGAACGTATGAAAAATGAGTTATGCAAAGAATATATTTTAAGGGCGTTCCAAATCGCTTTGGAGGTGTTACACCAGTCTATAACTATCAGAGTGAAAGTATGGCTTATCGATTCCAAAATACAAAAGTTTATGAAAATCACTAGTCTAAACCTAGATTAAGGCCAAGCATATTCTGATGAGATCCGAAAATCAAATATGAAATAACTCACTAGACAAGAATGATCAATAAAAGCAACACAAATACCCACGACGCTCTAATACAACCTAAGACATGGATTCTAACAAGTAAGCAGATTCAACAAGTTACCTACCCTAAACTCATGCAAATGTACGTACATTTATGTAATCAAATTCAATCTAAAGGGAGGGAAGTTGTAACCTACCTTAAAGTTGAACATGTGCACTTTAAATTACTTCTTCAAAGCTTTTTCCTTTCGAACAACCTCTAAATATTACCAGGCTATCAAAAATAGAATTACAATGTCGACACAATTTTTTGAATATAAAATTTCATAATTCGAAGATTAACCATAATCAAAGTATCAAAATTAGAAAGTGGGACACACACCAAAAAAACTCAAAATTGACTTCATGAAAAGGTCCTAAATACCTTCCCCAACTTGTGTCCCAAAATGGAATGCAGTTCGGGGTTCAAAATTAACAAAAACCAGTACATGCGATTTTTCACCATTTAAAGCTACAATTAATAGTAATGGCAGTAGCTAAAAGCACAAAATTACCTCAAAAGATGGTTCCCCAACACTTTTTAGAATAACCCAACACGTTGCCATGACAATCCTTCACAATCTCAACTTTGAATCACCCGATTTGGAGCTAAAACGAGAGAGATATTGAGGTTTAAAAAATTATCCTTCGAGTTGATCATGTCTGATCTTTATTCAAAAGACCAGACCAAATTAACCTACACGAATGCGACCACAGTGGCTTGCGATCATGGAAAGCCAGGAAAATGACCTACGCAATTGCGGCCAAAGTCCCGTAAATGCGAAGCACAGAGGGCTAACGCGATGCGATCATGGCCACTAGGCCTGCAAATGCAAAGCACAAGGGGCTAGCTCTCTGCGAACACAGCTAAGGGACCGTAAACAGGATGAAGGGTCTGGGCTTGCACCACTTCAGTTGCATCAGCTGTGTAAGGCCAAGATGAAAAACTCCTGATTGGGTGCTCCAAATTCGTTCAAAACCCTGTGCACACAAATAAAATATGTTATGCTATCAAATTTGGCATTCTAAATTCAATGACGCTATCAAAATCCTAAAGGAGGTTGTTTCAATTGAATGCGGGCCCTATCCTCTCATGCCAAATTTCATCAAAATTCACAAAAGGGATTAAAAATCAATCTGAAGCCTTGATAACCAAAAGAAAGATCGTCCTAATCAAAGTCGACAATTCAACACCAACACGCAGATAAAATTTTCATTCGAGCAAGATTTTTAAGAAAGTTCACTAAAGTCAAACTTAGGCCAATTTTCAATGCCTAGAATGCCAAATAATTCAAACTCGCATTGAAAGCTACAAAACTTAAGCTAACCATGCTACTAGCCTAAAATGACCATTTTGGAGCTGTTGGAGTTCTCTTCTGAGGACATTTACATAATGGTTTGACTAAAGTCAACTTTTCAAGTGTACAAAGGTCTCTAAACACAAAAAACTGCACAAAATCAAACGGGCGACCAAGCGATTGAACTGTCAGTGCTCGTAAATCATAAATACTTAGGATTGCTATATGAATGTATTAAATGAAAAATAACTTGGAGCATCATTACTCAATAATAAGAAATGAAATATAAATAACATAAATAAAAACTATATCTTTAGAAAAAATTAGAATGATAAAAGTAAAAAATTAAAATAATAGAAATTAAAAAGTTTTTTAAAAAATAATAGAAAAAATTAGAATGATAAAGGTATAATCTTCTCTCTTCTCAAGAGATTTAAAAAGTTTTATGTAATTGTGTGGTGTAATTACGTTCAATTCCTTACCCTCGGTTGGAAATTGACGAGTGTAATTACACCAAATAGCAATTCAATTGTGGTGCTCCAAATAGACCCTTACTTTTATATGCACAGTTGATGTAGGATTATTTCGATTTCACATATTATCAGCTTTTGATTTGTGTACTAAAGATGCATATTACAAATTACGAATATCATATTAAATGTTTCTCGTTGTCACAATCAAATATAAATTGAGAAGAGAGAAGATTATACCAATTTGAATAGAAAAAGATGTTGCAATGAAGAGATAAAGAGACTAGTTTATGTTGCCTACGACCAAACTTAATATGAAATTAGAAGAATGGCTTAAAATGGCCTTGAACTATTGAAAATGGTACAAAAATATCCTTCATCCACCTATTGGGCCTAAAATGCCGTTGTCATCCACATTTGGATCCAAAAATGTCTTTCATTCATCTTTTTGACCCACTTATACCCTTGAAACTACCAATCCTCTCTTTTTCTTTTTCTTTTTTAAATATCTATTACGTTTCATTTTCTTATAGATTAAAATAAATCTCCATCTCTATAAGATTTCTTTCCATAATTTATCTAAACCAAAATAATGTTTCTCTTTAAGTCTCAAAGTATTTTTTTAAAAAAAGTGATCAAAATGATTTATTAAAATAATTAACCGATTTAGCTTTCTAAAAAAGAAAACTTTTTAAAAATATATAAAGTTAATGAAAATATAAGTTTTTTATTTATCCAAAGAGAAAGTTCTTTTTTAATGTTATAGTAAAAAATAATAAAAAATTATTCCAACTTGATTAAATAAAAAAAATTAAGGAAAGTTAAATCGATTTTAATAAATCATATTGATCCTTAAAAAGTTATTATTTTGTCTAAATAAAATATAAGTATGTGCAATTTTTTTGAAAAAAATCAAAATATGTATTGATGAAACTTTAGATTTTTTTAAGAGTTTATTTAAAAAGATTTTTCCCCATAATTTATTGAATTAAAAAACATATACCTTCTTCATGGCTTGAATTGTTTTTTAAAAAAAAAACTCCAGCAAGACTTTAGTTTGTTTTTTAATTAGATTTTCACATATTTTGTTTTTTAAGTACAGTAAAATTATAAGATTTTTTATAAAGAAAGAATTGAGGATGAGGTTTATTTTATTCCATAAGAAAATGAAACATAATAAATATATATATAAAAAAAGAGATTATTGTTAGTTTCAAGGGTACAAGTGAGTCAAAAAGATGAATAAAGGACATTTTGACAAGGGCATTTTTGTCATGCCCCGGAGGATACCCTTGGCATGACCGGCACTTGAAGAACCATTGTTGATTCCCTAAGAGAACCGCCTGTCCTCATGGTCACTTCTTACTCGACAGTGGAAGAAAATACGAAAATGAAATACATTCAAATGAAATAATAAAACTCTTATAAAATATAGGTTCCAATGAATCATGTTCGGAAATAAATAACCATCGAAGATCCTCTACTCAATGTCTATGAAGCTTTTATCCGACAATCTAGATGGTACCATGACAAACCATGGCTACCCAACTCAAGAAATAAGAATACTCACTAAAAGTAACAAGGGCTCCTCTGAAGGCAAGGAAGGCTCATCAACTCTGAAGGCAAGGAAACTGAACCTCAACGTTGCATTTTCTGAAGTCTTTTATCATCTGTATCTGCATTATTAACGATGCAGGCCCAAATGGGCATTAGTATATGGAATACACTAGTATGTAAGAATGGCTTAAGTAAACAAATAAAGCTCAACTCATCTTAGAACTCAACTCATTAGCTCATGACTCAAATCAACAGGAAATGCAAATTTAAGGTTTGAAATCATACTTAATAATAGACTCAATCTTTATGCATCTCAGTTTAAAACATAATATGCTAAATCAAGTGATACTTGGAAGTTTCTCTAACTGACATAACTCCCATCAACATAAGTTTGGTGATGCACAACGATGCCGATATCATTGCCACACCTGTCCTAAATGTGCCAAGGGAAAGGACATCAAACTTTCCCTCTCTCAGTTCCAAAGAGATTGTCCATCTTTAGGGACATGAGTTACCAGAGTTAACTGTACAACTATCATACGCTGGCAACGTAGTTCTGGGTGTTATCCTCTTACCCAACTCAGTGCTCAATACTCCTTCCAAGACCAAAACGTGTTCATACAAACCATCTCAAACTCATCTCAAACAACTCAGCCCGATTATGCAATAACTCAAAAATTCAGGATCATCATTCATATAATGCAACTCAAGACTCTAATTTATGCGATCAGTTAATCTCTTATCAATCATGCTCATCACATAATGTACATTAGATGCTCATCACATGCATATGTAGAGATAAGAACATATACTCCTCATAGTCAATTTATTCAACTCAACTGGTCAGACTCATGGTTCTCAATTCAGTCAATATTCAATGCATGATTTTATGGAATAATGCAATTTAGGACTCATGTTGAAAAGTAGAAGACTAGTGTTTTAATTTCGTGTAACATCAATGAAACGCATAATTCATTCTTATATGCTTATGATAGATCAAAGCAAATGCAAAAAACTTGAAAATTAAGATCATAAGGTTTTAATTACTCAATTCTAATTCATTATCTTGACTCAAATAGACGAATGAGGTGAATGGACGAACTCAGTCCAACACTTTAGGTTGCCTTATATACCTGGGATAAAGAATGGAAAACCAAAAAAAATATTAGCTTTGAATCTCTTAAAACATGGCCTCCTACTTTCTGATATGCCTAACATTACACTCCAAAAGGAATAGTAAAGCGGTCATTGATCAAACATAGAACTCAACAAGAGTTGAGATCGATCCCACAGGGAATGCATGAAAATATATCTATTACCACCCTTTTTCAAATGTAACATCTATTCCCAAAACAAAAGTGCATAAAGTAAATGGGGGTTTTGATATTTCGAACTAATTTACTAAAGTAAAATAATAACACAATTGCAGTAACTACTAGGTTTCAAGCAATTGATTAGAAACTAGGATTGTGTTCCCCATGACGCCCAATACGATAGCCAAATTAGTTTAGTAAACCTGCTCATGATTGCATATATAAGATCAAACAAGTTATGTAACACCTAATTCACCTTTCGGTCCATCTTAGATGTATTTCATTCATCACCTTTCGGTCTTAGAATATATACTCTTTAACCCTTGTTATGGACTCCAGAATACTCGCACCTTCCGGTCTCTAGTACTTAGACAAGGTTAAAAACCCTGAATTTCTACCATAGAATTCTTTTCCTTATCACTACATCCCTTCCGGGCATATAGAATTCTATTTTATTAAGTTGTCATGGTTCCCACAACCCTAGTTGTGGGTTTAGCCTAGCATATTTAAGATAAATAACCCACAACAATATGAAGAAATCATGATAAATAACATACTATTGATAAAGTTACGAATCCACGGATCACAATCTCAAAAAGGTGATCAAAATCCAAGAGTTCAATGTAATTACACACAAAATAGTATTCTCTCGTTACTTTTTTGTCTCCAGCAGTCAAAGACAATTAAAAATGAAATAAAAGCAATATATATACAAGGGAAAATATAGGAAAATATACATCGACATGGAGGCAACAACACAGCCCGTGAGGCTCCACACGAACCGTGCAACGGTCTGTGATCATGTACTTGGTCTTCAATTCTTATCAACTATTTCACGCTTAATCCACACGGCTCGTGGAGAGGGATCATGTTCTATGAAATGGGCCGTGAACCTTGCCTTTGAAATTTTCCATACTATCCACCTCGCCATCAGTGGCACGACCCTCCACACGGTCCGTAGAGGGTCCCGTTGACTTGTCCTTAGCAAAATTCCTTTGATTTTTGATGGTACCTAGCCCATTTCACGTCAACTTCATGGCGAGGGATACAGACTGTGGGAACTGTGAGAGGCATCATGGACATGCCATAGTCTCTTTCGTTCCTTTTCGTTCCAGCCCTTCCTTAGCAAGCTAAGTGTGAAGCTACGGCTGGCCTCACGATTTGTCTAATGGCACACGGGTTGTGCAAGCGCCCGTGCTCCTCCACTTAGTTCCATTAAGCTCCATTCCTTGCTTTGTGTGCCCAGGCCAAGTCCACGCAGCCTCTCACGGTCCGTGTGATGCTATATGGGTTGTGGAGGCCTCCAAATGGCAACACTTGTTCTCCTTTCTCATTCATTTTCTTGCACCTCTCCAAATACTCCATGCATTGACCATTTCCCTACAAAATACCACAAAACACACATCAAACCAACAAAATTAATTGAGAATGCATAAAAATCCTATGTTTAAAGCATTACAAGAGTCGTATTTTCATGACTCATCACCCTCAACTTAGAATGATTGCTTGTCCTCAAGCAATGACTACTTAACAAAACAATGCATAAATACAAATGCTCAATAGAAACTATGAGTAACCCCTCAACACATACGCCCAAAAACCATGCTTAAAATGTGTGTACACCCAAAACAGACCTACATGGATAAAGGTGAATATCATACCATGTACGATCAACCAACATAAGATAGAGAAAAAAGATGAACCAGTTGTATTAGCAACCGATCAGTGCAAGGATAGTGTCCTCACTATAAAGAAGTCTCACACATAGTATACAAATGCAAAACTAAGACTAGAATGTAGATATTCACTCTTCCAAGCAATTTTCAGCAGACACACAAGTATTGACCATATGTTTGCCCTTATTTTCATCACTTTGACTCTCGAACGACCTTTTTTGGATCACTTTAGGACTTTTGTGGCTTGTAACGTAGGCTCGCGCTAGGGTGAGGTACATTTAGGATCAAAAGTGACTAGCTTGCCCCTCCAAGACACTATTTTGGCTTAGCCCTCTACTTTCGATTCTCCAAACTCTTATTGCCTATATATATATATATATTATTCACTTTCTTTGCCATTGGGAGTGATTTCCATTTTAGTCTTTCTCTCTCTTTTATTTTACTCACAGTCACCACCCAAACTTTTCTTCTTCTCTTATCACTTGGCTCTTTCCACACTTATTTTTCTGATTTTCCTACAACAGCCACCCTCAACTTAAGCTTTTGTCCTAGGTGGAGGTTCACAATGTCTTTTTAAAGGATTAGGGCCAGTATAAGCCACCTTAAACTTAGGCTTTTGGCCTAAGTTAAGGTTCACAATGTCCTTGGAGAGATCAGGGCCAAAGTAAAGATCTGTAGATAGATAGGGGAGGTCAATTGGGTGATTACAAAGAAAAAGTCGATTCGGGCTCAACTTTTGGTTCAAAGGGGACAATTACAATTTTGTTGGTAGGCTTTTAGGCTAAGTGTCTTCACAACAAAAATGGCCTAAGATTACATCCTACTTCAATCACTCAATTGTCTTAGTGGGACTAACTAGGCAAGTTCTAGCTCACAAGTGCATCAACTGAATTAAGTAAATAAGCTCACACACACGTGGCACATATCTTACACTAGTTAGCACCAATAAACACAATCATGCTGCATTCATCAGGATGGCAACCGTACAATGTATACTATGCTTCCAAAAATCATAAAAGCTACTTAGGATGGGATGCATTCACATACACATTTTTGTTGCAATATTTTTAACTTGTGACATTTTTCATGAAAAAAAACATGGGTTACCCTAGACTCCTATAAACACTTATATCTACACAAACAACACAACCTAAACCTGTCAGTTCTACTAGATAGAACACATGAGAGAAAAGAAACATAGTAAGAAAAACTCCCAATTGGTAGGATGCCCCATCTTCATGAAAAAAACAATGCAGTTCCCTTACACCACCATAGCCAGAAATAAAGTACAACAGGGAGTAGAACATACCTGGGATGCCTTAGGTGTCAGTCGTACCATCGGATTCGGACCCTTCGGTAGGGTCCCTATCATCAAAAGATGCACCGAGTCCAAAGGTGCTTCGGAAGCTCCTATTTTTGTTGCCTCCCATGCGAGTCACTCCCTTTCCCCTTGTTCGACAGCGGCTCAGCGTTGGACTCTCATGGCCTTGCGCAACTTCTCCTCTGCTAATTTTGGATCAGGTGGGGACTACTCCGCTGACTGCACCTTTTGCCCTTGTCCTTTCGCTTTGGCTCACTAGTAGGTGGCACAGGTGTGATAATTAGGGCTGGGGGAGTACCCCACGACTCATCTAGAACTGGTGCCACAGCTGGGGCATTAAAAGAGTCATCCAAGATTCTGGAGGCAGGGCCAGCAAAGTGCGATTGTACTGGGTAGTCAACTGGGGAATTTGGGTTTTCATGGACTGTGCGCTGGTGCACGAACCGTGTAGAGGTCCGTGAAGCTGTCCTTGAGCAGACAGTATAGAGGGGTATGCTGGATAAAGAACCCTACACGGGCCGTGTAATGTGACATGGATCGTCGTGGAATAGGACTTGGCCAATATGTGGAATTCACCGGTCATGACAGGTCGCACAGGATTGTGCCAAAGGGTACGAATCGTGCACAATATCTTGAAGGGTGCCTTAACCGCGCAATGTTAAAGTGTGCAAGCATGCGACACTATACGGTTTGTGTAAAGTCACACGGGTCATACGATGTACCGTGAAAAGCCACCTTCGCCGATTTTCAGCCCACAACACACGCAACAGAACTGTATGCAATTCCACAACACTTCATCACCGATCCACCAACATATTAGCATATAAGACACGGTTTCACCAAGATTTATCACAAGGACCCACTAAAATCATGAAACTTCATGGTCAACACAATAAGCACTCAACAATGATGGTTTTCTCCTCCCTATGCCATAACTAATACAAATTTCATGCACTATGACCTATTAAACAAAGAAAGAAACAATTTTAAGCAAGGATTTACACATGCACACTAAAAGCTACACTAGAAGATGAAGAATGTGAGTTCTTACTTGATGAACAACAATAGAGGTGATGACTTTCTTGAAAAATAGAGACTCACACTAAGATTAATGCTACGGATCGTGAGATTGACTGACTAATCGTGACGAAGGAGATAGAATTTTGGTGGGTTCGAGAGGTAAGGGTGTAAGGAACGAGAGAGAGTGAAAAATATGAGAGTGAGGCGTGTTAGGGACAAAGTGAGGGCTTTTGAATACCCTTGGTCAACTATGTTGACCGAACCCCTCTCTCTCCACGGACAGCCACACGGCCCGTGTCACATGGCACCATCCATTTGGACCGTCCGTCCCACCAACCTTATGAATTTTTATAGAAAAAATTACCTAGGCCACGTGTGATTGCTCCAAATATCTTGCCTCATGAGCCATCACACTTGGAATGATCCGTTTGTAATGATCGTATGCCAACACTTGACAAACATTAAATTCGACGCACGAGTCCACGATTGACCCCATGGTCTGTCTCGTGTTACATAGTTCATGGGAGCATATGTGGCACCCTCTTTGGCCAAATTTTGTTCACCATGCCCTCATGTCACACCTCCCACCATGCGTAGGCACCTGAAGTCCTAAATTGCCTCATATACTTACCTGCAAACACAAATCAAAAACAAAAATGCATGACATAATAATTTTTTTAACTATTACAATGTATTGGCTGCCTCCTATGAATCGCTTCGTTTAACGTCGCGACACGACACAGCTATGTTGACTACTTAGACTTCATCAAGCTGCACAATCTCTATCACTGAGGCTTCATCTACAACACCCAAGTATTGCTTCACCCGTTGCCCATTAACTTTGAATCTATGCCCGATTTCAGCTTCTAGCTTTATTGCACCATGTGGAATACCTGAGCAATTTTATACGGGCCAGACCACCTAGACTTAAGCTTATTTGGAAACCGTCTCAACCTACAGTGAAACTTCGTGGTGCAATGTACTTGTCGTGTTGGAACTTCATCCTATCTTTGTAAAGTGTTGCACTCTCATAAGCATGAAGGCGAAACTCATCCAACTCATTGAGTTGGTCCAGTCTCATGTCAGTAGCCTCATCCCAATTCATGTTCAACTTATTTAGAGCCTAAAGTGCCTTGTGCTCTAACTCCACAGGTAGATGGCAGGCTTTACCAAACATCAATTGATATGGGTACATAACAATAGGGGTCTTGTAAAGCGTCCAATAAGCCCACGGTGCATGATCTTGTTTCTGGTCCCAATCAGATTTAGTTGCATTCACAGACTTGGCCAGGATCTCCTTGATCTCTCTATTTGAAACTTCAACCTGCCCATTCATCTACGGATGATAGAGCATGGCCACCTTGTGTTGTCGTACTCCATACTTATATAGCACAACATGAGAGGTCTTGTTGCAGAAATGAGAATCCCTATCACTAATGATAGTTCTGGGTGTCCCAAATCTGGCGAAGATGTTTTGCCTCAAAATGTGGACAACGCTCCTGCTCTCATTGTTTGGTAATGTAACTGCCTCCACTTACTTGGAGACGTAGTCCACTGCTACTAAGATGTACTTCATGTTTATGAGCTCACAAATGGGCCCATGAAGCCAATGCCCCAGACGTCAAACATTTCCAATTTAAGAATAGGAGTCATGGGCAGCTCTTGACGCCTAGAGATGTTACCCTACTGCTGGCATTGATCATAACCCTGCACCAAGTCATGGCCATCTTTATAGATGGTAGCCCAGTAGTACCCACATTGCAAGATCTTCTTTGTTGTCCTGTCACCACCATGATGGCCCCCTACTGAGGAGGAGTGACAGGCCTCCATGATGCTCATCATCTCCATTTCTTGTTTGCACCGCCTCATGACCCTATCAGCACACATTCTAAACAAGTATGGTTCATCCTAGAAGTACTTGTGCACATCATAAAGAAACTTTTTCCTTTGGTTAAAGTTAAGGTCCTCAGGCATAATATCACTCACCAAATAGTTAGCAAAATCTACAAAAGCAAGGAATTAAGTCAATTGAAGCTGCCAATACCTCCTCATCGGGAAAAGAGTCATCGATGTTCAACCAATCCTTAGCTCTTAACTCATTCTCCAATCGAGACAAGTGGTCTGCCACCTGGTGCTTAGTCCCTTTTCAGTCTTGGACCTCAAAGTCAAACTCTTGCAATAGGAGAACCCATCTGATTAGCCTCGTCTTAGCATCTTTCTTTGCGATAAGGCATCTCAATATTGCATGGTCCGTGTGCATGATCCCTTTTATGCCCAATAGGTAGGCTTGGAATTTATCAAACGCGTACACCACAACAAGCAGCTCTTGTTCAGTCACTGTATAGTTCCTTTGAGCATCATTCATAGTCTTGTTGGCGTAGTAGACAGGGTGAAAAAACTTGTTGCGCTTCTGCCCCTGCACAACACCTACAGTAATTCCACTCGCATCATACATAACCTCAAAAGAGGCTGCCCAATCAAGTGCGATTACCGTAGGTGCAGAGATTAATTTTTGCTTTACAGTCTCAAAGGCCTACCAATAGCTGTCATCAAACTGGAACTTCACATCTTTCTCCAATAGTTTGCAAAATGGGTGTGCAATCTTAGAGAAATCTTTTATGAATAGCTGGTAGAAGCCCGCATGCCCAAGCAAACTCCGGACCCCCTTCACAAAGATGAGAGGTGGCAATTTCTCAATAACCTCGATCTTAGCCTTGTCCACCTTTATGCCCTTATCAGATTTCTTATGGCCAAGGACTATCCCTTCCTTGACCATGAAATGACACTTTTCCAGTTTAGGACCAAGTTCACCTCCTCATAACATTGCAGTTTCCTACTGAGATTTAACATACAATTTTCAAAGGAATCACTCACTACAGTACAATCATCCATAAATACCTCGAGGGTGTATTCGACCATGTTAGAGAAGATTGATATCATGCACTGCTGGAATGTGGCTGGGGAATTGCATAACCCGAATGGAATCCTCCTAAAAGCAAAGGTCCCATATGGGCAAGTGAAAGTAGTTTTCTACGGATCCTCCAGGGCTATGGGTATTTGATTATAGCCCGAGTACCAATCCAGGAAGTAGTACTGCCCTCGACCTATCGATTGGTCTAACATATGGTCCATAAAGGGCATGGGGAAATGATCTTTCAGAGTCCATTTATTCAGCTTTCGATAATCCATGCATATTCGCCACCTAGTGACAGGTCGCAAGGGGACCAACTCATTTTTATCCTTGCCCACCAGTGTCATACCCCCTTCCTTAGGAACACACTGTATTGCACTAAACCACCTGCTGTAGGAGATGGGGTATATCACCCCAACATCTAGCCACATAATTATTTCTTTCTTCACCACCTCTTGCATAGGTGGATTCAGCCTACATTGATGTTCAATGCTGGAGAACACAATTATCCTCCAACTTGATCTTGTGCGTGCATATCCCTGGAGGAATCCCAATAATATCTGCTATGGTCCAACCAATGGCCCTTTTGAACTTTTGGAGGACCCGCAACAATGCTATAACCTGGTCCTCTTGAAGATCTACAGCCACAGTAGTGCCCAAAAAAGCATACCATAGGTGTTGGCAGCTCCTTGAGCTCTACAGCAGGGGGATCCTCAATAGAAGGTTTGGCTGGTGGGGTTGGCCTATCCTTTAAGTCCAAGTCCAACTTCCTAGGGACAAAGGGTCTAGTTTCCCTGCCCTGCAAAGCATGCATAGTGTCCTTGTACCTGTCGATACCATCCTTAGGGAAGTTTATTATTATTGTTGCCAGTGTGTATATGCTCATCTTTTCTTCAAATTAAATCTCAAAAAGACAAGCATCCTTGGCATCCAACACTAACATTACTGCTACCTCTTTGGGTCTCTTCATAGCAACATATACTTGGAATTTCACCTCCTTAGTGTTCAATATGAAAGTAAGCTCCCCACGTTCCACATCTACTAATGCCCTGCCAGCCGCCAGAAACGGTCTCCCGAGGATGATAGGGACCTCAAAATCCACTTGGTAATCCAGAATAACAAAGTCCGCTGGGAAGATGAACCTTCCCACACAGACAAGCACATCGCGCAAAATCTCCACGGGCCGCTTCACTGACCTATCCGCCATGAGTAGCCGTATGGTAGTGGGTGTGGAGGCTCCTAAAGCCAACTACTTATAAACCGCCAGCGACATCAAGTTAATGCTAGCACCCAAATCACAGAGAGCCCATGCAAAATCATAAGCCCTAATCGTGCACGGGATAGTGAAAGCTCCTAGATCTTCCTTTTTCTCAACTAGTAACCTTATAGAATGGCGCTATAATGATGAAGATTATTTGCCGGCTAGACCATAGTTGTCCTCTTCTTAGTGACTAAGTCCTTCATGAACTTAACGTAGCCCAGCATCTGCTCAAGTGCTTCTACTAAAGGTATATTTACTGACAGCTCCTTCAGCATAGACAAGACTTTCTGGAACTTGCCATATTCTACCTTCTGCCTCAACTTTTGTGGGAATGGTGGTGCGGCTTGGGAATGAATGGCAAACACTGAGTAATTGGTTTTTCTGACTCTCTAGGATCTTTAGTAACCTCAGCCTCCACTGATGCTATATTTATCTCGTCGGCGGCCTCATCATCGCATACCTCCACGAGATCAGGTACCTCGTCATCAGCTTTATCTATACCTGCATCACTCGCTATAACAGGGTCATAAAGTACTTTACCGCTCCTCATAGTTACTACCATACAGTGACCTTCTTTTTTGGGGTTCTGAATAGTATCACAATGAAGTGACCCAGCTTTCCATTGATTCAATAAGGCTGAAAGTTGCCCAATCTATTGCTCCGATTGCTTGATCGAAGTGGAGTACGAGACGACCAGTTTCCAAACATTTGACATTTCTCCCCTTATATCTCGCACCCCCGCCTTTGTGGACTCCACTTTGTCAAGAACCTTCACCATCATCTCCTCTAGTTTCGAGTTTCCACCACTATCATTTGGCGTTCAGAGTTCATGGATAGTACATACACTCCTATTCGGTCACTCCTATAGCTATCTCTATTTTGCCAGTTCCCTTAGTAGTTATCATGACCATACTTTCGACCTTGGTTACCGGAGTTGGATATCCGATAACCCCCCTGGTTGCCCAAAAAGTTAGCCTCCTCATCATAATCATAGCTTGGCTCATCATACCCGGGCATTGTGTCCATAACTTTCACTTTTTCTAGTCCTCCTCCTAGCAGCCTCTTTGTCAACAGGTCCACCTGGGTCCGCATATGAGCCATGTCTTAGTCTCGTTCTTCCTCTTTCTTCCTTTATTCTGCAGTCATCTTGAAGATGAACCCAGAGCAGTCTCCTTCTCTAGTGTACCATGCCCTGTTGTTCTTAGCTACCTGATCTAAGATACCATGATGTCCAAGAAGGTCTTGTCCATATATGATCCTCCACATGCCGCATCGATGATAAGCTTAGTCATAAAGTTGCAAGAACCGTAGAAAACTTCTTTTAAGTGCTCATCCGTGAGATTATGTTTGGGGCACTGCTTGATCTTCTGCTTGAACCTCTCCCAAGTTTCATAGAGTGTTTCAGTCGGCAGTTGCTTGTGGGACCCAATCTCATCTTTGATCTTCAACTTCCTAGATGCAGAGAAGAACCTCTCTAAGAAAGCCTCTTTTAACTCCCCAAGTGCGGATGGAATTGTGAGGAAGCTCATTCAACCACTTTGTCACCTCACCAGTAAGAGACAACAAGAACAACCTCAACCAAATCGCTTGCTAACTGACCCCTGGAATTTCAGACGACCGACATGTTGCCAAGAAGTTCATGACATGCTGATATGCGTCCTCAGTTGCTGCTCAGCTGAACAACTCATTCAATTGGAGCATCGCAGCATAGTGTTAGTGATGGTGAACTTGACACCTGCAGGTAGCAGAGAGAGCACTATTACTCCTGTGATCCCAACACCATCATCATCCTCATTTGTTGTGTGTGGTTGTTAAGAAACTTGCGGTCTCAAAAGGGGTTGATGCTGCAGTGGTGGCATAAGTGGCACCTATCGAAGTGGTGCCACCGGTGGCACCCCATTACCAGTAAGGTCATGCTCACGTAGACCATTGCCCTCATCTGCAGGATTCATAGCCAACTCTCTCTGCCTCTATGGTTCCCGTTCCCGGGCATTCGTTTTGCGAATTGACTTTGTTAATTAGGGGTCGTAGGGAATAAGTGCTTCACCTTTACTTCGGGTGTTTGACATATAACGCTGGTTCCCTACAAAAAGCAAAAACACAAAATAAAATTAAAATTAGGGACTAGTATTACAAACTAAAAGTAGCCACTAATAGACTATTACTTTGTCGTATTCCCCATGCGATGACTCTAAAATTTGATACACCCAAATTTACACTCCAAAAGGAATAGTAAAGCGGTCGTTGATCAAATATATAACTCAACAAGAGTAAGGTCGATCCCACAGGGAATACATGAGAATATATCTGTCAGTACCCTTTTTCAGATGTAATATCTATTCCCACAACAAAAGTGCATAAAGTAAATGGGGGTTTTGATATTTTGAACTAATTTATTTAAGTAAAATAATAACACGATTGCAGTTACTACTGGCTTTCAAGCAATTGATTAGGAGCTAGGATTGTGTTCCCCATGATGCCCAATACTATAGCCAAATTAGTTTAGTGAACCCGCTCATGATGGCGTATACAAGATCAAACAAGTTATGTGACACCTGATTCACCTTTTGGTCCTTCTTAGATGCATTTCATTCATCACTTTTCGATCTCAGAACGTATACTCTTTAACCCTTGTATGGACCCCGGAATACTCTCACCTTCCTGTTTCAAGTACTTAGACTAGGTTAAAACCCCCGAATTTCTGTCATATAATTCTTTTGTTAATTACTACATCCCTTCCGGGCATGTAACAAATACAAGCCTACCCTAATACATCGACTCATCGAGGAAACACTATGATGTATACGATGATCAAACCCGAGATTTACCCCAAAGTCGTCTATCTTATTGAGTTGTCATGGTTCCCACAACCCTAGTTGTGGGTTTAGCCTAACATATTCAAGATAAATAACCCACAACAATATAAAGAAATCATGATAAAGAACTTACTATTGATAAAGTTATGAATCCACAGATTAAAATAGCAAAGAGATGATCAAAATCCAAGAGTTCAATGTAATTACACACAAAATAGTGTTCTCTCATTACTTTCTGTCTTCATCAGTTAAAGAAAATTAAAAACAGAATAAAAGTAATATATATATATATATATATATATATATATATATATATATATATATATATATA
Source organism: Solanum rostratum (assembly GCA_029948455.1). Taxonomy (NCBI): domain Eukaryota; kingdom Viridiplantae; phylum Streptophyta; class Magnoliopsida; order Solanales; family Solanaceae; genus Solanum; species Solanum rostratum. Next base: position 50,663,854 of record CM057056.1, on the reverse strand, counting down.
TAGGAAAATAGGCATCTACATCGGTACGGGCAGCTACACGGCGCGTGAGGCTCCACACGAACCGTGCAACGGTCCATGATCCTGTACTTGGTCTTCAATTCTTAACAACTCTTCATGCTTGATCCACACGGCTCGTGGAGAGGGATCACGAAACGGACCGTGATCCCTTCCTTGGAAACTTTCGATACTGTCCACATCGCCTTCAGTGTCGTGACCCTCCACACGGTCCGTGGAGGGTCCCATTGATTTGTCCTTGGCGAAATTACTCTGATTTTCGATGGTACCTGGCCCATTTCACGTCAACTTCACGGCGAGGGACACGGCCTGTGTCAGTTCCCACGGTCCGTGAGAGGCACCGTGGGACGTGCCTTAGTCTCTTTCGTTCCTCTTCATTCCACCCACTCCTTGGCAAGCTAAGTGTGAAGCTAAGGCGAGCCTCACGGTTCGTCTAATGGCACACGGGCCGTGCAAGAGCACGTGCTCCTCCATTTTGCTCCATTCCTTGCTTTGTGTGCCCAAGCCAAGTCCACGGAGCCTCTTACGGTCTCTATGGTGGCAACACTTGTACTCCTTTCTCATTCATTTTCTTGCACTTTGGCCACTACTCCATTCCTTGACCATTTTCCTGCAAAATACCACAAAACACACATCAAACCAACAAAATTGCTTGAGAACGTGCAAAAATACTATGATTAAAGCGTTACAAGAGTCGTATTTTCATGACTCATCATTTTCTCCTAAGCCTTAATTTGAAGATGAATTAGCGTAAATGATCGACATATTCACGCTTAGGTTTTGATATATGGTTGGAAACGACTTCAAAACGATATGATTTTAGTCTAGGATGTGTGGGGAAAGGATTAGAATGCCGTTGATTTTAAAAGTGATCGTCAAGTATCACGATGTGGCAAGTCCTCGACGTAGACTTGTCTGCTTCAGTTTATTTTTTAGCAGAAAACCTAGAACGCATTAAGAGACTGTTTTCCTATAAAAAAACACATAAATCGCATTTATCAAATGCGTTTTATGTGTAATTTTACGTAAATCGCTTTCCGATCGATTTTCTAATCACGTAGAAAATAATGGGACCATAACTAATTGGACATGTCTCACACTTTTCTAGAATTCCGTTTTTGCATCAAAAAAATTATCTTTTGATCCGGTTGCTCTGAAAATCAACCAAGATCATTTTCTCACACAACTTTTCATGCTGATCACAATTTCCAGCCTCAGATTTGCTAAAAAAAAGTTTTGGGAAAATGCGTTGCGCAAGCGTCTCTCATCTAGGAGTATTTTGGTAATTTTACCCGGGTGTAACAATTTTAGACCCAATAGGTGAATGGAAGACATTTTTGTATCATTTTAAATAGTTCGAGAGAATCTTAGACCCTTTTCCGTATTAAAATTTAGAAAATAGTGTTGGTAAAAAGTTAAAATCAATACTATATAATTAAAAATAAATTAATAATTTTTATATAATCTTTTAAGGTAAAATTACGTGAATAAATAAACATATACTAGTTAATTAGTTGAAATAGTTATAGTATAGCTAATTTACAATTCGTCATTAACATTTAGTGTTAATTCCGATTTGAGTTTATATAATTCACACATTTTTATAATTCAAATTTTGTATAATGTAATTGTCCAACATTTGTTCTTGTATAAATTTATAAAAAAATAGCTCGATTAAACAAAAGTACCCGCAAATTATATAAATTCACCCGCAAATTATACAAACCTCTGAATTATACAATCACATACACGAATTTATACAAAAATTGCTATAGCTACAATTATAAAATATGATTATCTAAACTGTAGCTATTTTAGTATATTAAATTTTAAGACTAAACTATTTATAAAATTTCTCCTAAAATAACCAAAATCAATAATCAAATTAATAATCCAATAAAAAGATTTACTAGTAATCCAATATCCATAATCAGAAAAAAAGAATTGCAAAACCAAACAAAACATACAGACTCAACTTGGGTTAAAGGACCTATAAAAGCCCTAACCGTCCTGAGGCAACCGATCTCCTTTCTTCTCCGGCGATTATCCGTACAAAATATACTACGTTGTTGGTCACCATCACTGAACGTAACACCTGTGCTAAATTTGAACCATTAGATTTTCAGCAAGTCGGCCCTTGGGAACAGGTAAATTCGACCGTTGTATTCGAATTGAAATGGTGACAAAGTAGTCACAGTCGACTCAGTTGAATTCTGAAATGAGCTGATTGATGAGTTCATTTCTTAATTGTCTTCTATTTTACCCTAATTTCGAGTTCATTTGTTTGCGGTAATGCAGAGCGGAAGCTGGCAAAAAGAGATTAAAAAAAAAAGGACAAGTTTTCCTTATTTGTCTGTAGAATGAGTTGACGTGATGATGAGTAGACTCTCATTTAGGCCACGTCCTCTTGACATTCACAAGAAGTTACCTATTGTAAAATCTGTAAAAGATTTTGAAGATGATGATACCCCATCTAATACCCGCAATCAAATCATTCGTCTAGCTGCTGAAGCGGCAGATATTGAGGTTTGCTGAAACTCAAGTTTGATAATCTACTGCATTTGTGTTTCGATTTGATTGTTAATGTTGCATGGTTTGATATGTTTGTTTAAATTCTATATAGCAGATAATGTTTAGCGTTAGTACTGTGGCCTTAATATTTGAGCATGGGTGCTCTAGAACAGATATTTGAGATATGCAGGTAAAATGACTGTTTAAGTCTTTATTTTCTTCCTCAATATTGAGAAAGATCATGCAGAAACTTAGCTATTTAAAAAGATGCAAAAAAATGAGTGTTGAGTTCTTCATACGTTCTGTGAATGTTTTAGCCAGTGATCTATATTTGCTGGTAAACTACTACCAGTAACCATAATGATTTAATGTTTTTTGGATTGGGCACCATGAATAATTTCTTAACTGAAGTGTATATACTAATGTAATTTACATGATTTGGTTAAACAAAGGGGAATATTGTCTTGAGAATTGCCTATGCAGAGTGTTGGACAGTCTTTTTGGTATTGTTTCCCCTATTATTGGAAGTATTATGCATACCTGCAACTCTGTTTTTTAAAAGCATGGTATAGTTAGACATCTTTTGATTAGATAATACAGTAGATATAGTTGACAGCTTTGGTTGAATGTAACAGGATTCTTTGTCTTGAACTAAAATCAGAGTTATGACATTTTTAACAGAATGCTCGAAATGATTTTTTCTTGCACAAATTTGTGATAAAATAAGTCATGATGCTCAAGAAAGGTACACTAAAGCTTGTATGACTCTGACTTTACCTTTATCAAAAAAAAAAAAAAAGCTTGTATGACTCTGTGTTTCAGGGCTTCTATTGGTGTGGTGTACTTATCTTGTTAACTCAAGTTGACAACTATATATTGTTATTGGTTAAACATAGAGGAGGGTTCTGGTTTTCTTAAGCACATTAATGAACATATCCAAAAAAGGGAGGTAATCCATTTCATTATAGTATCATACTAAGAGTTGTTTTCCAAGTTCCTTAAGAGATGTATACTATGGACTTGGTGGTTTTTTGATTAGCTTTTGATATGGTGTTTGCATGCTGTTTTCATGGAAAAATCATTTTATACGTTGTTGCCCTTTCGCTTCTTCTGGTCTCTAATTAAAATAGGAGATCTAGTTTTTTCATTGGTCAGTGTTACTGATGGTTTAGTGTTATTGACTGATGAAAGTATGAGCCACTTGCTAAGCATTTATTTGCTGAATGAGGTCTTCCTTCTTTCGTTTTGAATGATGAAGTATGGACTGCTGCTCCTTTTACTTGATGGTGTTCTTTAAGAGATGAAGATATTTGGAATTGTAAAGTACTTTGTTTAAAGAATTTTAAGGCCTTGATGGTTTTGAGAACGACTCCGCATTCCCCCTAATTAAAGTTTTCAGGCATCTTTTGTGTGAAGGTGTTTCTGGGGTCAAGTTCGTAGTGAGACATGAAGGTGCAATGTTTGATTACAGTGGGTTATTATTTTCTTAATATGTTTAAGCTATTATGCTTTTGAAGCACCAGGAAACAAGGTGAAGTCATTTTTAGTTCGATCAATTATGGCTATTTCGAGAGCACCTGCACCCAAGGGTGTGGTCTAGTGGCCAATGAAGTGGTTGACATCAATGATGTTTTAAGTTTAAATCCTTTCGGAGACAAAAACAATAGGTGATTCTTCCCATCTGCCTTGGTGGACAGAGTTACTTGATACTCATTGCTGGTGGGAGGTGGCAGGTATCTCGTTGAATTCATCGAGATGCACAAAAGTTGGCCTAGAATGAATATTTTGAGAAAGTAATTTGTGATAATTGAAGAGTTACTCAATTGTTTCTTCTGCGGAAGTAACTAAGCCATATTCATAAAGCTGGTATATCCTAAATACTAGAAGGATAATTTGAGGTATTGAAGTTTGTTGCTGTGCACTGCACTCAGCTTCTTTGGGAAATGTGCAGCCTCTTTTTACGCGAGAGATGAGAAATTAAATGTTCAATAATCCAATTTCGTTTCCTTGTGTCTTAGATGTCATCAACTTGCATTGAGAATTCTTCTTATCTTACTTTTTATAGTTTTTTAAATTCCTTTGGAGAGTTCTTAACAATTTTGGCTTTTGGATTATGAGGAAACTGTTCTTGCTTTAAATTCTTCTGGAAGTTATAAAATGGGGAATTCGGCTTGATATCTCGATAGGTTGTATTTGCCGCTAAGCTGATTATGCTGAAAAAAATTATTCCTTAGGTACAACAGACTTCTGGCAAGAAGTTTGTTCCTGAAATACCTATACCCGAGTATGTGGTGGTGGATACATATGAAAGAGATTATTCACGCACTTTTGCTCAGCCAACATCTTATATACATGCTAGAGGAGGTATGTGAAGAACCTGACTAGTATTTGATTTTAATTCAAAGTTGATAGTAACTTCTGATCCCTACTATGTGCTGTTTATTCTTTTTCCATATAAAAAAAAGAACTTACTGAAATTTTGATAAATTAACTATAGCCCGAGCCGAAATTGGAGAATTTGTTGAGTATGATCTTGACAATGAGGATGAAGATTGGCTTCAAGACGTAAACAGAGAGAGAAAGGCTCTTGCAGCTGAAAAGTAAAAATCATACTGTACTCCTACATGTTATTGTGTTGTGTTCATTGTCTGCTAAACTGGTTGGAGGCAGTCTTTGGTCTTCATTTTTACCTCAACTAATGTACCTTGGATTATTACTGATTACCATCTGTTTCTCCTTGTAGTTGGTATTCCTACCTTTCTTGTTTGACTGTTTAATTTTATATTTACTATTAGTATTTTACTGGATTAATAGTAGCACTTCTGTGGATGTGGTGAATTCTAGTACTTGTAACTATTCATTCTGTCAAAAGAAGTAAGACATGCCATTCTCACGCACTCACACCCAAAAAAAAAAAAAAGAATTAAGACATGCTAAAACCCATCCAAGGTTTATGGTTTATGGATCCTTGTCTTATCTAAAACCAAAAAGAAGAAAGGATTATGGATGTTCGGTGCAAAATTCATTATAAGTTGTATAACTCATCGGCACCAATCATTCATGTGACCACAACACCAAAGCTAAGGCAACCTAGAAATCAATATTTAAGGAGAAAAATAGGGAGATAGAATGATTTTGCACCCAAGGGTGTGTCTAGTGGTCAATTGGGAAGAACAAGTTCACATCTCAGTGAAGACAAAAACAATTGGTGATATCTTCTCATCTGACAAGCCTTGGTTGGTAGAGCTTTAGTGTCTTTTTGGTCGGAGGTAGCAGGTGCCTGGTAAAATTAGTCGAGGTGCAAGCAAGTTGACTAGGATACCACTTTCCCATTATTAAAAAAGTGGAGATAGAATAAAACAACTTACCCAGTGAAATCCCACTAGTGGGGTTTGGGGAGGGCAAAATGTACGCAGACCTTACCGCTACCTCATAGAGATAGAGAGACTGTTTTTGGAAGAGCCTCAACGCAAATATATTAACCCTAAAAGCAGAAAATACTAGATACAAAAATGACTACAGCGGAAAGCAAATGGAAACCCATAAATACAATACAAATAGCAAAATAAATGACGGCTAATAGCAACACAATATACAATGACACGACTAATTCTACAATCCTACTATATCACAAGGGAAGACATCATCCTACCCTTATTCAGCCTACTAGCCTTGTGCCCTAAGACGCGACCTCCATTCTTTTCTGTCTAAGGTCATGTCCTTGAAGATGCGAAGCTGCACCACATCCTGTCTAATCACCTCCCCCAATACTTTTTCGATTTACCTCTACCCCTCGGCGTAACCCCTGACTCCAACCTTTCGCACCTCCCAACAGGAGCATCAACACTTCTTCTCTGCACATGACCAAACCATCGAAGTCTCGCTTCTCTCATTTTGTTTGCCATAGAGGCCACCTCTAACTTCTCTCGAATGATCTCATTCCTAATCTTGTCACCCATGATATATCACACATCCATCTCAACATCGTCATCTCCGCAACCTGCATCGTCTAAACATGTATTTTTTGATTGGCGGATACTCCATCCCATAAAGCAAACACGGTCTAACCACCATTCTGTACAACTTACCTTTAAGTTTAGGTGGTACTTTCTTATACACAATACTCCAAAGGCCAGCCTCCATTCCATCCATACCGATGTGTGACATCATCATCGATATCACCACTGCTTTGGATGGTGGACCCGAGATATTTAAAGCTTTCTCTCTGGGGAATAGATTGAGTGGCAAGCCTTACTTCAATGTCCGCTTCATCCCTCGTATGATTCCATTATATACTCATATTACAACTTCTTAAGCTATATGTTAGCCAATCAAATTACTACATAGATAATTGCTAATAAATCTTTAAGGGAAAAGGGCCAAAAACACCCCGTACTATTTGAAATGGAGCGAAAATATCCTCTGTTAGGTTTTGGCTAAAAGATACCCTCCTCTCCAACGAAAACGAAAAAGGGCCAAAAATACCCCCTGAACTACCAAAAATGGAGCAAACATACCTTTTGGTTAGAATTTTGGTTAAAAAATACCCCTTTTTTAAAATTTTGCAAAAAAAGAATTATCCCCCTCTCTCTAACGAAAATGACACCATATCAGTCCACGTAGAACCTAATTTAGGGACCCAAGAGATTTTCTCCCTGGATATTAGGTCCGAAACTAGCCTTTTCTTGTCGAAAGACACTTATCATTTCACTTGTAAATGTCTCAAAAGTTGATCTTTCAATGATAACACTGATTCATCCTCGTTATAATCTTTGCTTACTCCTTGAATCAGTTTCTCGAGTTCAATAGGATCCAACTCTGCAAATTTTTCCAACCTACCAAGTTTTTATAAAAGTTATTGTGCTCATGTTAGTAATGTAACACAATCAACATAAGTTATCATTTTCAAGAGAAAACTCAATTACAACTATAAACAAAAGTTTTTTGTTTAATATAGTAAGAATTTGAAGATGGATATTTTAAATAATAATAATTTTAAAATTTTAACGGAGGGATATTTTTTAACCGAAAACTAACGAAGGATATTTTTGCTTCATTCTAATAGCTAAGGGGTATTTTGGCCCTTTTTCGTTTCCGTTAGAGGGGTTTTTTTGGCCAAAAATTTAACTGAGGGGTGTTTTTGAGCAAAAAATTTAACAGAGGAGTAACTTTGAGCCAAAAGCTAACGGAGGGATATTTTTGCTCCATTTCAAATAATCCGGGGTATTTTTGACCCTTTTCCCTTCAGGATATTTTTACTCCATTTCAAATAGTCCGGGGTATTTTTGACCCTTTTCCCTTCATTAAGGCCCAATTTTACGGAAAGAGCCTCTTTCTAATCTTGTCATTGTTTTAGAAAGTGCTCTAGTGTGGTTCAATCATGGAAATTCTAACTTCACTTTTGATGCTTTGAACCACATTGATGCTCAAGCCATTCTTTTGGAATCCTTACCTGGCTTTGGAGGTCAAAGCTTGCGTAGATGATCAGGGACGTGTTATATGACATGGATGTTCAGAGCAAAAGCTCATTAATTTTAAGGATCTTCTTAGATTACCTACATTGACCTTACCTTGATCAAGAGTCTTTGCATATTGTCCGGCATTCCAAATTAACTTGCCTATCCATTTTCTAACTTGATTTTTTAACAGCATGTGAGGTACAACTTCTAATATGCCTAAAACTTGTATATCACTATCTCATTTTACTTTCTTTACTGTCATCGGCTCTAGCAGCATAAAATGCTTTCTTTCCTTACTTTATTATTACAAGTTCTCCTACCGTTGACTAACTAACAAACCAAACTTTTTTTTAGGGTTTCTTTTTTAGCCTTATTTGCTTCATTAAAATTAAGAACTCTGAATCTGACTGCACATTTTAATATTAACAAGTGCATTAAGATTTGGAGATTTGAATCTGAATACATATCTGAAAGTAAGCTGTTGCTTTGAGGTTTGGATGTTAAATAATTAATATTGTTTGTTTTTTCAACATTTGAATGTATAAAATTTGTCTTTGTTTAAAAATAACAAATATGAAATTCAAATGAAATATTAAATTGATCTAATATTTTATCAAATAAAAAAATCAAAATTTGTATATGACAAAATTGGTGGTGGTGATGACTAACAATGGTAATTGGGTGTCGATTTGGAATGGTGTTAACTGATGATGATGGTGGTGGTTATGGGTAGTATCTTATATTATAGTGTTTGGCAGTATTGATTAACTGTGGTTGTTGTTGGCGTTGATAATTGGTAGTGGAGAGATTGATAGCTAATAGTGGTGGTGAATGATGATAACAATTAGTAATATATAATTTTGACTAATGATGGTATTATCTGTGATTAATGAACATAATAATAGTTGGCGGTGATGATTACAAATGGTGGCTAATGGTGGTGATGATTGATTTTGGTGATTGTGGTTGTGGATGGTGGTTGTGGATAGTAGGTGATGGTGATTGATAGTGGTGGTAGTTGGGGTTGATGGGTGAAAGTAGATGGAATAGCGGTGAACTGACATCTTTGTAAAAATTTTTATGAATAGACATTTTAATGATATTAAACTCTGAATAATTAAAATTCAGACCTTGAAAACAAACAAACTTAATGATCGAGATCTAAAATGATTACGATTAAGATCTACATTAAGTGCAAACAAATGAGGCCCTAGTTAGACTGCTATTGCCCATTCCCTCACGCTGCTATTCGTCCATCTCTAAGTACTATATTATCTGATTGTTATTCTGTATTTTGCTTCAAATATTTTTATTTCATCCACGGGATTCTCACTAGTTATATTATGCATTATCCTCATCTTTTTTCTAATTCAATTCTGTAAACCTTGTTCATGATTTGAATTTTGGATTTGCTTATTCAGGCATTACTGTTTGCCTTATATAGGTTGGAAACCATTCTGCACAAATTAGAGGTTTTAGATCACAAGGCCCGAGAAAGAGCAGGAGTGATTACTCCTACTCTTAACTCACCTATCCCGGTGCTTCTAAGTTTTGATGCTGCTGTTGAGGTGAAAATATCTCTGCTTACTCTGTTTCTTTTGCTGGTAGTACTTTGACTTTTTGTTACTTTGTTATTTAAAAGCCTCTTTTTGTGTAGTTGAAACTGTTGGTTTGGTAATAAGTTCCATCTTTTTATTGTTAATGTGGACTTTGTAGAGAGCCTACATTCATTATTTTAGTTTACCTCTTATGCTAGTCTGCAAAATTACTACAGAATTCTTAGAGGCAGTCTGTTGCATGATAAGATGAAGAACCGAAACAATTTCTTTCTTTTGGTAGTCCTGCTTTTGTTTCTTGACTGTGATCCGATGAACTAAATGATCTTAAGGGATGCATGGGAGGAATATTCAGAAGAGTCGTCATGGGTAATAAGTTTTCCAATGCCAGCTAGTGTCTCTTTTGGTTGTTTGGTCCATTGATTTTCTTCTCTTTGTCTAATCGTGAAAGGAAGCCTTCACATAATGCTGTTGAATTATGGATGCAATTATCTTGCACAGTTGCAGAAAGTCGCTGATGTTGAAGAAGGGTTACATCGAGACCAAAGAGTTCAATTTCTTATACATGATGGACTTCTTATACTATGTTTTGGTTAGTCAAGAGATAGGTTCTAATTTCAATTAGCATGAAGATTTACTGTTAACTTCTAAAGTCTCAGTTAAGGACCTGAAGAGGTGATATTAGTTTAAGATAGAAACCGTGTTAAACTCAAAGTTGGCAGTATCATGTAAAGAAAGTTTGAGATCATTGACCTTCTCTGGCATTTTTTACTGTCAAGTTGAAAATTTCCATGTTCCGGTATGCGTCGTATCAGTTCAATGGAAAGGGAAGATATCTTTTTGTAGGAGATACCTGAAAATTACTGTTTCACTTAGAAGAATCAGTCTGTAACTTGTGGCAATGTATTGAATATGTACATTCTTTAGGTGTGGAGGCAACTTTATTTGGGGGAGATATTTTCATTTGTTCTGCTATGCATGCATAACATGTACAGAGCTTTCTGCTTCTTGCGTCATCTTAATTTTTGGATGTCATGACTCTTTTTTTTTTTGTTAGATTGACTTACCCCTCTGAGTGTTGTGATTCGGTAGTTTTACTTATTCTCTAAAGAGAGTTGGCTTGCATTGCGTCTAATTCTCTTTCGCCTTTCTTTCTTTTCCTGAGATCTAGGCATTGCAATCGCTAACAATCAAATATGGAGTTTTCCAGTCAATTTATACTTACTGGAAAGACAAGGTACCTGTTTCTTACCAATTTATGTTGTGTGTACTTTGATTTGACACCATTTTACAAAAAAGTAAATGTAATTCCAGTTGGAGGGATTATTTAAGTTGTTGTCGAAACAGATATCTGTATGCATACAACAGACATCTATGAAGTTCCTCTCCAGTTATTTTTATACTAGCACGATCAATAGTGGCCATTTTAATCAGTAAGTCTAGATGAATCTGTCCTGTCATATTCCAGATCATGTTTGATATCAGCAGCTATACACAATAGGGCCAATGCAATCCTTTTTGAACAGAAAATTTCAGTTCCGATCATTTGGGATGGCGGAAACACTATATATCTTAAATAGTTACGATTATTGTGAACTGATATGTGGCTTCTATTTGGTAAATCATTTTGATAGAAAGAAGACCTCATTTACTGGATATTATATAGTCCTAAAGATTATAGCTCAAAACACCTATTAAGCAAATTGTATGTAATTAGGTTTAAAAAATTAAAATAAACTAGAAGTTTTAAATAAAATTTGCATGTGGTTATATGGCTTGATGTATGACTTCCTATTTCTTGTTATTTGATAGCTGTGGTGTCTGTGCTAGCTTGTGCCTCTTATTTTCCCCCTTTTTTTTAAAAAAAAGAACTTCCTTTTCAATTTTAAATATACTGGACTTCATATGCACGGTGGCAAGTTTATTGATATCTCAAATATTGTTCAGTTATTACCAAAAGGCAATGGACTTCAAATGCTAGACTAATTAATTGGTGCTATGATATTTTCTTTTTATTGTCAACATTTCTAGAATCTTTGTGCTTTGGTATATTAAAGATGAATCTCACCACATCTCCTTTTCTTGGGATTCACATTTCTTGTCTACCAGCGGGAACGGTGGCGGAGGCCTATTCTTCGGCGTTTGCAGGTAAAATTTTAATTACTTTATTGTAATCCAGATATAAGTGATTGCGTTGGTGTTGCACATAGTACAGATATGGTTCATCAAGCAATCTTCTTTTTGTTCCATAACCTCATCAGTTTCTGTAGAAGACACTTAGATATGGTCCCTCTCCTTGAATTTTCTCTGATGGCTTTATCATTTGAATTTTATTCATTGGACGGACTTATCAGAAGAAAAAATAAACAGATATCTTGAGATAGTTAGGCTCTTTAAGTTAAGATTCTGTTTTTGAATTTATTATGTTAATAAATAGTCTGACACTCATTTCACTGGTGGGTTTTAAATTTCTTGTCGGCCTTACATAGTTTTTGAATTCATTGTGATTTGGTTGTCATGTTAGATAATATTAATAATCTCTATCTGCTTGTTCAGTTACATTTCTTCTTGAAAACTTATACTCGGGAGCTGGATTAACTGGAACGAAGAAGGAAATAAATAGGGAATGTAGCTCCATGAATTTGCATTATTATTAATTTCGACAAGTTAATTATTAGGGTATAAAATTAGTAGGGGTAGGATGTTGTCTTGCCTTGTGACAGTTTTAGGGGTGTCATAGCATTAGTCTTGCTATTATGGTTATGTTGTTATTGCTCTTCTATTATTTTGGTACTTTTATTATTCTTTCTAGTATAATTGACATGATCTTCGTTTTAGCCGTTACTATATATCTATTGCTTTCTCTTTCTTGGGGCGGATACCTTTGAGCCGGGGTTCTTTCGGAAACAGCCTCTCTATCTCCATGAGATAGTGGTAAGGTCTGCATGCACTCCCCCTCCCCAGATCCTACTTTGTAGGATTTTGCTAGGATGTTGTTGTTGCATTAATTTCAACAAGTACCAAGAAAATATGCATAAACTAATTTATACGCTCTCTATTTTGGCCTTCTCTTTTCTTCTACATATGTCTGAGTGTTTTCAGTATTTATTCTTGTATGTCAAATCAATTTTCTCTGATGACAGGTGAATTACCTCAGTGCTTGGCATTGTATTTTCAGTTTGCCTGGCTGTATCAAACAACTTTACTGGTTCTCTTTGATTGTTTTGGGCCTCCAATAAGCATCAACTGAAGCCATGACCATAGTCTTCCATTGATGTTGTTTTCTTTCATTGCTTGTACTAATTAAAAATATATCTTGCAAGCACTATGCATGAGGTTTTTCTGCAGAGTTATTTTGGGAAGTTACTCTCTTCCATTAAAAGCGACAGCAGATCATGCAATAATATTGATACTGCCTAATTTTTGGCCATACATGTAGAAGAAAATACTAAAAGTATCAGTGAAGCTCCTTAGAAATTAAAACTTGAGAAAATGCTGGCTCATTCTTGACGATAAGCGCGATATTTGAAAAAGAATGTTTTTGGTTGTTTCTTATTCTTCAAAGCTAAAAGTTTCATGTTGCATTCAGGACCTTAAATTGTATATTCACACGACCAAGTCATCTGATATGCTATTCCATGTTGATGCCTCGTGATCATCCTATTCAGTATTTCAATCTCTTTAATTTGCGTAATCTTCTGCTGTGTGTTTCTTCCCATGTTTATATCTCTTCATAACTTTCTTTTGTGTCACTGAGTAAGAATGGTGGGGTATGTGCGAGGTGTTCTCGTGAAACATTGGAAACCTTACTCAGTTATTTTTCATGCGCCTTTGTTATCCTACTTAAGTCACTTCTGACAGTGCCGTGGCCATTTAAAAAAATAAACTCAGATTCCAGCAATGATATTCGGACTTCTTCAGTCGTGTCTTTGGTTAGTAAATGGTGAAATAAGATTATTGAGGTTTTATATTTGTAGGAAAACCAGCGAACTGCTAACTGTGCTCACTGTTCATTTTTTGCTTTCTTGCTTTTTTCCTCATTTGATCAATTTTTTCATGCAAGAATTCTCACATGAAATATTGTGGTTTTTTGATGCATGCACCTTCGTAAGAGATAATCGTATTTAGATTTGGTGTTCTGTGAATCATCAGTTACAAGTGATTACATTCTGAGATTCTGACTGCTTTTTCTACATTCATTCTTGCAGCCTCCTCCACCTGTTAGTGATACCAATCCATATAATGTATTTAGACCAAGAGAGAAGGCTCACAGGCTTCACACAAGGAGGGTATGCGACTTTGGTTACTTTGACCTTAAATATTCTTGCCAAATCATCGGCATTGATGATCAGTTGTTATATGGTATTTATTTTACTTCCCTTTTTCTGTCATAGATGCAAAGGAGGGAAAACAATGTGCAGTCATTTGAAAAGCTTCGCCAGGTGAGTGGGTAACTACAGTTAGAATTCTCAATTCGTTTCTTCTGCATGTGCTGACAATTAGAAATAAAAACAAATTACCAACAGTCTTTCCTTTGTGGTTGTGTTATCGTGTCCTTTGCCCCGCTTATTGGCCCAGGCCACTCGTTCATCACAGATCTTTCTCAGCATCTTTCTTGGTCTGCTCATCACCCTTGTTATAAAAATTTTCCACAACCAAGTGACCTTTCTTTATCACCCTCGTTTTCTTCATTTTATGTTCTTTTGGTAGTAACTATCATCCAATCCATGTTCAACTTCTGGATGAACATGGTATCCAAAATAGCTTTTTTGTGTTTCAACCTCCCTGTTTCCAGAAATGAATTGGAACATCCTTTTAAGATGGTGGAATTTAAAGTTGCAAATTGTACCATTCATGCCAATGTTCTTGGAGCCTCTCAGATACAGGATGACTGTCTTGGTGATATAAGAATGATGAACAAGAAACAAAAGCTGTTGCCATGATTTCCTCTAGCATGCTTCCTCTGGCTTCTATTCTCACTCTCATCCGAATGATGAATGCAATTGGAGTAGAATCGCCTTCCCTTACCTCCCACATAATTTGTTAGAGGGATACTGTGCATCTCGTGTAGGAGTCTGCTATATACAGATGAACAAATATTGTGTTGACTTCCCTTTCTAAATTGAATTGTATTGAATCAACTCGAATGTCTCATATCGTGCAGGTTAGGCGCAGCCTTGACCAAGCAAAGACCATTCTTGAAGCTCTCATTAAGGTTTGTCTTTCTAATTAACTAGTAAAACAGACCACGTTTCAGGTGGTCGTGAGAAAAATATACATTTCCCTTGTTAAAGCATATACTTCCAATTTTTTTTCTCATCTTAAACTTAATAATCCATATACCGAGAAGTTAAATTTTGCATGATGAAATTCATACTAATTTTTAGCAATAAATAATCATTAGCAAGACCAGCACCTCATTAGCCTTATAATGAATTTAATTTTTTTTTAATATTCGTAAAGAAAAATTATGTTTCAACTTTTTTTAGTTTGGGTCTTATTGTGTTGAAATCTTAATTCTTGAAGTATGCATACCTTGTGTTTGAAATAAACAAAATCAAAATACAAAAATAAAAAATTGATTAAATTATACTTTGTATTTTTTTTTTTTCAAATTCAAAACTAATTGAATGTTAGAGTTAATGCTCATCTCTCACAATGACTTGTCCAATTATCTTCTTTTCTTAATTGAATCATACATGTTTTGCTACATATGTAAAAATTAAAAAGGAAGCTTCTTTTCCTTTTGTGGGGTTCTTGCTCATAAATAATGATGGGATTGTGCAATGACGATTGTAGTTAATCTGCATCATCACAAGAGTACACACTCTCAACATTTTAACCATGGATAATTAGCTTTGCCTAATTGTTCGGTCAGAGTGAAGTCATTAACTAGTAGCTTTGTTCTCTTATTTTACTTAACATAAAAAATCTTCTTGAATAAAAGTACCACAAGATAGAAAGAACAACTTTTAAAATTCTTAGAGAAGATGACGGAAAAAATAGGACACAACTCTTTACCCAAAAAAATAAAAAATAAAAAATAAAAAAATAAATTAGGACACATTAAAAAAATGAGAGAAGACAAATGTGTTGTGAAATAAAGAAACGAAACAATCATTAAAAACATATTGCATGATATGCTTAAGTTTATATGCAAATTTTGCTGCTACCGTCTACTTTCCTGAATCAGTTTTATATAATTTTCTATATATTTCAAATTACAAACAATCAAAGAAAGTCAAAACTGTGTAAGCTTCTTATAAATTTGCAATGACCTTTTTTTGAATTGATTTCATGTGATTTCTCCTCTTTAAAATCTACCCTTCAGGGTGCCCCAGTGGTTTGGGCTTGAGACTTCCATGTTGTAGGTCTCAAGTTCGAGACCCTTGCTAGTGAAAGCAAGGGGTTTGCCTTTTGGGTCGAGTTCATCGCACCGGGTTTGCCTAGTGCGAGTTACCTCTCCTATGTGGTTTGCGAGCTATTATCCTGTGTGCACCCAAAGGGTAGCGGCTGCGGGTTTCTCTTGTTATCACAAAAAAAAAAAAAAAAAACTGCCCATCTGCACTACTACAATCTGTTTTTTGTGGGTTATTGCTATATCTGATGCTCAAGCAGGGGTGGCATTCTTGACTAATATGATCATTTCTTTTTGCAACAGTGTCTTATAGTGCCTCTATTAATGGAAAATGTCAAAAGTGATGCCATTAACACAACTATTGATTATTTAGGGGTTATGTTGAATAAAAAGTTGTGGGTGATGAAAATACAGACCACTAAGTTTTTACTATACAAAATATGAATGAATGTTAGAAGTAATTGACACATTAAGTTTTTGTATGATAAGAAATAGAGAAGTAGAGGAAATTGTCAAAAAAATTGAGAAAAAAGATAAATAAGATCCTTGGCCAAAGAAAGATGCCCCCAGACCCCACTTGTGGGATTCCACTGGTATGTTGTTGTTTGACCAAAGAAAGATGCTACATCACTCTTCTTTTTACTAGCTTTATAATATATATAAATTGCAATGTGGAAGACTTACAAAAAATAAATTGCAGCACGAAGATATGGATATCATGTTCTTTTATCGTTCTAAGCTTGTTACTACGAAATAAAGAAATTATAGTCCTTTACAAAGTATATGTATCTCTCTGATCACCCAATCAGCAGTTTTCAACTCCTTTGATGTGATTATGTGCAGAGAGAGGAGAAGAAACGAGAGGTTGTGGAGAGTGAGGTTAGTCTTCAGAGACTTCAAATGAAACACAAGGTATGTGAAGTGTGGTATTATCTTCTTACTGCTTTGCAACTTTTATGCTTGTAATACCTAATTGCTGAAGTGATATTGCTATTTGACAATCCACGATTAAATAACTTTTTTTTGCATCACAACAGGAGACAGCATTTTATGAATATGCCTGCTCTCTGTTTAATAATGATTGCTTTCTGAGTTATATGAAATTGAGTGAACTACATTACATGCTGCTATGAATTGACTCCAATTGCTGTACTGGAATAAACATTTTTGGTAATCCATTAAAAGTCAGTTGTGCCAAATGGGATGTTAATAAATCATTTTGGATAGGTTAAACTGGAGGTAACTCTTTATGGCAAATACTCTCTTTGATTGTGGGACAGATCTTTCTCAGCTAACTGCCTTTTTGTCAACTGCCATATTGCCATGACCTCTTCAATTCAATATCTTTTAGCACCATATCTTGTTCTCCGCTTTTCATGGTATAAGCTTTGAGGTCATTTATGGGGAATGCAGTTTGATTCTGGGTTAATAGTAAGACTTTCTTGGTTTCCAGAATGAAATTGAGCTTTTCGAGGACACATTGGCTCTGTCTGGATTTCCTTCCTTCCAAAGTATGTTTGACTCCAGCGAGGAGGAATATGTTGATTCGGATGATGCTGCTGTTAGCGGTCCATATGCTCAGTTTGATGTCTCACAAAATCTTACCTTCATTGACTCAAAGCCAGTGACGGTGCCTGCTGGAAGCATGAGGCGAGAGTGCGTGTTGAAACGGCAATATGTCCCACCTGGATGGCTCCACAAATTGGTGCTTACCTACTCTTTTGATAATTCTTTTTACTCCTCTTTAATCATTATATATTCACATGTGACTTACTTGTCCTTTGTATGTAAGCACGTGCTGCGTCGAACTTAACACATTCATAGTACTACTAGTTACCAGACTTTGCTCTTGTTGCTTTGCTGTAGGATCCAAATGAGCCACTTCTCCTGTTTACGAAACCTCTTGATCCAGAAAAATTGGCAGCTGCAAGAATCACACCTCCAGGTTCTTCAATGGAAAACAGCCTAACTGGATGCACATTCAAATCTCGTGGAAGGATTGGTCGAGGTGGCAGAATAGTGTTCGATAGATGGAACCCACTAATGCATACCCCAATTGAGTGTGCTGATGCTTTACATGTATCATTAAATTCTGCTCATTCCTGATATAAGCAACCTTCCCATGGTTCATTTGTCCATCCACATTAAGAGGGAAAATTTGGTTGATGGTTTTCCAAGGTTTTGAGCCCGTTATGGATTTTGACGACTCTAGAAAAACTATCTTTTGTCGACCGTGGTGAAGGCAAGGAGAAGTCAAGAATGCTGAGTGTCCTTTGTTTTTTTTGCTGCTGCAGGATGTATCATTCTTCTTGTTTCTTATGTAGGTTAAAGAATGTAATCATCTATCTGTCCAGCGTTAGATTTTATGTGATCTAATTCTTTCCTTCTCTGTTCAACCTAAGAGTGGCGACGGGACCGGAACTGGTAAGGCAAGGGAGGATTTTCCCGGTACCGGACCGGAACCGGAACCGGGACCGGTAGTACCGGGAAAAACTACCCTTACCTTACCGGTCCCGGTACCAACCGGGACCGGACCGGACCGGTCCACCGGAAATCCGAATATTAAAAAAAAAAAATTGTTAATATTTAAAAATTTAAATTCAAGTTTAAAATGTTAAAGGTTAAAATAAAATGTTAAAATGGTAGTATTATTATTCATAAATTATTATATAAATTGTTAAAATTTAAAATGAAGTTTGAAAGTTTGAAATTTTGAATTCAAAATTGTTATAAGTTATTTATAAGTATAACACTATAAGTTATATAAATTATAATTCAAACTTAAAGTTGTTAACTTGTTATAAAGTTTAATTTTAAACGATTAAAGTTTGAATGTTTCTTTTTGTATTTTAAACTTTAAAGTTAATAAAGATTTGAGAAATAAAGGGGCAAATATATTAAAAATAAGTTAGAAGTCAAAACTTAAATTAAGATTAAGTAAAAAGAATAATAAAAATAAAAAAAAAATAAGGCGAATAGCCTCTAATTTTATTATGTAATTTTAAAATTTAAATTGTACAATGTAGAAAGGTAAGATATTAGAAATCAACCTAATCTACGCAGCCACCTTCTAGGAAGGGTTCTGTTTCAACTAGGTATAATTTATTGTAAATTTGTAATACAAATATATTTAATCACTAATATCTTAAACTACTTTGAAACTCTTGTCTAAGAGTTTCTAACATTTCAGCTGTCACATTTTCTGGAATCGGCTCTTGAGCTTGTTCTTCCAGAAATTCCATGCCGTCTTCGCTTGATTCCGATATAACATTATCGATATCGGCTTCAAATTGAGAAGGCAATGTCGGACGCCCTAAATTCCTCCGCTTCGCATTTATCCAGTCTCGAAATAAGACTGAAACTTCTAAGCTATCGCCAGCTAGTGAATGCCTATGGTCTCCTACTTGGAACCTAGCAGCGCTAAAAGCGCCTTCCGAAGCAACTGAAGAAGCTTGAATTGCCAGCACATCACGAGCCACCCGTTGAAGTCTTGGAAATTTTTTTCCACGAGTGTTCCACCACGCCAACAGCTGCGGCTTCCCCTCTGAGTCCTTGATGCTTTCCACTGCCTGGTTAAGATATTCATCAAAGTCGTTGTTTTCGTTAGCTTCTAACCCAAGTTGTAATTCTAACATTGCGTCAATGTCATCATCACATCTAGCCCTAGTAGGTTGTGGTTGGTATTGTACATTTTGTATTGAATTATATTGTTCTAAATCATATAATTTCCTAGCTTCAGGTCTAACGCTACTTAGAACTGCTTCTAAATGAAGTGATTGATTTTCTCCGTCGTATACTATTTCTAAGTCTGCAAATATACTAGTTACCATTTTAAATACACCAAATTCTTTATAGGCAGGATTAAATAAAGCAGCAGTTAAATAAATTTGAGGGATTGGAAAAAAGTATTTCCTAAATTTTTCAATCATTTTTCTAACAGGTTCACTAAATCTTGGATTATATTTAAACGAAGCTAATTTATTACAAATAGTACAAATATTAGGCAACACAGAAGAAATAGTAGGATAGTAAAGGCCGGAAATTTGTTTTGTTGCTAAATAAAAAACTTTTAAAAAATCAACTAAATCTTTAATATTAACCCAATCATTTTCATCTAGACGGAAGTTGGGATCTGCATTATGTGCATTCCAGACCATTGTAAGCGGTCTCCTATAGTCGTAAGCAACTTTTAACATTTCATAAAATGAATTCCACCTAGTTGCTATTGATTTAGGAATTTTTCTAACAGGCAAATTACATTCAATGCAACGCTGTTCAAATTCCCTACGCCTAGTCATTACTTGACATTTAAAAATAAAGTGGCATGCGGCTTCCACTTTATTACATCCATTTTCAAATAAAGAAATACCATCTTTAACAATTAAATTATAAATATGTGCAGCACATTTAATATGAAAACCATCTTCATAAGTTGGACAAATAATAGGTTGTAAAAATTCTACAGCACGTTTATTATTACTAGCGTTATCTAAAGTTACACTAAATATTTTTCTACTTATACCAAAAAATTTTAAAACATTAAGAATAGTTTGGCAAATATAAGAACCTGTTTTTCGAAATTCACAAGTTTTATATCCTAAAATTCTTTTTTGCAAATTTCAGTTATCATCTATCCAGTGGGCCGTAATTGTAAAGTAATCGTTACCGGTTACACTACGTCCCATATCAGAAGTTATTGCTATCCTACAAATATTATAAGCAAATAAACACCTAAGATATTGTACATGGCGTGCTTGAAAGTCAAAAACAGCTTTTTTTATAGTATTTCTAGAAAATCCATTAAAAGACGGGTTATACACAATTTGAATATAATGCACAAAACCGGGATTTTCTGCAAAACTAAAGGGCAAACCAGTAACAATAATCATTTTAGAAAGTTCATCAAGGTCACGTTGTCTACCATAAGGTCTATGTGTACTAGGACCGGAAATATTAGTAGGATTTAGTTGCGATTGCACCATATTTGAACCTCCCGTCGATTCATCGGGAATGGGAGTTCCAAATTTTTTGGCGTCCGCAACTGCCTGTGCATGCAAAAATTCCATTTTACAACAATGCATAAGGTGATTTTTCAAATGACCCGTCCCGCCCCCCTTTCCCGAAGTTTTATGGTTTAAAACATGTTTACATTTGTTACAAATAGCTTTTGTGTCACGACCCGAAATTTGGGCGTGATGGCACTCGTCTTATCCCACCAAGACAAGTCAGCCTAATACCCAATTATAATCATAAAATATGAAAGGATATACAAAGTGAAAATTTTAACTAACGATAATAAGGTAACTTAATTAAAATCCCCCAAGACCTGGTGTCACGTGTACAAGCCTCTAAATACATAGTACTCGAATAAAATAAATGTCTCAAATGTCTAGTTCTCAAATAGAACGTAACATAATAATAGATTCCTTGAAGGTCCACCGGTGACATAAGCAGCTACCTTAAGGATAATCCGAAAGCTTGGTCTTGCAATGAGAAAATTCTAACTAGAGGGACGGGGCTCGCAACCTACAAAAATGTAGCAAGGGGTGAGTACCAAAACAACACGGTACTCAGCAAATGGAACTAACCTAGAGTAAAACAATGGAGAACCAAGTAACTCCTTCACACCCAACCACATACCGCCGAACTACAAACCTGTACTCAAAAAAAGTCCCAACCCAGCAACACATAATACACAATAAAGATAGTTTGTCAGTATATCACAATTATCAAATCACAAGCCATAACTCACAAGAGGTAACATACTCAATCACATGAATAACATCATACCACATAATAATATGCAAGGATGAGATGCAATGTCGTGCAATGCAAGGTGGTATCAAGACCGTCGCACAGCCTGTCGTATATACCCCCGTCGAGCTAAGGCTCCCAGACTAAGGGGACCCATGGGGACCTCGCAGGCCATATACCTCAATCACAATATATATCAACTACCTTGCCACCCAAGTGCTCGTGGTCAAGGACTCATGATAAGAATCTCGATGTATCAACTACCTTGCCACCTAAGTGCTCGTGGTCAAGGACTCATGATAAGAATCTCGATGTATCAACTACCTTGCCACCCAAGTGCTCGTGGTCAAGGACTCATGATACGAATCTCAATGTATCAACTACCTTGCCACCCAAGTGCCCGTGGTCAAGGACTCATGATACGAATCACCATTAACAACTTCTCAAAATGTCATGAGTATGAGGATGCATGCAATCAAGACACAATTATAGAAGCAATATTCCTCTCAATAAGTACAATAAATATCAAAGTTCTCAATGTTTAGCAATTATAATATTCACCCTCTTTTATACATATTTGGTACAATTCTCTTTTAAGATATTTCACCCCATTTTAGTAACTTTATTTCCTCAAACAACCCATGATCCTCAGTATATATCACGATTATCTCCCTTTCTCAACACGTCATATTCACACTATTCTCAATTTAGGATTCACATGCTCTCGAAGCAACAAATAGACAATTAAAGCCCTCACACTGGCATCACGATAAGAATTATCAACCCAACACATGATACGATCTCATCTCATAGATTACAACATAAGGAAGCATGCGAGGTTCAACATATTTAACAAAAGTTTAGAAATCCACTTGCCTTAATTAATAGAATGACACTCCAAACCTTGAGTCTTTCGTAACGCTTTCAGATGATCAAAATCTGTTCAAATACATAATCTACATAAGAATACGAATCCAATGACACCCATATTGCTACATTTATTTTTGGCTCAAAAATTCGGGTCAAAAAGTCACCCCGAGCCCTTAAATCCGAATCTGAAAATTTCTTTCAGATTATGTTTACCCATAATAATTTAAACATATACGTCAAATTTCAGCTAAAACGGATCGTTATTCGACCCCCAAATCAAAATTTTATTGTAAGAACCCTAGGACTATATTTTCTTAATTTAATATAAATTATACACGTTTCTACCCTAAAAATTTACTCATAATCTCATGAAAATCTAATAGAAAGGATGAGAATAATTACCTTGATGTTTCGGAATGAAAATCACAATTTTTCTCTATCTTTTTCCCTTTCTTTTTCCTTCCCGCGTCTTTTTCTTTTTCTGCGTTTCTGCTTTCTGTTTCTTTTACTGTTTCCTGCGTTTGAGAGGGCTGCGCAGCAGCCCTTTTAATTGTTAACTCTCTTCTCTTTTTTTTTTTTTAATTTAATTTTCTTTTCCTTTTTATTTATTTATTTATTTATTTTAGTATACTAAATGTGATAAATTCTATTAGCCTATTGTTTTTGATAAATATGAGATAAACAGTATAGGATATTAATTAAATATTATTTTAATCCACCAACTACATTAATTATCTAAAATTATCCGTCAACTAGATTACCGTAATTATCGAATAGTCCAAAATTTTCAATTTAAATTTACGAAAAGAATCTTTTATGAAAGAGGGAGTATTAATTTTTAAAATGACCTAACGGGTCATTACATTATCCACCACTAAAAATCATGTTCGTCCTCGAACATAAGAAGGAGAAAGAAGAATAATCGATATTACTAAAATCCTAAGTGGTGATCTTCCAAGGTCAGTATATCATCTCTCCAAGTAAGCCCCTCCTTTAAGACCTTTCAATCAAAATCTTCTGTTAAGAACTGAATTTTCGAATTAAACCTTGAAAGATTTTCAAATCGATAGTGATTCTCAAGCCACTGGCTAACTCAGGAATTCGATACGAATAACAACTCACCAGTCCATAACTCGATAAATCTTTCTTACATAATCATTATAAAATTCTGAATCAAAACCAGCCATAATCAAAAGAAAACCTAAATCAACCATCTCACACATCTAATGCACAAACCCTCATAGATTTTGTTAAGATTTCATTCTCACAGTCAAATCTCCCCACGATCTTACGTTATAAAATGCGATCTCTAGACGTTGAACACTCATCATAGAGAATCAAATTCTTTTCTGACCCCACAAAGGAAAAGATCAAGTAACAACTTAGCGAATGATTTATTCAAACATAGCCAGAACATAACCTGAACGACAAGAAGAGCCTTAAAACTGCTGGACAACTATAAATATCTATGGTAGCTCTTTTATAAATTCACGTAAACAAAGTTGTGTATAGAACCACTTGTATATTTAAACTACCCCAAATAATATTAAATATGTCAACATTGAAATAATCAAGTCTGCATAAGCATCCTATCTTTCTAAGAGAAAATTGCAGGATCGGTTCACCCGATCCACCACTAAGGATCCATCTACGAAAGTGAAAACACGAGTGGAAATATGCAGGTATTCCCATAATAAAGTAGGTAGTCACACCAAAATGCATGGAGTCAAGGTCGAATAATACAAGATACTCCTTTCATAGTGTCCCTATCAAACATTTTTATTCATCTCATCCCATTTTTGCTATTCACAATCAACCTGTCTGGTCCCCATTACAATCGTACACATACTTAATTATCAAACTCCACATATTCCTCACAACACCGCCTCAAAGACAATGCTCTTAATACTAACAGAATATCATAGCCATACTTGTCATTTACCATTCTCTCAAATTGTTACTAGTATTAAAGTCTTCTTAGCTACACCTTATCACTTTCAATTATTTCAAACTATGGTTTTCTCTCTTTTTATGTAAGCACTTCTTATAGATATGAGTCACGCCCAAAGTTGATAACGTCAATTTTAAATTTGATAGAACTTTTCTCATCGAGGTAAAGTTATTTAATTATACCTAAAGTCAATTTCATGTAACCTTTCACATACCGAATTTCAACTACCATTCAAATCCTCATATACCTCATGCCAAAACTTAGAGAGATTCAATCACCTTAATAATTTTGCTTATCATAAGCACATAACCTCTAGTCATCATCAATTGTCTATGTAATGCATTCCAATAACCTATGTAGTTCCATTAATAAAGTCATTTCAACCCCCTCAATATCCTCAATAAGCGTGTAGAGCTATAGGTCTATATTGCAACACCCTCATAAGTCATCTATCATAATTGGAAAATCTAAACCAATATAAAAATGTAGCATACTTCAAACATTATTATTTGTCACTCGAATTCAAAACTCAGTCTTCATAAATGTCACAAGTACATCCTAGAAAATTTGTGCTAAACAAGTCTGCATTGCATTATCATGTTTGAGCTCAAAGGCAAAATAAGTAAAACCTTTAATTCCGAACCAAGGGTCCATACAAGAGGTCTTATTCCTTCACTTTCTTAAATTCTTCCTATGACACAAATTCCGAATACCCTGAACTCTTCAATATTAGATTCTCATTCCTTCACTAGCTCACTTATCAACTTTATTCTCTGACCAACAACACATGACATTTCACCTCATTCTCTAAGCCAAGTTTTTAAGTGGGGCACTTCTTTAGGTCCTTCAACAAAAAAACAAACTAAATTTATGACCCAAATCACATGCAGGTTCTTCCAAATGTTGAATATTCATTGCTATCCATTATTTCTTATCTTATCAATAAATATCTTGGCAAAATATATATATTATCAAAAATATACACTAACAATAAAAAACTCGAATCTTTATTTTAACTTGTACCCCAATTTCTTTATCTATTGGCATTAGCTCATAGTTGAGATCTTTATGAATTCATATATCTTAACTTATGATTGGTCCCCATTTTATCGACCCTAAATATCCTTTATAAAAAGTTTTAATGTACTAATTACCATACTCAAAATCACAAAAAGAGATTATCACCATATTCAAGCCCAACATCGTAGATTTTTTTTTTCTCAAATATTATCCAACAGTTTTCTAGCCAAGACCAATGATACTTAATACTATCACTATAACCAACGCAAAATAAATAAAACTGGGTGACTTTAAATTCAATTCTCCATTCTCTCAAAAGATATATCTTTGATTTATACCACCAGAGTGAATATCCCTACATCTCATTAATTTATTCACTTATGACTCTAGCTCATTTGCAATTCTATTTAAGAAGTATCTCAACACATTTTACATTTTTATTATGATCACGTTACTCATCACATAGTAGCAAACGTAACTTTTGATACCCGCAAATTGTGTTTACCATACTAAATTCACTCAATCAAAAATAATCATCATATGATTGCATCTTGATCATAATCCATCACAAACTTTTATTATTATTATTATGTTCTATAGCCATTGCCATCATCTCAAGGTTACCCTCATCATTGATATAACACCAAAACTATATCAGTCAAATATAAAGAACTTCACTTGGATCTAATCATGGAATAATAGTCCTCATTTAGAATTTCCCGAATACACCTCACAACTTAAATACATTAATTGTACCAAAGATCCACCACTAAAATTTTCCTTATAAATAATACTTAACCCAAGCATCCAAAGTAGAAAAGTAAGTGATTTCTCGAATATGAATACAACATTAAACCTTATTAAATGAGCCCATGACACACTAAAAATTTCTAAAATAGTTTGTATTCACGCTTGACAATGGACATATCCATTTTCATATGTCACTAGTACTATATCATGAAAGTCCATTAGATCCACCACTAGAACACATCATACCCATCAAGAAGGTCGCACCAAACTAGCCCGCATGCTTCTACCTATCCTTTTAACATTCCACCTTAAATTGTTAAACCATTTTCGATATCACATATATACCACATTAATAATGTTTGCGTTGCTGCATAACTAACCCCAAAAAGGATAACACATTCATAAAATCCCTCAGTCCACTGTTTGACCTTATCACTCCAGCATCCTCAAAGTGTATAATCAAGTCATCACCTTACTCAACCTGTTTTAATCATTGAATCTTTTGAATATAACCACACACCCTTCTTACAGGTAGACCACTTACACTTTGATACTAGATCTAACATTCAAGTCTATACACAACCCACTAACTACTCATATAACGAATCACGCACGAATCATCTCTATAAGTGAGAGGGAATGGAATAAAGCAGTATGAATCACACCGAACCACGGACACACGATAGAAAAAGAATAAACAAGAGGAAGTTTCCTAACAGTCTTCATAGCCTCTCGAAGATAAGTATAGACGTCTCCATACCGATCCTCGAGACTCTACTAGACTGGGCTTGTACACACGTGAAACCTATGAACCTAGAGCTCTGATACCAACTGTCACGACCCGAAATTCGGGCGTGATGGCACTCGTCTTATCCCACCAAGACAAGTCAGCCTAATACCCAATTATAATCATAAAATATGAAAGGATATACAAAGTGAAAATTTTAACTAACGATAATAAGGTAACTTCATTAAAATCCCCCAAGACCTGGTGTCACGTGTACAAGCCTCTAAATACATAGTACTCGAATAAAATAAATGTCTCAAATGTCTAGTTCTCAAATAGAACGTAACATAATAATAGATTCCTTGAAGGTCCACCGGTGACATAAGCAGCTACCTTAAGGATAATCCGAAAGCTTGGTCTTGCAATGAGAAAATTCTAACTAGAGGGACGGGGCTCGCAACCTACAAAAATGTAGCAAGGGGTGAGTACCAAAACAACACGGTACTCAGCAAATGGAACTAACCTAGAGTAAAACAATGGAGAACCAAGTAACTCCTTCACACCCAACCACATACCGCCGAACTACAAACCTGTACTAAAAAAAAGTCCCAACCCAGCAACACATAATACACAATAAAGATAGTTTGTCAGTATATCACAATTATCAAATCACAAGCCATAACTCACAAGAGGTAACATACTCAATCACATGAATAACATCATACCACATAATAATATGCAAGGATGAGATGCAATGTCGTGCAATGCAAGGTGGTATCAAGACCGTCGCACAGCCTGTCGTATATACCCCCGTCGAGCTAAGGCTCCCAGACTAAGGGGACCCATGGGGACCTCGCAGGCCATATACCTCAATCACAATATATATCAACTACCTTGCCACCCAAGTGCTCGTGGTCAAGGACTCATGATAAGAATCTCGATGTATCAACTACCTTGCCACCCAAGTGCTCGTGGTCAAGGACTCATGATAAGAATCTCGATGTATCAACTACCTTGCCACCCAAGTGCTCGTGGTCAAGGACTCATGATACGAATCTCAATGTATCAACTACCTTGCCACCCAAGTGCCCGTGGTCAAGGACTCATGATACGAATCACCATTAACAACTTCTCAAAATGTCATGAGTATGAGGATGCATGCAATCAAGACACAATTATAGAAGCAATATTCCTCTCAATAAGTACAATAAATATCAAAGTTCTCAATGTTTAGCAATTATAATATTCACCCTCTTTTATACATATTTGGTACAATTCTCTTTTAAGATATTTCACCCCATTTTAGTAACTTTATTTCCTCAAACAACCCATGATCCTCAGTATATATCACGATTATCTCCCTTTCTCAACACGTCATATTTACACTATTCTCAATTTAGGATTCACATGCTCTCGAAGCAATAGATAGACAATTAAAGCCCTCACACTGGCATCACGATAAGAATTATCAACCCAACACATGATACGATCTCATCTCATAGATTACAACATAAGGAAGCATGCGAGGTTCAACATATTTAACAAAAGTTTAGAAATCCACTTGCCTTAATTAATAGAATGACACTCCAAACCTTGAGTCTTTCGTAACGCTTTCAGATGATCAAAATCTGTTCAAATACATAATCTACATAAGAATACGAATCCAATGACACCCATATTGCTACATTTATTTTTGGCTCAAAAATTCGGGTCAAAAAGTCACCCCGAGCCCTTAAATCCGAATCTGAAAATTTCTTTCAGATTATGTTTACCCATAATAATTTAAACATATACGTCAAATTTCAGCTAAAACGGATCGTTATTCGACCCCCAAATCAAAATTTTATTGTAAGAACCCTAGGACTATATTTTCTTAATTTAATATAAATTATACACGTTTCTACCCTAAAAATTTACTCATAATCTCATGAAAATCTAATAGAAAGGATGAGAATAATTACCTTGATATTTCGGAATGAAAATCACAATTTTTCTCTATCTTTTTCCCTTTCTTTTTCCTTCCCGCGTCTTTTTCTTTTTCTGCGTTTCTGCTTTCTGTTTCTTTTACTGTTTCCTGCGTTTGAGAGGGCTGCGCAGCAGCCCTTTTAATTGTTAACTCTCTTCTCTTTTTTTTTAATTTAATTTTCTTTTCCTTTTTATTTATTTATTTATTTATTTTAGTATACTAAATGTGATAAATTCTATTAGCCTATTGTTTTTGATAAATATGAGATAAACAGTATATGATATTAATTAAATATTATTTTAATCCACCAACTACATTAATTATCTAAAATTATCCGTCAACTAGATTACCGTAATTATCGAATAGTCCAAAATTTTCAATTTAAATTTACGAAAAGAATCTTTTATGAAAGAGGGAGTATTTATTTTTAAAATGACCTAACGGGTCATTACATTTTGTTTTATCTTCATTTTGCGTTAAAAATTGCCAAACAACGGATTTTTTTGCACGTTCAGTCTTAGGCCTATTAGATGACGTAGGTTGTACGGGGGGAGCGGGAGCGGGAGCGGGAGCGGGAGCGGGAGCGGGTAGTAGCACTATATGGGGGTTGAGTTTCATCGTCATCAAAAGTATCTTCATTTTCATTTATTTCAAAATCATCTTCTGGTAAATCTTCGTTAAAATTCCCAAAATGTTGTTCAAGAAAATTATTGTCTAATCCCGTGTTAGAGTCAATATTAATAAAAGTGTTGTCTACGTAAGTAGAATCTTCGGTATTTAATCTAAGTGGTGCTTGTCTTGTAGACGAACTACCACCTGATTTTTTACCGGTTAAAGCCTTTTTAATTCCACCAAAAAATGTTCTTTTTCCCTTTCCTTTTCCACCGGAATCCATTTTAAATTTAATTAAACTTTAATTAAACAAATAACGATTATATGCAAAAATTCAAGTTTATGAATGTAAAAAAAATAATTCAAGGAGACAACAACTCAACAAGTAAAAGTAATCAAATAAGTAAATTTGGAAGAACAAATAAGTAGAATTTAGGAACGAAGGTACCAAACGTCTGTGTAAAAACAGACATAGAAGTCGAAATTGATGAAAGTTGAAGCTTGAATATGCTCCAAATTGATCCACCAAATTTTGCTCCAAAATACAATTACCAAAACTAAATAATATTTTGGAATAATGATTGAGAGAGTAGATAATGAATATATATAATATATAATATTTGAGAGTAGTATGTAAATATGTAATATGTATATAATTATAAATTTGTAATATTAGTAAGTAGAGAGAATTGGATTGAATTGAGAGAATTAGATTGAGAGAATTGAAGTGAAAAATTATGAAAGATTTAGGGGTATTTATAGTTGAGAAAATATTGAATTTTGGAAAAAAAAATAAAAAAATAAAAAAAAACTATTTGTAACGGTCAAAAACGGACCAAAAACGGCCATTATTTGTATATTACCGTTGGTGGGCCCCACACCAATGGTAATAAATTAAAATTTTTTTTTTAAAAAAAATTTGACCGGAATTACCGGTTCGGTACCGGACCGGAACCGGTAAACCGGAACCGATAATTACCGGCAAAAAAATTCGGTCCCGTCCCCGTTCCCCTTCCGGACCCTCCCCTACCGGAACCTACCGGTAAGTACCGGAACTGGACCAGACCGGCACCGAACCGGACCAGAACCGGTACTTACCGGTTCGTTCGCCAGCCATAGTTCAACCTTACATAACGTAAGGTCAATTATCAATATATCTGATGCTTAACTAGAAAATTTAAGCTTCTATAGTTCTACTGTAAATGAAATGATGAATTTGACCGACCAGTTTGGTCGTACTTTCACTTTATGATTGGATCTTGTAGTAAAGTCAGGCCGGCTCGTGTCTGGGCTCGTGGGTATTCTATGTAGTTTTCCTGTGTTTGTTAGTTGGAGATTTCACACAAATATACCAAAAAATAATGATATTTATAAGGCATTAGTAAACTTTTTATAAGTACCATTAAAAACTAGTAATGTTAATTACAAAAAAAGGAACGAGAGTATTTTTACATTGATGGGTAGGTATTGATGTAATATGATTGTGTTGGGAAATGGGAGTAAAAAGAAAGTATAATAAAGTACAACACCCAATCAGTCAACGAAATAATATCCATTGTGTAATTGATAGCTCCCAATGAAGAATCATTTGAAACATCATAAAACCTGTGGTTTTGCTTTCACGTGTGCATATATATATATATATATATATATATAAACGTGTTGACAAAAATCACTGAAAAATAAAATACGAAACACAAAGGAGTGAAAAAATTAATTTCTTTTTCATATGTTATAAATTATTCGCGAATATCCATTTAATTGGATTCAAGTGTGTAATATCATTTTGTTTTCGAAAATAAAACGTTTCACAAATAATTCGAGGCAATTCGATATCATACACACAAGAAGACCCCAAAAAAATCTTATGAAAGTATAAATTGGTGTATTGTGTCAAAATGATTTAATTGGTGTCCATTATTTTGTTTTCATTTTAGCATAGAGTTATTTTATTGTTTTTTCTTGAGGTCAAACATCAAATCAATTTAATGTGATTTCATAGCATAAGGATGCTTTAGTTTTTTCTCTTCAGCACAAGCCATCAAATCTATGGTGGAAAAAATTTCTGGTGCATGAGTTGGTGTGCAATCTGGTGGAAAAAATTTATGGTGCATTTTTTGGATATAAAAATGAAACCATTCCCCTAAATAAGCTCCACATTCGTGATCCTGAGTTGGTATGCAAACTGGTTGAAATCATTCCCTTAAAAAAATTTATGGTGCATTTTTTGGGTATAAAAATGAAATCATTCCCCTAACGTTGAATGCGGAATATTTTATGCTTAACAAAATATGAACAAGAAAAGGTGTCAAACTGAACACCAACTTAAATTACAATAAACATTATTCACCATATTAAAAAACATAATCTGAACACCAATATAGGATTCATATTAATTGCCATGTACAATACCATCAGTTATACCAAAGATGAAACAAAGTAACAGACCAATGACTTTATGCAAAGAGATTATAAACAAATGAACCAAAAAACATGGTGCAACCAATAAAAAACCTGACCAAAACATCAATGTTTAAACCGATTCAAATACAAAATTTACACCTTATTGAATACCCATGAAATCAAGAAAACACACCAGTATTGTTTCCAAGACAAAAGACCAAGTAAACTAATTTAAATTTTCAATATGTGTTAACAACATAACTATATTTGAAACCTTGAGCTTTTTCTTGTGGGTGTGCCTTCCATGATTAATCTTTCCTTTCTGATAAAAAAATACTACATATAAAACAAAAAAAAAATTCAAAAACACAAAAATCAAGCCGAAATATACTGGGTTGTTGGTATATCAAAGGTTACATTGAAGAAGATTTAAAAAAAAAAAACCATCGGACTTACCTTGAAATTTTGGCCGAAAATTACAAAGGTCTTCAACAATGGAATTTTTTTGGTTGGAACCGTGTAAATGGAACAAAAATATGATTAAAAAGTAATTAAAGGGTGAGAAGACTTGCATTAAACGCATGTCAGAAAAAGTTAAACAAAAAGGACCAAAGTCCAAGTTCACATTAATTATTGTCAGAAAATTAATTAAAAAAAAGGGAAAAAGAGAATAAAAACTGATATGTATTAAATGATTTTGTAAGGAATGGTATAGTATAATTTTGTGATAGTTTTGTAAATAAATTGAAAAGTATAATTTCTTGTATAATTGTGTAATAAACTCTATTAGTCTCAACTTTGGATGCAATTTATTTGCAGAAGTTGTTAA
The DNA here is from genome assembly GCA_029948455.1 of Solanum rostratum. Lineage (NCBI taxonomy): Eukaryota > Viridiplantae > Streptophyta > Magnoliopsida > Solanales > Solanaceae > Solanum > Solanum rostratum. Next base: position 50,631,073 of record CM057056.1, on the reverse strand, counting down.
TGAATATTGTATGTGTGGTGGTATTAGAAAGTGTGTTTCATATTAGACGTGTTGTACACTGGGTATGTCTGGCTTGCCAACTGAAAAAATTAGAGGAGGATGGGTTAGCATCTGGAAGTGTAAAGCTCCGTTGTAACATTTCCAGCCGGTTATTTGGGTAAATCTATACATGTTTTTGAAAGCTTCTCTACATGTGCGTGCGTTGCACAAGTTATGAATTGAAATATAGCAGAAGTTAACATTATCCTTGACGGCCTATCTCTTTCACCAATTCTATCTCTATTTTTTCCATCACAATATTAATTCATCTTTGATATATCTCCTATTAACTTATTTACTTAAGCAGAATACTCATCACTCAACAAGAGTAGATCACACAGGAATTTAAAGTGCAACAAGAAGAAGAGTAGAAGATCTTTTTCTTTTCAGTTGAGGGGGAGAGTAGAAGATAAGGAAATTTTTGTGATTGAAAAATAAGAGAGAATCCATCTATTTATGACTATAATATGAAAGAGATGCTTCGGAGAAAATCCCAATTCAATGAAATATGACAATGTCAATGGAGTAACAATCTTCATTATCAATTTAGCATATTATTGAGGAGAACCATCAATATCATTGAGCACAAGGATTATGGTTGCATCGATGAGTCAAATATCCAAAAGCAAAAAGCACAGAAGTTTATTGTTTTCTGCTAAAATATTTGTACCTAAGGGATTTTTTTTTTTTTGAAATATGGCCGAACAAGCTTTATGAGATAAGAAATGCTATCATTTCTATGTTAAATAAGAATATTGTTCACAAAACTTATATGTCAACTTTAACCTTTTGTGGGAAGGAACATTATCAATGTATAAGCTATATAGATATCATATTTTAAAATATCAATCTTCGAACAAAGATGTAATTCTGTAACACTTTAAATGCAAAAAATGTGTTAACTTTTTAGTTTTTCAAATTAATCTTACAAAAGTATGTTACAGTATAGTTTCATAAAATGGGATTTGAATGAGTAAAGTATATACAAACCTTACCTTTATAACAGAGATACAGAGATTGTGTAATTTCTGTTAGACCCATGACTCAGTTTTTCAAAACATTAGCCTTAACTAAGATTATAAAGTATTAAGTATTTGTTCATATATATACAATACAAAAGTCAAAATTGTATCCACCATCGTATATGCTTGGCAGTTCAACCTCGAGCAAAAATAAAGATATGAACTTTAGCTGAATATCTCTCTATCTCTCGAATTCAACAAATATCATGACCGTCCAAATAATGCTTTATATCAAAATTTAGACAATATCAATTATTATGTAAATTCCACATACAGAATATATGTTAAAAACAAAACTCCTATGGAAAAAAGTTGCCTAAAATCATATTAATACCAAAATTGCCTAACATTTGACATCCACAAAAGACAGAATGAAAAAGGGCCTAAAATATCCTCGAAGTATTAGAAATGATACAAAAATGCCTTCCATCCATCTTTTGGGCCTAAAATGCCCTTCCCATCCACCTTTAGGGCCTAAAATACCCTTCTCCTTAACAGATTTTTTTATTAGATAACTTAAATAATTATTATAGACACGTGGCGACCATCTATTGGTCAAAATTTAATTATTTAAAATTATTTGTAAATAATATTTGACCCACCCAAACCCACCCCAAATTACCCCTAACCAGTCTTATATTGAACCACTAGCGTACATTTTCAAAGCTACTTGCGTACATTTTCACAGCTATGACACTAACATATTCTATGACATCCAAATTCTCTTTTGGCATTTCTATGTGCTCTGCCCTAAAGGTGGATGAGAATGACATTGTAGGCCCAAAAGGTGGATGAAGGGCATTTTTGAATCATTTTTAATACTTCGAGGACATTTTAGGCCCTTTTCTGAAGAAAGAAATATAATGGCCTTTTTAACGACAATATAAGAAAGGGCAGAATAGGGAAATAAAGGCCAGTTGGTGAACCACGGGAAAACATATCTTAAGAATTACTCCGTGCACACTAATATTATTGTCACGATTCAAACCTAGGGCCTAGTCGTAAGATGAGTAATGAGAAATTCGAAGAAACCTCAACCAAGCCCATTAGCATTCATCAAGCATTTCATAGGTAATGAACATAAATTAATGCGGAAAATAAGGAAAAACAGAGCTAAGGGACAATCAATCATGCAACAAGAACTATATCATAACTATCCATATATGTCCAACAAGACCTCTAGGTTTATACTTGGCGGGGCCTAAGAAATGTCCCTAGCTCACCCTCAAATAGAAGTAGTAAAAGGAAATACGAATAGATAGTCTAAAAGTCTTAATACATCAATCTTGAAAGAAATGGGTATCGTCCCTGAACTAGAGGACTCACCATAAGTAGTCTTCAAACAATTCAAAGCTAACCATGTGGAGGAGGGGGAACATCGGTCCTTACATGGTGAGATCATGTAGGCAAAAATATATATTAGTACTTTGAATGTACTAAGTACGTGGGATGCAATGCAACAAGGAAACTACAATATCATAATAAACAAAATGCATAATCATCACAAGGGGATAAAGCTCAGAGATGATGAATGATCAATGCATGTTTAAAATATGATTTGAAACAACATAAATATCTCAAGTAACTATATACATGCTTATGAGGGAGGAGACCATAATTGGTGTATAAGACCATGTGAGATACTACGTGAAATCCAATATAATCCCCTATGCTGGCCGGGGAGACTACTTTCCAGGTAGAACTTTGTCGACTTATGCATGCACATCTTTCTTTAAATTTATGATTTTGTGGATTCACTAGTCTTATGTAACACCTGATAAAATTATCAAAATACCCCTAGAGCAGAGATGTGCGCGTAACGCGTTTTCCCTTACTCAAATGTCAAATTCGACACCGAATAAGCGACCAACATGAAAATTTGAGTGGGAAAATGTTCTTGGTTGATTTTAGAGCAACCGAATCAAACGATAATTTTTTGATTCGAAAACCCGAAACGGTGTTGATGTGTCACGCCCTAAGCCCCATTAAGGCGGACTGGCACCCGTTGCCGACAAGGCTCGGGAGAACCAACATATAACTATACGCCTGCTATGAACATTTATGAAGTCTCCATACTCAATATGATGTCAAAAGAAAGTAAACTATACTAACAAACCAAAAGTAAATGCATAAGACTAGGCCGTTGGAGCCACGATGTCTATAATACACTATATGACCATACTTTAAGTTACATAGTCTACAAAGCCTCTAAATAAGGAACAATATCCATATGGGTCGGGACAGGCCCCGCCTCATGGCCAACTATACAATACAAAATGCAAGTTCTAAACACATAAGCCCCGAAGCAACCTGGAGCTTTGTATAACAGCTGGAAGTCCTGTACTCTTACTGGGGAGATCTAGTAACTCCTGTACCTGCAGCATGAAATGCAGGTCCCCCGTATGGGACGTCAGTACGAGATAATGTACTGAATATGTAAGGCAGGAAATACTGTATATGCAATATGAACTCAAATGAAATCACATGCTGGTGTATAAGTATGATAAGACCACCTTTAGTCATACTGTGGAATCATGTACTTTATGTCTTTTTTTATTACTGTATCTTTACTGCATAATCTGTGCACAATATCATGTAAATGACCAGCTGATCAGTGGTAAATCTGTAATGGGATCGACCCTGGCTAGGTGCTTCCTTCACCCCTCGGGCTACCACCCAAATGAGATCGACCCTGGCTAGGTGATTCTTCCACCCCTCGGGCTACCACTCATTTATAATAATGGGATCGACCCTGGCTAGGTGATTCCTTCACCCCTCGGGCTACCACCCAAATGAGATCGACCCTGGCTAGGTGATTCTTCCACCCCTCGGGTTACCACTCATTTATAAGCAACTGTAAGTTATCTTTTATTTACTTTGAGATGGTTCTTTTGGTGGTCATAACCTTTAGAACTGTGGGAATATAGACATATGACATATGAACAACCATACAAGATAATACTACAATGAAAAGAGAGATACACACTAATGAATCGTATCGAAGATTAAACAACACCTAGACCTTGTTCAGTAAAAAGGAATTCATGTGTCTTTGGTATTCAAGTACATATGCAGGTTTGACAATGACCATGTATGGAGACATATGGACATGATAAAGAGTGGGGACACGGTTAGTAGCCATGTCGGAGTTTGTACGTGCCTTTATGTGCTAAGGAAGATTATAGATTTCATGCCAAGTAATAGGAAATCAAGTTGCCTTACATACCTCGCTGTGCTATGTAGTTATTACCTCGGAATAGTATCCTTTTCCTCCAAACACTTATCTACAACATATTAGGTGATAAAACTAGTGTTAGTAGCTAATAAACACGTCTTAGTAATCCAATTTCACCCAAAAACAACATCCAGGCAGCAAGCTCGGAATTAGCACCCAAATAGTATTCTTTCAACATTTCCGCTCCTAATCGTATTTTCTAACACACATTCCCATATACATGTCATATCCAGCTATGCTTAGTCCCATAACAGCATTACAACAACTCATACAACACAGCATACAACAACTTTACACAACACGTAAGTAGACAACGCAACATTGCGTCTTTCCGCTACATTTCGACGTCAACCATTCCAAATCCGTTCCAACCTTAACCAAACTGTCCTCAACATATTTACACATAATTACAGTCCTAAACCAGTCCAAAAACAGTCCCTAAGTAGATAAAAAACATGAGACAACAATTCCCAAAAACAGTCCACAAATTCTTACTAATGACCGGAATTAAGACATCATTTAAGAACTTATTTTTGCGGAAGGTACAAGTGGTCCAGTAGCCTTCTTACATCATTAAGGACCCAAGACTTCTTAAAACATACATATTACTTCATAAATCAGCCAACCAACAAGATAAAAGTCTCATATTTAACAAGAAAAGTGAACCACAAAATTGGAACACATGCTGTCCCAAAATTTCTGCACAATACAACCAACATATTCTTCATGTTTTTCATGGAAAAATTACACCAAACCATGGGTATTCTTACTTACCTTAACCCTCAAGTATTAGGTTCTCTTCAAGAACCCTAGAAGTATATCTTGGCTGCTTTAGAAAATGGAGAGAGAGCAAAAAGAAACTTGAGAGAAATCTGAAAATTTGGCTTAAGAAAATGGCTGAAAGTTGCTGCTGGTTGCTCCCTTTTATAGGCCTCTTTTGGCCGACTTTCTTTTGGGCTTTTAGCCTTATTTTAATAAGGTTATGGGGCAGCAGCTTGGCCCTTTCATTTGGGCCTTATTGGTCTTCAAATGGGATGGGCTTTGTTGCAAACATTTACTCCCTAAGCCCACTTAGTTTGGGCTTTAGTTTTGAATTGGATTGTAGTTGTAATTTGGCCCTTTTTCCTATCCATATTGGGCTGCAAATGTTGTCCTTTAATGATGCTAAACCATAGGCCCAAATGACATCCTTAACTCGGGGTTTATTCTTTATCGGACTTGAACAAATTCGGTGTTGGGCCTTGTCTCCGTTTACCGAGCTTGTTAAGCACGTAGGTGACTCACCTACTAGCTTCCTAAGTCCCACAAGCACCTCAATTATTTTACTTCATTTAAGGTCACACTCTCCTTAACTTGACTTAAAAATTATATACGCTCGGTCATCTTAAGCGTTAGACGTGCATATAGCCCTTTAATCTAACATTCACGCACCTTTAAAAATATGTGCGGATTTGACCCTGCCATATCATGTTTCATCTATGTTGGACTAGTACATGTATGATGTGGGGTATTACATGATGTGTGATAGAGTCGCGTCACACCCTTGTTGCGGAGATAGACTTAATTTTTTTCGACGGGATTGGAAAAATTTATTCAGAAAATTTTTGAAAAAAAATACATATGTGCACACCCAGTCCACGTTGCGGACTAGGCTATTCCGAAGTGAAATTTTTTCTAAAATTCGTGAGGGGCATTCTAGATAATTTCCAACCCCTTCTAAACTCAAAACATGATTAAAATAGATTGTTTTGAGCATAAAAAGGGTTCTAAAACCCCATTCTAAGTCCTTTCTAAGTTCTTGAAAAGACTAAAGCTTGACAGAAGAGAAGAGGAGCGTAAGATTGAAGAGTTCAAGGGAGAATCCTTGAGTGTTGATTGTTGAAAGCTTCACATCAGGTATGCAAGGCTAAACTAAAGCATGTGATTGTTCTCCCATTAGCTCCATAGATGTTCATAGAAGAATTGAGAGTTCATAAGTCCTCATACATGTTTCTTGAATGATTTTTTGAATATTTTCTTGAAAATTATATCTATTACATATATTTTCATATGCTGATGATCATCATAAACTTGTTTTCTTGAATTGAAACTTGTCATGAGCTGTTGTATAAACCTTATATGTAACTTTTGAAAGCATGCATGAATGAACTTAGGGATTGAGTCTAGAGCCTTGATTTTAGAATGTTGATTGCGATTGTGATGTGATCTTGATGAAGAGTTGATAGAACTTGATACTCCTGTGAGTCTTTGAAAATGAACTCTAATGGATTGTCTAATCGATTGTTTCCTAATGATTGTGGACAAGATTATTCTAAGATATGGTAGAATTTGGATGTTATTTAGGTAAGGAGTGACTATCTCTGTATTGTGTTGTCCTAGATTACTATACCAAGACCGTGACCTTGACCATGCTAGATAGACTGAGGATAGAGATATTGGTCTTTGAGCCTGAAAGCAAGTTACTAAGGAATCTACAGATATTTTACTTGCTCAGGTGGTGGAGTTTGGCATTATCATCACATTCAGAGAGGAACAATCGATGGTTACTATGGATGTTGGGTCCAAAACTGGTCATAAGGAAAGTCTTAGGGGTGAATCTAGAAAAAAGGGGTTATTAATATATGGGTGTATGGATTTTATCTCAGAGGAAAATTTGAGGATTGAATAGGTTCACTTGTATAATTGAGAAGAAAATTGGTTGCATAGGGTGAATGGGGATCCAATACTTCATGGTGAGATTGCATTCCTGATAGTTAGTCAAGTAGTAAGATGATTGATTATGTTAGTTCTGAGCATTTCAAAAGGTGTTTGAGCATGGCTTTGATTATGGAGTCTGATATTTTAAAGGGTGAAAGGACTTAATGTGGTTTCATTTGAGTGGTTTGGTAAGGTGTAAATTAATGACAAGAGTCTCGACATCAAAAGTTTAAACATTTGGGCATGGGGTCATGGGTAAATGTCAAGTGTTCAAACATCCTTACCACATTAGTGATGGAATGAAGCTAAGTAAAGTAAAGAAGAATAGGCATCATTCTTAGAGACAGGGCTTAGGGCTGTGAATGGTATGGGTTTTTCACTTCGGGCTTGTGTGATAATGTGAGGTGCGCGAACCCACCATTTGGATATGAAAGATTATCCACTACTTTTCAAAAGTTTGGTTTGGGTTTGATGAAAAACAATGATGTGTGAGAAATCCTGCATTTCTTGTTCAGACATAATGGGCAGCTCTTGGAAACACAACAAAAAGGGGCATATGATTATATAGGGGTTATTAATGAGTTTGGAACAACTGGATACCACATCATTAGTGGAAGCTAGTGTAGAGTATCATGATGGTTATGTAAATACTTAGTGGCAAATAAAGGTTACATGCTCAAGATATACAGGACTCATGGGGTGATCAAGAATTTCTTGGGTTTGGCATGAGGATGTGAATGTTGGAGTGTGGACTTTGATGTATTTTTCACCTAAAAGAGTTAAAAGGCAGGTGAGGGTGATTCCTAATGGAATGATTGTGGGCTCAAGCGAAGGGCAATATCAGACTTGGGATTGGTGATAATAGTCTTGAGTAGAACCAGTTTCCAATGTGGGGGATGCTTGGAGTGGACTTGAAACAAATGGGTGTGCTTTATCTAGAGAAAGGAGAAGTCATAACTTAAGGTTGCGGATGCCGTCAATGAGATTTTCCAAGAAACTTAGGTGCTAATAATGAAGCAGAAGGCGTGAGTAAAAGATTGATAAGAATCAGATAACTGAAAGTGATTTACTTGTGGGATCTAGGTAGAGGGTTATTTGAGCAAGACAAAAAAATTTTGACATCTGGAGCTTGGTAACGGTGGATCTATTTGGGGGTACTAGCATGGAGTTCATCATGAAAACTTGTGGTTACCAATATCGTTGATATTCATGTAGTTTGAGGACCTATATATCACTCCAGCATTCGAGTTGTATTCATTGTAGTTACTACTCATCATGAGAAACATTTTGATATCCATATTGGCATAGTTCAGGCTTAGGAGCAAAATGGTTAAAATTAAGAGAAAAATTCGAAAGTCTCAAATCTAGAAATTGATTTGGGAATCATTTTCTACTCGAAAAATAGAATTCATGGGAGAAAATCCCATCAAAATCAAGCTTAAATTTAATAAGAAATCAATGGTTAAAGTTTGGAAAACTTAGTCCAAAACCCCCAATTTTGAGTGATTAAATTCATGAATGCAAAGCTAAAATCAAGATAAATCTCATAGATAAAGCTTAGTAACGGATCAGAAACACTTACCTAACAAGAATCTTCGAAAACCTTTCCTAAGAATCACCCAAAAAAGCTTAGAAGTTTAAATATGGATTAAAAATGGTGTTTTCTGAGTTTGAAACTGTCCATGTACGAAAAGTGCTCTGTGAACCCGGAGCCCATCACATGATCACAGAGTGTAAACTCCCAAGACCTCCATGAACGCGGAGATGAGAATGATCCTGCACCAGATATCAGCAAAATCAACAACCTAAGTCCAATTTTCCTATTCAGATTGGACCCCCAAAACTCATCCGAACTCAAGATTTCACAAAATTTATATGTATCCACACCAGAAACAATGATCATCAGAAATCAGTTTTAAGGCCTTTTCACCACATTTACCGATTCAAGTCAATAAAGCCAATATGAGGTATCAAAATACCAAAATTGCACTCAAAGACTCCAAATATTATGACGAGACCACTTTTAGCGTTAGTTTCACCATCAGAACTATTGGAACTGTCAGAATTATGATCCGAGCTTTCGGACTCTAAATGTTGACCAAAGTCAAACTTTGGTTGCGAAAATGACTATAATCACAACTTTTGGCCTAAAAATCTCATTTTACCTCCAAATTTCGTTCTACAACTTTCTATAGTTCAGTTTCGACATTCAGGAGCTAATGAATTCAATAGATCCCCGATCCAACCTCCGAAACTAAGAATGACACAAAAACTCACTTTTTCAACAACTTAAGCTTTCAAAAAGACCAAAACTCATATTTTCAATTTTTAAAACTCAAGATGTAAGTTCTAACCATTCAAATAGTTCAAAGTAGGCCTGAAGCAACTTTTAAAAAGGTAAAATGGTAATTTTCACAGATAAAGCCAAAATGACCAACCAGGTCATTACAAATACCCAAATCAAAATTTCATGATCAAGTCCTAAGATAATGCAATTCTGCCCCAAAATACACTATCACATACACATAGGAGCATACAAGGTTTGGTCACACTTAACAAAAGGTTAGAAGTCCACTTGCCTCAAATGAAGTCTCGAATCAAGTCGAAATCACCATTTCCCCCCTCTTACGATACTCTAAATCACCAAAATCTATTCAAATATAGCATCACAATCATAATGAATCTAATGACACTAAAATCAATCAATTCTAGAGAAAAGGGGTAAAACGATAAAAAATTTCATGTCGAAAAATGTAGCCAAAGTTCAAAAATTAATAAATGAAAACCTTCTCCTCATAATAAGGATTCCAATGGTGAAAACCAATTAGAAATGGAGTTAAGATGAAGGAGAAATTACAATTTAAAGTTTAGGAACTCAAACCGAAAAATCCCCAAATTCCATCATTAAAATCCCAAATTCGAAGTTAAAAACACAAATTAATCAATAGAAATAATCGAAATAGGTTACAAAATAGTTACTCAATTGATTTGCTTTGAAAACCTTCGTAAAATCTCGCTAGAACGAAGCTTGTAATATAAAAAATGGTGGAAAAGGGCTAAGTCACATCTTTTAAAAAGATTCACTCTTTAGGGACGCTTTATGCTCCACGAACATGGAGTCATATCCGTAAACGCGAAAGCTGAGGGGATTAACCATGCGCGAATGTGGCAGTCACCCCATGAACATAGAGGTCAGGCTGTTTAGTCTCCGCAAATGCAAAACACTTTCCTATGAACGTGGAGGTGTGCACCCATTGACGTCCATGAACATGGTCAACGAGGCACGAGTGTAAGCATTGATGCCACTTGCACTAAATACAACAACGCACCAACAACTCATAGTATTTCAAATCAAGAACTGGACCCCTAGGAATTTATTTGGAATCCCATGAACACAAACCAAACATAGAACCCTTTAAGAAACAACGATCTAGACTCAATAAAATTATCAAAATTCGAGTCTGGGACCTCCTTGTCCCAGAACCCAAGAAAGGGCATTTAAACTAGTTTCGAACTCAAAAATATAAAATATTCATAGAAGCTCTAAAATTTATAATGAAGTCATTTCTAGCATTAGTTTCATCATCTGAAATCACTAAAACTGATGGAATTCCAATCCGAGCCTCTGAACCCTGAATGTTGATCCAAGTCAAACTTTTGATCCAAAATGAACTAAAAATGCAACTTTGGGCCTAAATCTCCATTTTAACTCCAAATTTAATTCTACAAGTCATCCTCCGTCAGATTCGGCATTTTGGAACTGATGGAATTGATAGAATCAAAATTGGATACTTGAAACTCAAAATGACTAGAAAACTCAAATTTTCCAACTTCAAACCTTTGAAAACTCTTTCTTTTGCAAAACTTGAGCTTTTTACAAGATTTTCAAAATCCAACTTTTAGACTTGACTAAAAATTACTCAAGGCAACTTTCGGGAAAGGAAAAATGATGATTTGGTTGGAAATGACAAAAATGACCTTTAGAGTCATTACATCATTCACCACTAAAAACCATGTCTGTCCTTGAACATAAGATAAAGAGAGGAGTCTCACTAGAAGTAACCAAGAGCCTGTCACATAATTATCAAAGTCATTAATCGCTTCTAAGTGATGTCATTCGTGAGAGCTATAACATCAGAAAGCACCATGAAAAATAAGATTTACGAGCCAACATGAAATTCTGCCCTCCAAGAGTGACTACCAAGTGAGAGACTAGCCATTGAACCAAACTTGAACCAACATCCGTATATCACACTACACATATCAGGACAATCTTCTGCGATATTGAGGTAGGTTCATCTATCCTTTTGGGACTGGGTTTAAGTTATTGATCCTGTCATATGGTAATTATGAGATTTAGATGAATAATTGTGCAGTTGGGTTGTTGTGTTGGAATGATGATGGAAAGTGATTCCGATTGAGTGGAATTGTGGTATGATCTTCATCCTATTGATGGACTGAGTTGAATTGTGATAAAATGATGAGGACTTGAGATATAATACGACTAAATGAGTCTTGTGAGATCAATTGGGATAATGTCCGGTATTATTGACATACTTGTATTGTTGAGTCGAGATAGGTTTGGTGCCATTGTTACATTTGTATATTTTAGGGCGAGTCAAGTCCGGTATCATGGTTATACTTACATATTTAGGACAAGTTAGGTCCATAATATTGATATTGCTTACTTTAGATGAGTTAGGTCTAATATGGTTGACTTTCTCAATTATCGATATAATAATATGCTCAAAGAGGTGATGAGGGTTTAAGCATTAGCTGGGGCACTTCATATTATTCCTTGGGTGCATATGATCTGTATGAGATTCTTGCCTTACTATCCCTGTTGTAATGCTAATTACGTGTTTACATGCATCTTTGAGTTGCGCTATTGATTTATATCTATTGTGTGTGTGGCTTGTGACATCCCTTGACCCAAGTAAAAAGCAAGGGCATTATGATTAATGTTGGCACCACCCCCTTGACCCGGGCATAAGGCAAGGGTGAGGCTTATACTTATCATATCTTGACCACGATCAGGTGGCAAAGACTTGACATCATATTATTACTTGACCACAGAGAGGTGGCCAAATTGTTGCATAATGATATTACTTGACCACGGGTAGGTGCCAAGGCTGTAACACCTTTGGTGTTTGGCATGATTAGTTATGCTTTATATTTCTTATTTATGGTGATGTGACATCATGGATTCTTGAGGATATTTTAGGTCATTGCTATGATATATATATATATATATATATATATATATATATATATATAATGTAGTAATTTTGTGGTAACCTTTTGGATGCAGGGACAGGGTTCTTCGTTATTACATACTTGTTCAATTTCTCTTAATCAGCCGGTTGAACCTACTGGGTATATTTCAGTGTACTCACCCCTATTTTGTTTCCTCCCCGCAGATCGTGCACAGAGTACAAAATAGGGTAGCTGATCTTTTCATCTGAGTTCTATCATTATCATCCAGATCATAGTTATGAGGCTCAGACTTGGAGTCGCAATTGATCTTTGGATCCTCTTTAACTTCTTTTCTCTCAGGCTATATATCAAATATTGAGATAGTATTGTATTTACTTATGAGGCCGTTGTATTTACTCTTCAGAACTATATTAGATGCTTTTGTATTCATGAATCCAGGTTTTGGGAGATTTCTTGTATCTTATGAGTTTGTTTACGCTTTATTTATCTTTCTTTAGTTGCAATCTATTTTGTGTCGTGATAAGTTTAATATTAAAGATCTAGGTTCTTTGGGCTCGTGAGTCAAGAGTAGGGTGTTCAGTAGAGTCTCACGTAAAGGTGTGGGGACGTCCAAACCCATCTTCGGGAGGCTACAAGATAGTTGATAGGAATGAGTTTTCATATTTTGCTTCTATTCATGCGTTTTTTTTGTATTACCCATTTTGAAAGTGTCTAATCTACTCCGTCTGTGCAGATGTCGATTATTAGATTTCTTCACTTAGTGGGAGAGCCCGAGTTTGCTGATGTGGCTCCCACTCGAGGTTGAGGAAGACCTCGTGATGGGGCTAGGAGCCAAAGGATCTCTGGGGGGGGCAGCTTCATCTAGGGGACATACCCGATCGGCTTCTCCAGAGCCTACTATCGTGTCATAGGGGTCTATAGTTCCTATTCCACCTCCTTTAGCTCCATCCCCTACAGTGTCAATATAGGAGCTGCTTATGAGGTTATTGGCTAGAATGGAGGGAGCTCCTCCATCCCCAGCTACTATTGAGATACCAATTTCTACCACATTGGTTGGTCCTTGTAGTGCTCCACTAGAGCCCGCCATGATTCAGGTGGGTCCTTCTTCAGCACTCGCAGACCCTTCTATGACTGTTATTACTCCACTTCAGGCATTTAGACCGAGTTTGGGTAGTCAGCTTCAAAGTTTGGCTGGTTCTCCATCTATTACACCTCCATTGTTTATGGTGCCAGAGCAGAAGAGTTTTGAGAGGTTTGTACGGTTGGCTCCACTGTATTTTAATGGCACTCTAGAGATAGAGCTTATGAATTTCTGTCAGAGTGCCTAGGATGCTTATGTAAGCTGGCTATTCTTAGGTCGCATGGGGTTGTTTACACTTCATAACAGTTCATTGTCCTTGTCAAAGAGAGTGGAAGTCAGTGGTAGCTCGTCGACCTGGCTATGACCTGGGGGCAATTCGCTGAGATATTTTTGGAGAGATTCATACCCTACAGTCGTCGAGATGAGTTTTATAGGATACATGTCATGCCCCAAAGAGAGGGAGGCGCGACTGGCACCCGATACCATTATTGGCCGGGCTAGCCACTAAACATGCTAGTGAACTAACTAGGGACCAGAAGAGAATTGGACACCATAACGTCTGAAAGACTAAGCATGGAGATTTTAGGTCATGACCTAGCCAATAGTAAATCACGTACATCAAGATAAGTAAACCCAAACGATAAAGTACTAGCTAGCCGACGAGGCTGCTACCACAGAGGTACAGGCACACACCATTATACATGCCAATCTCATGACTGGAGACTGAAAGACACAAAAAGACCAACCCACAATAGCATGTCCACAATAGCCTCTACGAGAATCACTAACACTGTTGGGATAGGGCTCCGGCATACCCAACTGCATAACAAAAAGTAAACATCCTGTGAAAGCTCTAGGAAGAGGTGGAGCTTACCAACTCATAGCTGAATGGGACTCCTAGTGGAGGGGTAAACCAGAACCCCTACTTGGACCTGCACGCACGAAATAAAATACAGCGTCCCTAGGCAAAGGGATGTCCATACGAATAAACATGTACTGGTATGTAAGGTAGGGAGTAAAATCATAGATAACTGTAGTAAAAAGGTTAATAGAAATACCACATGTAACCAAAACTCAAGTAGCCTTAATGGCCAATAAGCTACCTCCTAGTGATAAGAAAATGCATGGTATGCTCGAGTATCGCATGTCGTGAATACATATATATATATATGCAAATACATGACATACCCAACCAAATGCTAGTACTAGTGGTCCTTTTTGGTAGCTACCGGCATCATATCTGCGAACCTGTGGCCATCTGTGTGAGACCCCGTGTTTCTCGTCTTCCATTATTTAAATAATGTGGCGTTATATAAGACACATGTGATTTTTTCTAGCACCTAAGGATAATAAGGCTGCAAATAAGTGGTAATGTCAAGGACCTAAAATTTTAAGCCAAGGAATACCCTAAAGGCACATTCGGGATTAAAGAAATGATTCGAGTGGCACCTCGCCCTTTTCGGAAGGTTTAAATTAGGTTTCACTTTTCGGATGGGACTACAAGTTTATAATTTGCTAATAATGGATTTTTAAAGTTATTTTAATAGCACAAAGGTCATACGTTAAGTTTTGGAATCAAGAAAGTTGCAAGATAAAGGTTGGCCAAAGTTACCGTAAGTTTCTTTATGAAATCCTTCTTAAATTTGGGTCAAATGTATCAGCTCATATCTCCCAAATTATTAAAATTTAGAAGGTATATAACCTATCAAATTGAAGATCTATGAGTCTAGTTTGCAACGCACAAAACAGCGCATCAAACCGACCTCAGAATAAAGAGCTATGACCATTTTATCGAGACTGCCCGAGCTGGAAACCAGGTCATGGGTCGGGTCAGGTTGACCCAACTTAATGTTGGCTATTTTGACATTTTAAAGCTAAAAAATAATCCATTTTTGTCCCAATTCAGTGTGAAACTGAAGATAACTCTCCCAAGGATTCTCTAAATGATTTAGGTAAGTTTTTTGCATTTTTACCATTAAAATTCGTCCTCGTGCCTAGAAATGCGTGCCTTACGCTTTGCAATTGTTTTTCCCTCGTATTAGCTGTGTTTGGAGCTATTTTTGGGCTGTAAAAAAAGTGGTGTTCTTGCTGGTATTGTTGTTTTGCAGCTGGTGTGTTTGGGTAATAATTTTGGAGCTCTTTTACGGTCATTTTTATGAAGTTTTATGGACATTTCCTCGCGTAAATGTTTCTTGCCAATTCTGGTCTTTAATGCTGAATTTTGACTGTTTATAGGTGTCTTTAAGCTGCGTATATATAGTATTTGTGAAGCTTAGGACGTAAGGAACTACTTTCGTGAAGAAACTTTTGGCAATTGGGCGTTCGTTGGAGAGGTATGTTAAGGCTAAGCTCTGTTCCTCCTTTTAGCACGAAATCCGGGAAGTTTCCCAAAACGTCAAATGCAATATCTTACTATTCTGTTGCTAGAAAGACCTTCTGTGAAAGGCACTGGGATTACAACTAAGTTATTTTCATGATGGTATTAGGTTGAAATTTCATTTGTTCGCTCGAGCTGGAATTCAATATCTATATATCATTTGTCGATTTTCCCAGCTACCTATTCAAATGTTCGAAGTGTTTCTCTTCTTGGTGTAGTGCCATTAAAATAAATGTAGAATGTGAAAGGAATGTCGTATTCATAATCAATTCTTCTTCCATACAAAAATATAATTAAAGAATTTAACAAGTAACACGTTGGTTTCCAATATTCTTCCGTGAAATGTTCCTATTTAAACTACTAAATCGCTTGATCCTATTTAATACATTCTTTTACTAATTGGCATAGGACCAAATATAATCATTACGTAAAGCACCTTTATGAATATTTTCAAAGTTAAGGCTTCACTTTAAATGTTGGGGTGAGTTCTCAAGCTTGTTAAAAAGGACATGTATGATCCCACGAGCCATATGTGTATGCTATGACAACGATTATGATGTTATGAGAATAAGTGTACCAATGAGCCAAGATTGGCTAAGTTCTTGCTATGATTTACTATGTGCATTCAACATTCATATCATGCATTGCACGTTATGTATGGACTTCGAGCGATAATCGAAGGTATGGGGCCTATTTGCCCAACTATATATATGTATATGGTACAGATGGCCACAGGTTGGCAGATATGATGCCGGTTAGCTACCGGAAAGGATCACCAGTGCTAGCATTTGGTTGGGTATGTCATGCATTTGCATCTGTATATATGTATTCACGACATGCAATACTCGAGCATACCATGTATTTTTTTATCACTAGGAGGTGGCTTATTGGCCATTAAGGCTACTTGAGCTTTGGTTGCAGGTGGTATTTCTATTAACCTTTTTACTACGGTTATCTATTATTTTACTTCCTGCCTTACATACCAGTACATGTTTATTTGTACTGATGTCCCTTTGCTTGGGGACGCTGCATTTTATTTCATGCGTGCAGGTTCAGGTAGGGGTTCTGATTTACCCCTCCACTAGGAGCCCCATTCAGCTATGAGTTGGTAAGCTCCACCTCTTCCAGGAGCTTTCACAAGATATTTACTTTTTGTTATGCAATTGGGTATGTTGGGGCCCTATCCCGACAGTGTTAATGATTCTCATAGAGGCTATTATGGACATGTTATTGTGGGTTGGTCCTTTGGTGTCTTTCAGTCTCCAGTCATAAGATTGGCATGTATATATGGTGTGTGCCTGTACCTCTATAGTGGCAGCCTTGTCGGCTAGCTAGTACTTTATCGTTCTTGTTTATCTATCTTGATGTACATGGTTTACTATTGACCAGGTCATGACCTAAAATGTCCAGGCTTAGTCTTTCAGACGTTATGCTGCCCGATTTTCTTCTGGTTCCTAGTTAGTTCACTAGCATGTTTAGTGGCTTACCCGACCAATAGCGGTATCGGGTGCCAGTTGCGCCTCCCCTCTTTGGGGCGTGACAATCTGTACCATATACATATATATAGTTGGGCAAATAGGCCCCATACCTTCAATTATAGCTCAAATTCATGCATAACGTGCAATGTATGATATGAATGTTGAATGCACATAGTAATCCATAGCAAGAACTTAGCCAATCTTGACTCATTGGTACACTTATTCTCATAGCATCATAATCATTGTCATAGCATATACATATGGCTCGTGGAATCATACATGTCCTTTTTAACCAGTTTGGGAACTTAACCTAACATTTAGAGTGAAGCCTAAACTTTGAAAATGTTCATAAAGGTGCTTCACATAATGATTATATTTGGTCCCATGTCAATTAGTAAAATAATGTATTTAAATAGGATCAAGTGCCTTAGTAGTTTAGACAGGAGCATTTCACTTGAGAATATTGGAAACCAACGCGTTACTTATTAAATTCTTCAATTATATTTTTGTATGGAAGAAGGACTGATTTTGAATACTGCATTACCTTTGCATTCTACATTTATTTTAATGGCACTACACCAAGGAGAGAAATACCTTGGACATATGAATAGGTAGCCAGGAAACCGACAACATGATATATAGAAATTGAATGTCCATTTTAAGCGAATGAATGAAATTTCAACCTAATACCATTGTGAATATAACTCAGCTGCAATCCCAATGCCTTTCACAAAAGGTCCTTCAAGCAACATAATAGTAAGATATCGCATATGATGTTTTGGGAAACTTCCCGAATTTCGTGCTAAAAGGAGAGACAGAGCTTAGCCTTAACATACCTCTCCAATGAACGTCCAATTGCCAAGAGTTCCTTCACGAAAGTTGTTCCTTACGTCCAAGCTTCGCAACGACTATATATACGCATCTTAAAGACACCTATAAACAGTCAAATTTAACATTAATGACCAGATTCAGCAAGGAGCATTTACGCGAGGAAATGTCTGTAAAACTTTGTAAAAATGACCGTAAAAGAGCCCCAAAATTATTACCTTAACACACCAGATGCAAACCGACAATAACCAGCAAGAACACCATTTTTTACAGCCCAAAAACAGCTCCAAACACAGCTAATACGAGGGGAAAACAATTGCAAAGTGTAAGGAACACATTTCTAGGCACGGGGATGAATTTTAACAGTAAAAATGCAAAAAGCTTATCTAAATCACTTAGAGAACTTTTTGGATCTTTCTCTTCAGTTTCATACTGGTTTGGGACGAAAATGGCTCATTTTTTAGCTTTAAAATGTCAAAATAGCCGACATTAAGTTGGGTCAACCCGACTCGACCCATGACCCGGTTTCCAGCTCGGGCAGTCTCGGTAAAATGGTCATAACTCTTTATTCTAAGGTTGGTTTGATACGGGTTCTGTAAGTTGCAAACTAGACTCATAGATCTTCAATTTGATAGGTCATGGACCTCCTAACTCCTTGTATTTTGGGAGATATGGCTTGATACATTTGACTCAAATTTAGGAAGGATTTCTTAAAGAAACTTACGGTAACTTTTGCCAACCTTTATCTTGCAACTTTCATGATTCCAAAACTTAATGTATGACCTTTGTGCTATTAAAATAACTTTTAAAAATCCATTATTAGAAAATTATAAATTTTTAGTCCCATCTGAAAAGTGAAACCTAATTTAAACCTTCCAAAAAGGGCGAGGTGCCACTCGAGTCATTTCTTTAATCCCGAACATGCATTTAGGGTATTCCTTTGGCTTAAAACTTTAGGTCCTTGATATTACCACTTATTTACAGCCTTATTATCCTTAGGTGCTAGCAAAAATTATATGTGCCTTATATAACGCCACACTATTTAAATAATGGAGGAAAAGAAACACGGGGTCTCACAATACAATAGAGATCTCTATCTGTATCTGACTACGAGGCTAGATTTCATGCCTTATCCAAATATGCCTTGTCTAAAATTCCTATCGAGTTCGAGAGGATTCAACGTTTTTCCAAGGGCTTGGCAGGGTATTTGTCGGGGGGCTACCACTTTCTTGGTGTTAGCTGGAGGTACTTTCCAGAGTGTTGTGGATCATGCTCATATGATAGAGTGTATCAGGCACCATAGACAGGGTGGCAGAAAGGCCAACTATTGACATGGATAGTTTAGTGGACACCCGCCACGGGATTGAGAGATTAAGAGATAGAGCCATCAAGGCGGGGTAGTTCAGGCAGCTCCCCTAGCACCTGATAGTGTTGACAGATCCAGATCTACTCAGGTGAGTAGTGCACCCAGGAGTGTTGGTTCTTCGGCCCAGTCATCTCAGGGGTGAGACCTAAAGGCTTGTTATGTTTATGATGAGGTTGGGAACTTCACCAATCGTTGTCCACATTGAGTGTTTCCTACTCAGGCTTTAGGACCTCAGGCAACAGCTAGAGACACCTCTCAGAGCAGGAGTGGTGATGCTAGAGGAGGTTGTGGTACAGGGAGAGGTGGTGCCCATGGAGGCCCACGAGCTAATAGTGATCGTAGAGTTTACTATGTTATTCCTAATAGGGATGAGGCAGAGGCGTCTGATGCAGTTATCACAGGTATAGTTCTAGTATGCCACAGTTAAACTTCAGTTTTATTTGATCCAGGCTCTACTTATTCATATGTGTTGGCATATTTTGCTTTTGATATTGATATTATGTGTGAGCCGCTTGCTGAGCCTATTTGTGTTTCTACCCTGGTAGGTGAATCTTTAGTGGTGAATCCGGTGTATTGGGGTTGTGTTGTGAATTTTATAGGGAAAGATATTGTTGCCGATTTGATATTGCTGGACATGGTAGATTTTGATATGATATTGGGTATAAACTGATTGTCGCCTTATTATGCTATTCTTGACTGTCATGTAAAGACCATTTATGTCTCCCAAGTTACACCTTTTTTTTAGAGGATAAAGTGGCCGCTGTCAAGATAAAGAACCTAACCAAGGTTAGGGTCAATTGATGTCGCCCAAGTTACATCTCTTTTTTAGAGGATAAAGCAGTTGCTACCAAGAAATAGAATCTAACTAAGGTTATTGCCGAACCTAAAGGGAATACGTAGACTATAGACAAATTCACCGATGTGCAATTCGAGTAGTTGATCAGCTCAATTCCGCAAAATGGGGGGAGGGTTGCAAAAATCAATGAGAAAAATAAACTAACTATCACGAGAGAAAGATCAATAAATCAGAGCAACTAAGGTTGTGTTCCCCATGATTCCCCAACTCAGTATCACTGGATAACTTAATTCTTGTCTAGTGTGTAGCACGTAGGATGGTAATTTAAGTTCACCAAACCCTTCAGACAAAGGTGAGAGGTGAATTTCACTATGTGACTTGGCCCATCTCCATAGTGTGCATTACTAACCATTACCTATAAGTCCTAGTACAACCCCCCCCCCCCCCCCCCCGGCTCAGTTTGGTTGACTAGACGAGAACACATCAATCGAATCCTGTTGATTAATCTCTTTCCTATTCATCACTACCTTGGTCCAGTTGGTAAAACTAGGTGGGTTTTAATGTTGGCCACCATAAAAAACATGCAAAATGAAGAAAGTTAGTTGATACATGCATATACACCTTCCAAGAATCGTGAATTATCCGGTTTTACTTTGTTAGTTCTTCATGGTTCCCACAACCCTAGTTGTGGATTTAGCTATTCATGCTTTGTGTAGATGGAGAAATTATGAATTTATAAGACAAAATTAAACACTTACATAACTAAATTAAGAACAAGAAAATCCAATGTCAATGAAAATCATAAGCTTGAAGATTGAATTAAACCACAAGTATTTTCAAAGATTCTCTCACAATTTTCTATCTAAGAATATTGAGTTCTCTGAGCACTAACCTAAAACTAATCTAAACTTATGTGACCTGGTGAGAACTTATGAAAATAACCTAAAAGTCCTATTTATAATAATTAAAATTCAAATCCTAAACAACTTAGGGGAACTGGTCGACACACTCTATGACAACACTTTATGGATCGTATTGAAGTTCACGGCCCATAATTGTGGTCTCGTACATTGTTGCTGGAATACTGGACTTCTCCTTATGACACCCTTTTACAACAGTAAAATGGTTTACGACCCGTAAAAGGGGTTTCGTCTGATGAACTTCAGAAAGTCTTCATTCTCTGACCCTCAGGACATGAAACCTCTTCTACGACTTGTAGATTAATTTATGGCTCATCTGTGTGTTCATAGAAATAACTTCAGAAACTTGTTCCCTCACTAGAATTCCTCACGAAACCACCATATGGCTCGTAGAATGGTCTACGATCCATAAGGTATCTCATATAACAAAAATCTGTAGCAATTATGCAACTTTCCCCAAAATCATTGGCCAATCTGTAATCCTACAAGCATACACATAAAAATAACTAAAGTCGCAGTGAGAACACAAAAAATCCGAAGTTTTAAGCATCAAAAGCATTGTATTTTGGCAGCACATCAACACCCTCAACTTAAAATTGTTGCTTATTCTCAAGCAAAAGACTCGATCTATATAGATAATTTAGTCACACACAAACCTCAACTCAATGGCATACATCACATACATCTCTGACTCAGATAACCATACCAACTTTTCAAGATGGGATTAGATAGCTGTTTAGCAAACCGATGCAAACTAGTGCATGTGACAACACAACTATGACAAATAAGGTATTATCAACAATCCACAATCACTAAACAAGTCTAATGCTAATAATGCAATACAAGTTCCCTCACAGAAAGAAGTCCCATATCTGTCACAATGATATTTTCATGTTTTAGCATTGGGACTACGCAAACTCACTCACTCTCACAACTGATATTCATGCATAATGACTAATACCATAGGCTTGCCCCTATACTCATGACTCAGGCCTTCAACTAATTGAACTAGGATCACTCTACGACTTTCTAGGCTTGTAACATAGGCTTAGGGGATTTGGTATGATATTTTTGAAAAATAGTGAATAAAGGCCCTCCTTGAAACTTCGTTTTCTACACATTCGCCCTACCAACTCTGTTATTTTCACCTTATTCTCCCTATTTCCTCTTACAAGCTTTTCTGGGTGCTTTCTTTTTATTTTTCAGCTTTTTTCCTTGTTTTTTTAACTTCATTTTGCTTTTTTTATCCCAATTAAGGCATCTTTCATTTTTCTTGCACCGAATACATGATTTTTCTCCTTTTTATTTGTATTCCTAACTCACCTCCCTTATTTTTGTGCTTTACCCTTACACTAGCCACCTATAACTTAGACTTTTGGCCTGTGTTGAGGTGCACACTATCTATCCTTAGAACCAGTGCCACGTTTGGTAGCCACCTTCAACTTAGGCTTTTTGCCTCAGTCAAGGTACACAATGTTCAAGAAAGGACTAAGGCCAAATTCAGGATTTTTCACTAGATGAGGCTGGGTTAATCAAATGTTTTGAAAGAATAGGTGCATGTTAGGCTTAAACATTAGGAGCAAGGGATATATCATCGATTTGGTTGGTTATTTTTATGCTAAAGTTGACTATTTAAGAACAATAGCCTAAAATCATTTCCTTATCCGAGAATCGTGAATTATCTGGTTTTACTTTGTTAGTTCTTTATGGTCCCCACAACCCTTGTTGTGGATTTAACTACTCATGCTTTGTGTAGATGAAGAGATTATGAATTTAGAAGAAATAATCAAACACCTACACAACTGAATTAAGAATAAGCCAATTCAATGTCAATGAAAATCACAAGCTTGACGATTGAATTAAACCACAAGTATTTTCAAAGACTCTCACAATTTTCTCTCTAAGAATATTAAGTTCTGTGAGCACTAACCTAAAAATAACCTAAACTTACCTGAAATGGGGAGAACTTATGAAAAATAATGTAAAAGACCTATTTATAATAATAAAATTCAAATCCTAAACAACTTAGGAGAACTAGTCAGCACACTCTACGACAACACTTTATGATCCGTATTGAAGTTCACGACCCATAATTGGGGTCTCGTACATTGTTTGTAGAAAATTCTTCTCCTTTACGACACCCCTTTACAACTCGTAAAATGGTTTACGAACTGTAAAGGTTTTTTCATCTAATGAACTTCAGAAAGTCTTTATTCTATGACCCTCAGGGCATGAAACCTCTTCTACGACTTGTACATTAATTTATGGCTCATCTGCATGTTCATAGAAGTAACTTTAGAAGCTTGGCCCCTCACTGGAATTCCTTACGAAACCACCTAACGGTTCGTAGAATGGTCTACGGCCCATAAAGTATCTTGTATAACAGCAAATTTGCAACAACTTTGTAACTTTCCCCAAAATCATTGGCCAACCTCTAATCCTACAAAAATTGACACAAAAACACATAAAAAAATAAAGTTATATTTAGAACACGCAAAATCCTATGTTTTACGCACCAACAATTCTATATTTTGGCAGCACTTTATCGATGCCACAGTGAATACTTAGACTCAAGAAAATTCACCAATATGCAATCTGAGTAATTAACTAATTCAATTCCCTCGGGGGGGAGAGGGGGTTCAATAATCAATGAGAAAAGTAAATTAACTACTTATTACGAGAGAAAAATCAATAAAAGAGAACAACTAGGGTATTGTGTTCCCCTTGATTCCCCAACTCAGTATCCCTGGATAACCTAATTCTTGTCTAGTATAAAACATGCAGGACGGTAATTTAAGTTCACCAAGCCCTTTGGTCACAAGTGAGAGATGAGTTTCACTATGCGACTTGGACCATCTCTATAGTGTGCATCACTAACCATTACTTATTAGTCCCAGTACAACCTCCCCTTGGCCCAGTTCGGTTGATTAGATGAGAACACATCAATCGAATCCTGTTAATTAATCTTTTTTCCTATTTATCACTACCTTGGTCCAGTTAGTAACACTAGGCGAGTTCTAATGTTAGCCACCATTAGAAAACATGCAAAACAAAGAGAGTTAATTAATGCATGCATATACACCTTCCAAGAATTGTGAATTATTTGGTTTTACTTTTTTAGTTCTTCAGGGTTCCCACAACCCTAGTTGTGAATTTAGCTACTCATGCTATGTGCAGATGGGGAAAGGGTGTTGGGCATACTTAGCTCATGCTCGGGCGATTCCTCAGGAGCCTCCATCTTTAGAGACTACCAAGGTTGCTAGAGAATTTATGGATATATTTTCGAATGACTTGCCCGGTGTTTCTCCGAATCATGATATGGACTTTGCTATTGATGTAGAGCTAGCCACTAAGCCCATATCTATTACTTCTTATCTAAAGGCTCCTTCTAAATTGAAGGAGTTAAACGAACAGTTGCAAGATTTGTTAAAGAAAGGCTTTATTCATCCGAATGTATCACCTTGGGATACTCCTGTATTATTTTTGAAGAAGAAGGATGACACTATGCGTATGTGTATTGATTATTGCTAGCTTAACAAAGTGACCACCAAGAATAAATATCTATTGCCTCGCATTGATGACATTTTTGACTATTGCAGAGTGCCTCGATGTTCTCCATGTTTGACTTGAGGTCCAGTTATCATCAGTTTAGGGTTCAAGAGTATGATATCCCAAGACAACCTTTAGGACCTGTTACGGGCATTATGAGTTCGTGGTTTTGTCATTCGAGTTGACCAATGCCCTAAATGCCTTTTTGGAGTTAATGAACCGAGTGTTTAGGACCTATTTAAATATTTTTGTGATTGTGTTCATAGATGATATCTTGATTTATTCCAAGAGTGAGGCAAATCATGTTCAACACTTAAGAACTGTACTTCAGAGATTGAGGGAAGAGAAGTTGTATCTAAGTTCTCAAAGTGTAAGTTTTGGATTGAGTCTGTTGCATTTCTTGGCCATGTTGTGTCACAATAGGGTATTATGGTCGATCCGACTAAGATAGCAGCTATTCGTAAGTGGGCTAGGCCAGTGGATGAGATATGTGGTTTCCTTGGTTTAGCAGGGTATTATCGGTGTTTTATTCAGAGTTTCTCATTTATAGTAGTCTTGTTGACCAGATTAACTGAAAAGGCTGTAGCATTCTACTAGTCAGATGATTGTAAGTTGAGCTTCCAAAAGCTCAAGGATTTGTTGACTTCAACACCTATTCTTTCTTTACCCAAGAAAGTAGTTCCATTTGTGGTATATTATGATGTTTCAGGTGTGGGTTTGGGTGGTGTATTGATGTAAAAGGGAAAAGTGATAGCCTATGCTTCTAGACAGCTAAAGGTGCATGAGAAGAACTACCCTACCCATGACATGGAGTGATTGTAGTTGTGTTTGTTTTGAAATTATGACAATAATATCTTTAGGGGGTGCATTGTAAGGTCTACTGATTACTAGAGTCTCAACTACATTTTTACTCGGCCTAATATGAACATGAGACAATGTAAGTGGTTGGAGCTGCTTAAGGACTATGATATCTCTATTCTTTATCACCCCAAGAAGGGCAATATAGTGGCAGATGCTTTGAGCAGGGAGGCTACTAGTATGGGGAGTTTGGCATTCTTGAGGGCTGAGGAGAGGCATTTAGCTCTAGAGGTTTAGTCTCTTGCTAAGCAGATGGTTCTCTTGGACATTTCTCCTCCTTAGAGTATTTTGGCATTTGTTGAGGCTATAACTTCTTTTCTTGATCAGATATTTTCTCACCAGTTCAAGGGCTCCAAATCATGCATGATTTGTGACAAAGTGTTGAGAGGTAAAGCCAAGGCAGCTATTATTGATTCTGATGGTGTTATGAGGGTTAATAGTAGAGTTTGTGTGCCTAAAGTTGGGGATTGGGTGAGATTGATATTAGAGGAGTCTCAGTGCGCTAGATATTCCATTCATCTGGGTGTGGCTAAGATATACCATGATCTTAAACAACATTATTGGTGGTTTGGCATGAGGCGAGACATAGCTGAGTTTGTGGCCAAGTGTTTGAATTGCCAACAGGTGAAGTATGAGCATCAAAATCCCAGTGGATCGATGTAAAGGATGCCCATTCCCGAGTGGAAGTGGTATAGAGTGACTATGGACTTTGTTATAGGTTTGCCCAGGGCCTTTGGCAATTTGATTTTCTTTGGATGGTCATTGATTGATTGACCGAATCGGCACATTTCATACTGGTGAAGACTAGCTACAATGTGGAATAGTTGGCTAGATTATTTATCCAAGACGTCAGATTGCATGGTGTGCCAATGTCTATAGTATGAGACAGAGGGTTTGTGTTTGCTTCTCACTTTTGGCGGGCTCTATGGTATGGTTTGGGCACTAGAGTGGATTTGAGTTCAATTTTTCACCCTCAGACTAATGGTCAGTCAGAGCGCACCATTCATGTGTTGGAGAACATGCTTAGGGCATGTGTCATTGATTTTGTGGCCCAATCGGAGCAAAACTTACCATTGGTAGATTTTGGATATAACAATAGTTACCATTCTAGCATCTGGATGGCACCATTTGAGGCCTTGTATGGCCAAAGATGTAGATCACCTATAGAGTGGTTTGATTTAGGTTCGACTAAGGTGTTGGATGTTGATTTTCTTGAAGATGTCATGGACCGGGTCCGACTAATTCAGAGCAGACTTTTGACAACCCAAAGTCGCTAGAAGAGTTATGCTGATAAAAGGTTAGGCCTCCTGAGTTCTCTGGTTTTGACAATGTTTGGCTAAAGGTTTCACCCATGAAGGGTGTGATGAGATTTGGGAAGAGGGGAAAGCTTAGTCCCAGATTCATTGGCCCTTTTGAGATTTTGAAGAGAGTTGGTAAGGTAGCCTATTAGTTGGCTTTACCACTGAGATTATCTTTGGTTTATCTTGTTTTTAACGTTTTTATGCTCCGCCGGTATATTCCTTATAAGTCCTATGTGATTTATGATGATTCTATTGAGTTGGGTCCAGATATATTCTTTGATAAGGAGCTTATAGCTATATTGGACAAATAGGTCTAGAGATTGAGATCCAAGGACATACCTTCTGTGAAGGTTTAGTGGCGGCACCGATTAGTTGATGAGGCCACTTGGGAGTTGGAGTCTAACATGCGAGCCATATATCCCCAACCTTTTTGAGTCTTCTGGTACTCCTCTTTTTCTTATTTTTGAGGATGAACATTCATTTTAGTGGTGAATGATGTAATGACCTGGTTGGTCATTTTTGGCTTTACCTGTGAAAATTATCATTTTATCCTTTCAAAAGTTGCTTTGGGACTACTTTGAACTATTTGAATGGTTAGAACTGAAATCACAAGTTTTAAAAATTGAAAATACGAGTTTTGGTCTTTTTGAAAGCTTAAGTTGTTTTAAAATTGAGTTTTTGTGTCATTCTAAGTTTTGGAGGTCGGATCGGGGATCCATCAATCCCATTTGGAATGTTAAAACTGAACTACCAGAAGTTGAAGAACTGAATTTGGACTTAAAATGAGGTTTATATACCCAAAGTTATAATTTTAGTCACTTTCGGAACCAAAGTTTGACTTTGGTCAACATTCGGAGTTGGAAAGCTCGGATCAGAATTTGAACAGTTCCAATAGTTTCGGATGGTAAAACTAGAACTAAAAATAGTCTCGTCATAATTTTTGGAGTCCCCGAGGGCAATAATGGTCCCTTCATAAAATCATGAATAATGGCAATTATAGATGATAAATCGATCCAAGGATATAATGCAATTTAAATACAAGAATGCAATGGCGTCGCAGGCCATGTATGAGGTGAAGCCACAACCATCGCGGGGCCGATGTATACATCTATCAAGCCAAAGCTATAACATAGAACTCGGGGGTTTCGCAAGCCATGTACTAAGATATATATAATAAGCCATCGCATGCCAAAATCAGAAGTATCTGGAGGCGTCGCAGGCCATAACCACTATGTCATTATGCATCATAATATCTCAAATGATGTAAATATAGTGATAAATGTGCGTAACAATACATCTAATCATGTATCAAATATATGCATACCAATGCATTCAGTTATATATAACATGTGTGCATATCAATGCACCTAGTCCTATATAAGATATGTGCATAACAGTGCAACAAAGGAGCATAAGATCTGTGCATACCAATGCAACTAATCAAGCAAGGGATACATGCATACCAATGCATCTAGTCAATATGAGATAGGTGCATGCCAATGTAGCAATGGAGTATTAACATTATGCAACTATACTATGTCTCAACTCATCTCCACTCAAAATAAACCATATGTCATTTAAATAAGCTCCACAAGTACCCCAAATGGGTTCATAACTCTAACACTGATCATGCTTATCATCAATTAGTCACAACATTACCAAGAACTATTTCAAGTATCATATTATCATAATGACAATCACAATTATCTCAAAAAACAAGATTTTATCTTAATTGAGTTACTAGGATCACCATTTACTTAATATTCGACATAACCCATCTCATATTCCCATAAAATTCAATCACATCATGATATCAGATCACAATTCAATCTAAATCACATAATTATCACAATGGCATGCTCAATAGCTCAAATCCACTCCCAAAAAGGTTAGCTGAATCTACCTCAATGCCCAAACTGCACTCGGACAAGCTTTCAATCAACTCAAGCCTCCATACGATCTCCAGATTGATCAATCACTATAAAAAATGGATACTATGCATCAAGAGGTGCATTTTGATACCCATATTGATATATTTTAAGCTTAGGAGGAAAATAGTCAAAATGAAGATAAACATTTGAAAGTCTCAAATCTGAAAATTGACCTCAAAATAGGATTTTACATGAAAAATAGAGTTCGTGGGTGAAAATCCCACTATAATACAGAAAGCCTCATTTAAAATTTCAAGATCATAGACAAAAAATTACCCAATTTTGGATATTCAAAATCATAAAATTCATGCCAAAATAAAAATAAAAATCGTGGAATTAATTAAAACGATGTTAGGAACACTTACCCAAAAGATTTCTCCAAAAACTCTCTTCAAAAATCACCTCCCAAAGCTTGAAATATTGAAAATGGAGGAGTGAAAGTGGGGGCTTTTTATGTCTTTTAAACTGACTCAGCAAAAATGTACTCCATGAAGGCGGATAATTTCCGCGATCGTGGAAAAGAAAAACCCATATACCTCTGCGAAGGCAGAGGTTTATCTGCGATGGTGAAGAACAAAAATGGGCTGCACCAGATACCCCCACACCAGCCATTGTCAAAACTCAAAATGAACCCTCGAAACTCACCGAACTCAGAATTTCACAAAGTTTATATGTATCCCTTTCAGAATCAACAATCCGAACTCAACAGAATCATCAGAATTCGATTACGAGGTCTCCACAACACATTTTGCAATGAAAGTCAATAAAATTAGTTTAAAACTCAAAATACCAAAATTACCCTCGGAAACTCCAAAAAGTATGATGAATTAATTTTTAGTGTTAGTTTCAACATTAGGAACTATTGGAATTATCAGAATTCCGATCCGAGTTGCTGAACTCTAAATGTTGACCAAAAACGACTAAAATCACAACTTTGGACTTATAAACCTTATTTTAACTCCAAATTCAATTCTGCATTTTACTGTAGTTCATTTTCGACATTCCAGAGCTAATAGAATCAAAGGATCCTCGATACGACCTCCGAAACTCAAAGTGACACAAAAACTCACATTTTCAACAACTTAAGCTCTCAAAAAGACTAAAACTCATATATTAAACTTTTAAAATGCAGGATTTCAATTTCAGCCATTCAAATAGTTCAAAGTATGCCCAAAGCAACGAGAGGGTGAAATAATAATTTTCAAAGATAAAGCCAAAAATAACCAAACAGTCTTTTGTTAGAACGTTTAAAAGGCTTAGGAATGGGCTATAAAATCCTTTTATGCTTAAAATGACCTATATTCATCGTGGGCTAAGTTTAAGAGGAATAGGAAAAAAAAATCAAGAATGCCCCTCAAAAAAACTGAAAATTTTGCATTACGAAAAACGAAGTCCACGTCGCGGACTTGGGAACTCTAAGGGCAATTTCGTCAATTTTTTTTGATCGAGTTTCTAATCCATTAGAAAATATTGGAATCACCATTAAGTGCAAATTCGCGATAAGTCCGCGATGCGAATATGTCTCACACTTTTTTGGAATTGTGTTTTTGCTTCAAAAAAGTATCTTTTGATTCGGTTGCTCTAAAAATCAACCAAGACCATTTACCATACAATTTTTAGTGTTGATCATATTTTTTGACTCGAATTTGCCAAAAAAATTTAGGAAGATGCGTTATGCGAGCGTCTTTCATCTAGGGGTATTTTGATAATTTTACCGAGTGTAACACACACGTATAAAGAAACTAGTGTACAAATATATGATATATACATACGTATCCCATATACATAGGTCCACCTTCAGAAAAGAGTACACGCTTGAGAAAATAATAATAAAAAGTAATTGAAAATTTCTTTAAATTACTAGATTCAGATCCCAATTGCAATGAGATTAATTAGGTAATATATACTTGTTGATTTAAATCATATTTATGTCATCAAGTCATATTATATATCATAATAGCTAATATATCTTATTTTAAGATATCAAATTTCACATTTTAAGAAGTTTGCACATTTAGGGCCCATATACATTTTCCATATACAGTCCATACGTGAAGTGATAGGTCATAATCTCTTGACCATTTCTATAAATACATATAATCTGACCTTTTGTCTCATTTTCCCTAATCTCACCCGACATCAAGCTCCAAAACCCTTCTCCGCTCATCCTAAGTTTAGGTAAGTATTCTTTCGATACTTTCTGAATGATAAGCCTATCTAAAATTCTATTTTACAAATAGATAAAATGTGTGTGATGACTGATCAATTTTGTTACACTCGATTCTTCATAAATTTCTATTTTATATAAAGAAAATTTGTGAATTTTGGGACATCATGTTATACAAGACCAGTAAAAAAAAAAAGAGAGTTCTTTCTTACAAATTTGATTTCTAAATCAAGCTACTATGAGGACTTCCTTTTTTCCCCTTCTTTTATTTAGTTCAAGGGCAGAGCCACTTTATTACTAGGGGGTTTATTCGAACCCCCATTCGACAAAAATATTATACTATTTATATGGTAGCATTAAAATTATTTTTTATGTATATAAAAGATGTTATATCCCATTTGACTAGTTCATATATTTGTTTTTTAAATTTTAATCCTCTTAATTGAAATCTTGACTCTACCAATGGTTTAGTTGATTTTCAATTATACATAAGCATGATATTCGAATAAAAACCTATCTATCATTTAAGCTTGATGAGATGTCATTCCTTATAAATAATAGTTATAATACAACTCTATGTAATTGAAGGCCCAAAAAAATCTTTGATAGATGCTTAAAATTTAAATAATTTTCATATGCATTTATCTTAAATTTATTTTTCTCATACCTTTTAGTACAAATTATTAATTAATATTTTTTTGAAATGATTTATTCAATTTAATTTTTCAATTATTAGTATTAGATAATGTTTTATCAATTCAATGTTAAAAAAGCATACTTTCACTGATACAATCATTATATGAATTGTTAATAGGATTTTGTAAGTAATCAGTTGACAAATTATAAATAATGATAAAAGTTAGAAACATAGAATCTGATTCAAGATGTTGAAACTTAATATATACCATGTTTAATTATGCTAGTTGTAAACTGTAATGGTTGAGATTTTAGAAGAAATGGAAAAAGAATTCACAATTCACTTTGTTCAATATTTTTTGGCTATTAATTCCGATTTTTGGCAGAGCATTACTCTAATGTACAAAAAAGATGAAAAAAAGAGTATAAAAATAATAAAATAATGCAAGTATAAGCGGAGAGAGGGTATGTGTCACGCCCCGAAAGGGTACCCTTGGCATGGCTGACACTCAGAGACCATTGCTAGTCCCCAAGCGAACCACTTGGCCTCATTACATTCATCTAATCTCAATTTGATAGCGGAATACATAACTTATCAAGATCAACTCAATGAAATAATAGACCAATCAAAAGCAAAGGCCAAAGACCAACAAATCTATCAATCAACTGAAAGAGACTAGAATGACGGAAACTACTAGTCAGACAATATCCAATTCAACAATCACAAATTAGTCTATGAAGCCTCTATCTAAACTATCTTAGATTATACCATGATAGGCCATGGATACCTCAATCAAAGAAAATAAACTACGAACTCAAGCTAGATGATAATAATAAATTCGTATCCTCTACAAGCACGGGAGGACTCACCAAATCAGCTGCCTGCAATAAATCTTCAATGATGCGCATGTTGATGAGCTTTAGTACCTGTCTCTATATCATTAAACAATACAATCCAAATGGACAACAATACGTGATGTACGAATATGTAAAATGGATAAATGAAACATACATCAAGGTAGAATACTATCAACTCAGATAACTCAAATCAAGGGATAAGAAATTCAATGAGGATGTCAAATGTCTATCCAAATCAAGGATAAAGATTAGACAATGACCTATCAATCCAATCTAATCGCTTAGAGTACTATCAATATAAAACCTATCTGGGAGTTTCTCTTATCCAACAACAATCACTTATGATCTAGTGATCGTACGATCCCGTTGATATTGCCACAACCATCCAGTACTTGCTAGGGTAAAGAACGAATGGGTCCAATCAACCGAGCCCTCTATTGTTTCAGGGACATAGCAAGAAGGAAATTTTTGATTTAATGGTTTCAATCCTCTCCTACATTTGGTGACATAGTTAATGAGTTGGAGTTGGACGTGGTCTTACTCATTTTGGTGCTCAATACTCCTCCCAAGACTTAATTCTCATAAGACAATCAATCACAATCAAGGGGTCTCGTCAAAACTCTTATCAATCCATCAACTCTTTCACAATCAAGCCTTTCGGCCTATTAACCATCTAATCGATTCCCAATCATATCTCTCAAGAGGTTTTAAACAATCATTAAGAGGACTATAGATTTTTGACCAATCATTAAGAGGCTATCAGTTAGGACCAATCATTTGAGTTCATATTTGAAGACTCTCAAATTCTATTAATCTATCACCATGCTCAGTCTCAATCATATTGTCAAGGCTCTAGACTCGGTCCTTAGGTTAATTTATGCATTTTTTTATAAAGTAATATATACGGTTTGTGAAATAACTCATGTAAAGCATTTATTCAATAAATCAAATTTATTATGATCACCAACATATGCAAATATGTAGGACATGCAAAATTTTGTAAGAAAACATGCATAAATATTCAATACGTTCATCTATAAATTTATCTCAATAATGGGGCACATGGAAGAACAATTCCATGCTTTAGTTATCCTTACATACCTGGTTGAAGGAAGACACTCAACCTTGCAAGAATTCGATCTCAATCTCTTTAACCCTCATTCTTCCTCTCTTCTCCTTAGCCCTAGTCATTGTTAGAACATTTAGAAAAGGTTTAGGAATGGGTTTAAAACCCTTTTTTATGCTCAAAACGACCTGCATTAGTTGTGTTTTAAGTTTAGGAGGGGTGAGAAAAGGTCTGGAATGCCCTTCGAAAGAAACTGAAAATTTTCCCTTCAGTGTACCAAGTTCATACTGCGGACTTGGGCAGTTTATGGGGTTTTGTCGAAAATTCTCAAATCAAGTTTTTAATCTCGTAGAAAATATTGGAATCACCATTGAGTGAAAATCTGCAACAAGTTCGCGATGCGTTGTCACGCCCCGGGAGGGTACCCTAGGCGTGGCTGGCACCTAGAGGCTATTGCTAGTCCCCGAGCGAACCATTCAATCTCAAGGAAGTCATCCAACATCAAGCATAGTAGAAACAAATAAAATAAGGTAGTGAGCTACGTCAATAAGAAGGGCCAATAGCCAATAAACTCTGTCTCAACATCGATGATAAGTAAATGGCATTACTAACTCAACTCTAAGAGGGAAAGACCTCACATCTATTCTCAACTCATGTCTATGAAGCCTCTAACTCAACTCAACTAGACAGTCTAAGAAGGTACCACGACAGGCCACGGCTACCCAACTCAATAAAAATGAAATAGCTGAAAATAAGAAGACTCCTCCAGATAACAAGGAGGGCTCACCAATCACTAAACTCAGAATCTCTGAACCTCAATGATGCGTCTGCTGAAGTCCTCTAACTCCTGTATCTGCATCATGAACGATGCAACGCCAGTGGTGTCAGTACGTGGACTATACGGCATGTAAGATGCTGAATATAACAATACGAATATAACAGTATAGGGATAATATCAACTTAACATCTCATCCATCGGAGTGTCAATTGTCTATCTAAAGCAAGAATAAAGAGTAAACAACTGACTCATCAATTATCACGACCCAAAAATGGACGTGATGACACTTGTCTTAATCCCACCAAGACAAGTCAGCCTAAAATCAATTATAATGATTAAGTGCGGAAAGATGATAAAAATAAAAATTTAACTGAAGGTAATAAGTCAACTTAAATAAAAATTCCCCCAAAACCTGGCTGTCAAGTGCACAAGCCTCTAATGTGTTACACTAGATTTGAAAAGAAATACAAGTCACAAATGATGTTGTCTCTAAAGTAGAGCAAGATCATAAGTAAGAGGATGAGGCTCGCTGAGATGACAAATAGCTACCTCACTAATTTCCACAGAAAGCCTCGGATAAACAAAAAGAGAGTATCACAAAGATCCAAGTTCATAACCTACAAAAATGTAGAAGCAAGAGGTGAGTACCAACCACACAATACCTAGAAAGTCAACTAACAAAACAAAGCAAGTCCAATAGAATACACAAACTCCTTTCATCCCAACCGACCCCCACAACTATAACCTGCACAGAAAATCAGTCCAGCGTAGCAACACATAATACATAATAAAGATAATTTTCACAATGTCACAATTCAAAATCACAAGCAAAATTCACAAGTCATAACACAGTCAATCACAAGAATAACCTCATGCCACACAAGAATATGCAAGGATGAGATGCAATGCTTATGCAATAATCACCGGCAACGACCTCGGCATCATAACATCACTGAAAAATACCTCAGCATCACAACATCGCCGGTAAAGATCCCGCATAATATCATCATCGGTAAAGACCTCGGCATCATAATATCACTAGTAAAGATCTCAACATCACAATCTCGCCGACAAAGACCTCGACATAATATCATCGATCGGTAAGGACCTTGGCCCCAGCTTTTACCATCTCACTCTTATCAATATTCAGAACCAATGCAAATATGTGACATAGAATAAATGAACACGAGATGAAGTCCACAACAAATCCATTCATAATCACCAACCACAACAATATGTATCTCAAGAATAGAATTCTCATCAATTAGCCACATTTTCAATTCAAGTGTCACCACACCACACCACACCA
The DNA here is from genome assembly GCA_029948455.1 of Solanum rostratum. Lineage (NCBI taxonomy): Eukaryota > Viridiplantae > Streptophyta > Magnoliopsida > Solanales > Solanaceae > Solanum > Solanum rostratum. The sequence continues at coordinate 50,595,564 of CM057056.1, read as the reverse complement.
ACTCACATTTATATTTAATCACCTTATTTTTTTTATAATATTAGAATACTTCATGAATCACACATATAAGAAGGATGATTTGAGAATTCTACGAGAATTACAAAGTTTTGAAAGTTCACTTGCCTCAATTAATAGAATAACACTCCGAATCTTGAGTCTTTCGTAATGCTTTCAGATGACCAAAATCTGTTTACATACATAATATACATAAGAATACGAATCTAATGACACCCATATTGCTTTATTTATTTTTGGCTAAAAAATCGGGTCAAAAAGTCACCCCGAGTCCTTAAATTCAAATCTAAAATTTTCTTTCACATTATGTTTAGCCATTAGAAAATATACTCATATGTTAAATTTCAGCTAAAACGGATCGTTATTCGACCCCCAAATCAAATTTTTATCCTAAGAACCCTACGGATACATTTTCTTAATTTAACATAAATTATACACGTTTCTACCCTAAAAATTTATTCAAAATCTCATGAAAGCTCAATAGAAAGGACGAGAATAATTACCTTAAACTTTGGGATCAAAACCCCAATTTTTCTCTTCCCTTTTTCCTTTTTTTCCTCTTCTTTTCTTTTTCTCGTGCAGTTTTTTTTCTTTCTTTTTGTTCTTTCTGCTTTTATTTTTGGGACCTTGGGCATTCAACCCATTGTCCCTTTTATATATATTTTTTAAGATTTTATTTTCATTTTCTTTTGTTTTGAATAGTTATTTATTTTAGTTCCTTTACTATGCAATAGTGGTATAGAATATTAAATACATTATCAATTTAATCCATTAGTTAAATTAATTATCTAAAATTACTTGTCAACTAAATAAACATAATTATCGATTAGTCCAAAATTTTCAATTTCAATTTACAAAAAGGATAATTTAGGAAAACAATAGGACTAAGTATCAAAATGACCTAACGGGTCATTATATTATCCACTACTAAAAATCATGTTCGTCCTCGAACATAAAGAAGGAGAAGAAAGAATAGTCGACATTACCAAAGCCTAAATTATTATCTTCCAGAGTCAGTATTCACCTCTCCAAGTAAGCTTCTCTTTAAGACCATTTCATCAAAATCAACCATTAAGAACTAAATTTTCGAATCAAACCTTGATAGATTTAAAATCAAAAGTGATTTTCAAGTCACAGACTAACCCATGAACCCAATCTGAATAACGATCCACTAGACCATGAATCAACAATTAGGATGAATTGTTTTCCTCATATAACGACGATAAAATTCTAAACCAATATTGATCATATTCAAAAGTGAATCTAAATCAACCATCCAACACTCCCAGTACACAAACCATCATGCGTCTTGTTAAGATTTCATCCTTAAAATCAAATCTTCCTGTGAGCTCAAATTATAAAATGTGATCTTTAGATATTGGATACTCATCATAGAGAATCAAATTTTACTGACCCAATGAAGAAAATGATTAAGTAATGACGTAGTGAATGATACACCAAAACATACAACACCTCTAACAACACCATCAAAGTTACTAGATCAATAGCTGTGACTATAAATACCCTTAAGAACGATAGAGCTAGACCCAGCAGACTCCACATTCAATCCTACATAGCCACAACATGACCTTAACGATGAGATAAATCTTAAGACTGTTGGGCAACTATAAATATTCATGTAGCTCTATTATAAATTTTTATAATCAGCTGACACTTGTAGAACTATTGAAAAAACTCAAACGCCCCAAGTCAATACCAAATATGTCATATCTGAATTGATCAAGTATGTACAAGCATCTTACCTAAGAGAAAATCACAGGATCGGTTCACTCGATCCACTACTAAGGATCTGTCTATAAAAGTGAAGACACGAGTGGGAATAGGTAGGGAGCAATACTCTAAAATATTCCCATAATGAAATAGGTAGTTACATAAGAATGGATGGAACAAAGGTCGAATGATAAAGGATACTCCTTTCATAGTGCCCCTATCAAACAATTTCATTCATCTGACCCCATTAATTTTTGATTGTTTTTTTTTTGCTACTCACAATCAACTTGTCTAGTCCTCAATACAATCGTACACATACTTAAATATCAAACTCCATATATTCCTCACAACACTGCATCAAAGACAATGCTCTTAATACTAACAAAATATCATAGCCATACTTGTCATTTACCATTCTTTCAAACTACCACTATTATTAAAATCTTCTTAGAAACACATTATCACCTTCAAATATTTCAAACTATGGCTTCCTATCTTTTTATATAAGTATATTTTTTTTATAGACATAAATCACAGACAAAGCAAAATTTCAAATTTGATAGTACTTTTTTCATCAAGGTAAAACTATTTAATTATACCTAAAGTCAATTTCATGCAATCTTTCACATACTAAATTTCAACTACCATTCAAATCATCATATACCTCATGCCAAAACCTAGAGAGATTCAGTCACCTTAATAATTCTGCATACCATAAGCACATAACCTCTAGTCATTATCAAGTATCTATGTAATGCATCACAATAATCTATGTAGTCCTATTAATAAAGTACTTTCAACCCCCTCAATATCCTCAATAAGCTGTAGAGCTATAGGTCTATATCGCAGCGCCCTCATAAGTCATCTATCATAATTGGACAATCTAGACCAAAATAAAAATGTAGCATATTTCAAACATCATTATTTGTCACTCGAATCAAAACTTAGTCTACATAAAAGTCACGAGTAAATCCTAGAAAATTTGTGCTAAACAAGTACGCATTGCATGGTCATATCTGAACTCAAAGGCAAAATAAGTAAAACATTTAATTGCTAACTAAGGATCTATATTGGGGCTTTATTCCTTCACCTTTCTTAGATTCATCCTATGATACCAATTTGGATACTATGAACTTTTCGATACACCAAACTCTTGTTCCTTCACTAACACTTCAACATATTAGACTCTTGTTCCTTCACTAACTCATTTATAAATTTTATTCTCTGACCAATAATACATGATATTTTACCTCCTACTCCAAGCTAAAACTTAAGTAGAGCACTTTTTTGGGTCATTCGACAATCAAAAGGAACTAAATTTATAGCCCAACCCACATGAGAGTCTTTTCAATGCTAAATACTCGATGCTACCAATTGTTTCTTATCTTACCAATTCATATCTTGACAAAATATACTACCAAAAATGTAAACTAACAATAAAAAATTTGAATCTTTATTTTTAACTTGTACCCCAATTTTGTTATCTATCAATTTTAGCTTATACCTTGAGATCTTTATTATTCATATATCTTAACTTATGATTGGTCGCCTCTTTATCGACCTTACAGTATCCTTTATAAAAGTTTCAATGTACTAATTACCATACTCAAAATCACAAAAAGAGCTTATTATCGTATTCAAGACGCACATATATAGTTTTTTTTCACATATTACCCAATTGTTTTCTAACCCAGATCAATGATACATAACATTATTACCATAATCAAAACAAAACAAATGAAATCAGATGGCTTTAAATTGAATTTCCTACTCTCTCGAAAGATATATTTTTTACCTTTACCATCAAAGTGAATATCCCAACATCTCAATATTTTATTCATTTATGACTCTAGATCATTTCAATTCTATTGAAGCAGTATCTCAATATATTTTACATCTTTCTTATGAGCACGCTACTCATCCAATAGTATAAAACGTAACTTTTGATACCTGCAGATTATGTTTACCATACTGAATTAACTCAATAAAAAAATTTTCATCATATAATTGCATCTTGATCATAATCCATCACGAACTCTTATTACCATTATGCTCTATAGCCATTGCCATCGTCTCAAGGTTACCCCCACCATTGATATGATGCCAAAATTATATCGGTCAAATATAAAGAACTGACTCTCTTGGATCTTATTATGGAGTAATAGTCCTTATTTAGAATTCCCCAAATATACCTTACAACTTAAATACATTATTTATATCAAAGATCCACCACTAAAATTTTTCTTAAAAATAATACTTAACCCAAGCATCCAGAGTAACAAACTAGTTGATTTCTCGAATATGAGTACAACATTAAACCTTATTAAATGAGCCCATGATACAATAATAATTTCTAAAATAGTTTGTATTCACGCTTGACAATTGACATATCCGTTTTCATATGCCACTAGTACTATATCATGAAAGTCCATTAGATCCACCACTAGAATACATCATACCTATCAAGAAAGTAGCACCAAACTAGTCGGCATGCTTCTACCTATCAATAGCTGCAAAACGTTATCCAATCCATCATAACTCTATCCTAAGTAATAAATATTCTTTTCATAAATTCAGTCGCTAGCAAAAGTAACATACTCCATAACTCTAATCAAGTAAACATTGGTATTATGGTGATAGTCGTATCATGACCTCTTGATATCCACTCGATCTATGAAACCATAATAGAGATTCTAACCTCAGTTAGCACAAGATCATTTTTATCATTATCTAAGCAATCCATATATATTATGAAAACTTTAGTAGTATTAGTTTACAGAAAAAAAATTTGTGATCCACCTATCTTCTTAACATTCCACCTTAAATGGTTGAACCATTTTCGATATCATATATACCACATTAATACTATTTGTGTTGCTGGATAACTAACCCCAACAAGGATAACACATTCATAAAATCCCTCAATCCATTGTTTGACCTTACCACTCAAATATCCTCAATCTGCATCATCGAGTCATCACATTACTTAATATTTTCTAATCGTTGAATATTTTTAATTCTTATAAGTATACCACTTACCCTTTAGTATTAGATCTTACATTGAAGTCATATACAACCCACTAACTACTCATTTAAAGAACCAATCAAGAATCATCTCTATAAATGAGAGAGAATGAATAAAATGATAAGAATCACATTGAATCAGGGACGCACGATGGAGAAAGAATAAACAAAAAGAAGTATCCTAAAAGTCTTCATAGCCTCTCAAAGATAAATATAGACGTCTCCATAATGATCCCCGAGACTCTACTAGACTCGGCTTGTACACACGTGAAACCCATGAACCTGACTCTGATACCATTTGTCACGACCCAAAAATGGACGTGATGACACTTGTCTTAATCCCACCAAGACAAGTCAGTGTAAAACCCAATTATAACGATTAAGTACGGAAGGATAATAAAAATAAAAAGTTAGCTGAAGGTAATAAGTCAACTTAAATATAAATTCCCCCAAAACCTGGTTGTCCCGTGCACAAGCCTCTAATGTGTTACACTAGATTTGAAAAGAAATACAAGTTACAAATGATGTTGTCTCTAAAGTAGAACAAGATCATAAATTGGAGGATGAGGCTCGCTGAGATGACAAATAGCTACCTCACTAATCTCCACAAAAAGCCTCAGATAAACAAAAAGAGAGTATCACAAAGATCCGAGCTCATAACCTACAAAAATGTAGAAGCAAGGGGTGCGTACCAACCACACGGTACCTAACAAGTCAACTAACAAAATAAAGCAAGTCTGATAGAATACACAAACTCCTTTTATTCCAACCAACCTCCACAACTATAACCTGCACAGAAAATCGGTCCAGCCTAGCAACACATAATACATAATAAAGATAGTTTTCATAATGTCACAATTCGAAATCACAAGCCAAATTCACAAGTGCTAACACAGTCAATCACAGGAATAACATCATGCCACACAAGGATATGCAAGGATGAGATGCAATGCTTATACAATAATCGCCGGCAATGACCTCGACATCATAACATCATTGAAAAATACCTCAGCATCACAACATCATCGGTAAAGACCTCGACATAATATCATCCCCGGCATCACAATATCACCAGTAAAGATCTCAAAAACATAACTGTAATTCTTGGTAAAATTGCCAAAATACCCCTAGAGGACAGGTGTGCGCAAAATGCGTCTTCCGATGCTTGGATTAAAAATTTGATAATGGATTTGTGATCAGCACAAAAAATTAGGTGGGAGAAGAGTCTCGGTCGATTTTTTAAGCAACCAAGTCAAAAGATAATTTTTCATTCTAAAACAAAAAAAAATGTGAGTCAGAGATAGAGCCGCATCGCAGACCTATCGCGGAGACACACTTATGTTTTTCTGTGATTTTTCAACAGAGTTGAATTTCGCCAAAATGCGTGGTCCGCGACAGGTCCGCATCATGGACTGTGTTACTTCAAGTCTGGAAATTTTCTTTAAAATTTTGAGGGGCATTTTATTCCATTCCTAATACCTTCTAAACTTCCTATACGATGAATATATGTCATTTTTCTCAGAGAAAGAGTTCCAAAATCCCATCCAAAACCCACTTCCTAGCAAAATCACCAAGTTAGGGCTTGAAGAGAGTTGAGGTTGAAGAATTCAAGAGGAGATCTTGAAAGAATTGTTGTTAGCAATCATCCCATGTATGTAAGGCTAACTTAAAGCATGAGATTGTTCTCCCATGTGTCCCTTTGAATAAATTGAGTCATTGATTGAAGATAATGAGTTGATGTGAAGATTTTTGAGTATTATACTGAGTTTTACTTAATTCATATATTTTACATGAATTGATGATCATCATAAACTTGATTTATTGCATAATTTATTTTCATGAGTGTCTTTCACAAAACCCAATGACTATTTTATTAAAGAATGCAAGAACGAACTTAGGGGATGAGTCTAGAGCCTTAACAATAATAATGTTTGTGATGTTATGATTGTGTTTCATATTTGATGAGAGTCTTGATGATGATGATGATGTTGATGAGATGAATTGATATTGATGTTGAGGTATTATGTCCCTATGGGACTAATGATGATGTATTATGTCCCTATGGGACTGATGACGATATATTATGTCTCAATGGGACTGATGATGAAAATGTTTTATGAGCATGTCGAATTCTGGGAGGAGTATTAAGCATCGAAATGGGTGAGAGTGAGTCTCACTTGAACGCATTAATTACGTAGCCCGCGTAGGAAGTTAGGATTGAACCATAATGCGGATGACTCCTTTCTTTTCCCAATAGAGGACTAAGGTTTTTTTTCTTGTGGATCCACTGAGGTTGATGTCCTTTACCTCGGGCAGGAAACTGGATAGATGTGGCAATGGCATCACTTCTTTGTATCATCACGGGCTCATAGGTAATGGTTTTCGGTTAGAGAAACTCCTAGTGAGGTCTTACTTTGATAGTACTCCGATATTGATGTGATGGTATGAGTCGAGTTTCCTTGAGTTGAGTTGTGATGAGTTTCCTTGAGTTGAGTTGAGTCGAGGTTCTTTGAGATGAGTCTGATGTATTGATGATATGGAGATGAGATGTTAATGAGTCATTTGTCTACTCTAACTTCTTGCCTTAGATAGACATTTGATATTTTAATGGAGTATGATGTTGAGTTGATGTTATCCCTTTACTATTGTACTTGTACTATTACATTCAGCCATTTTACATACCGTACATTCCATGTACTGACGCCACTCGGCGCTGCATCATTTCATGTTGCAGATAAAGGAGTTAGAAGACTTCAGCAGACGCATCGTTGAGGTCAGAAATTCCAAGTTCAGTCATTGGTGAGCCTCTTTGCTATCTGGAGGAGACCCTTTTATTATTTGGTTTCTTCATTTATTGAGTTGGGTAGCCATGGCCTGTCATGGTACCATCATAGATAATTGAGTCAAGTTAGAGGCTTCATAGATATGAGTCGAGGTTTGATATTGAGGTTTTTTCCCTTATGAGTTGAGTTAACATTTGCATTTGCTTATCTTGATGTTGAGACTGATGTTGGCCGTTGGCGCTTCTTATTTTGATAGCTCATTGCCTTACTTCTATTATTCCGCTATACTGATGTTGAGTGACTATCCTGAGAACGAGTGGTTCACTTGGGGACTAAAATAGTCTCTAGGTGCCATCCACTTCTTGGGTACCCTCCCGGGGCATGACAAACTTGGTATCAGAGCACAGAGTTCAAGAGTCCTAGAGAGTCTTTGAAGCCGTGTCTAGTAGAGTCTTGTTTATGTGTGTGTTGTGCACCACACTTCATAAACAGAAGGCTATAGGACATAGGCCCATAAAATTCACTAGGATAAGCGGTCTTATTGAACCAGACAAAACAACAACCAATGAAACCAAAGATGGGCAAAGCCCCCAAACTATAAGATAAGTAAGCCTCTCCAGACCATACAAGTGCGCGTCGAGCCAATGCGAAGGGTTTGGTTAAGATATGCCAGATTCCACCAAGTATACAAATGGAACCTAACCATACACCAATAGCCATGTTCTATTCAGAGGAATAAAATAAAAATAGTCTTTCGGAGAGATGGATGAGTGGTTGATAGCCTCGGTCTTGAAAACTGGTATAGTTTTGAACAAAGAACTATCGAGGGTTCGAATCTCTCTCTCTCCTTTTTTGCTAATTGAATAGATTTTTTTCTTTAGTGATTTTGCCCAATCTGCTATCCGAAAGAAAAGGGAATGGCTCGGCTATCCCACCTAGCCAAGCCACAAAAATAGATTAGATATAAATTAGATAAAATAAATGAGTTGAAAAAAAAGGAAAAAAGGAATACTTAAGCTGATTCCAAGATGTATGATTGAATCAAAGTAATTTGTAATCTATGATTTATCTTTCATCTTTCCATTCCTTTTCGTTTGTTTTGAAAAATCTATCGATCAATTCTGATTCTTTCTTTTTTCTCTTGATTCTTTTCCAATCGAGATGCATAGATCCTGTTCATGGATTAACGAAAATGTGCAAAAGCTCTATTTGCCTCTGCCATTCTATGAGTCTCTTCCTTTTTGCATATGGCATCGCCACTCCCTTTGGCAGCATCCACTAATTCGGAACTTAATTTGAAAGCCATATTTCGACCCAGACGTTTTTGGGATGCCGCTAATAACCAACGAATGGCAAGTGCATTTCCTTGTGTGGGTCCTATTTCAATGGGAATTTGATGAGTTGATCCACCTACACGTCTTGCTTTTACTGTTATATCAGAAGTTACTCCACGTATTGCTTGACGTAAAAAGGATAGTGGATTTGTTTTTGTCTTTTGTTGAATCTTTTTTACGGCTCGATAGATAATTTGATAAGCCAATGATTTTTTTCACTTTTCAGAGTACGGTTTAACTAATCGATTACGATAAATTAGATCAAATTTTGCTTTTTTTTCTGTAGTACCTTGACGTGACATGAACGTGAAAGGGGTTCAAGAATCCATTTTATTTTTTAGGAATTGTTACACTTCTTTGATGTTCTGAGTTCGTGCTATAGAGTTTGACTCTATGAAACTCTCTTCTAATTCGTGCGCTATGCGTTTGCAGATCATGCCCCCAAAACGCACTGCTGCCCAAGGAGATGCCTCAGTCCCTAACGCTGAGAATCCCTTACCAGTGGTCCCTACTCGGAATGAGACAAGGAGACAGGGTCGACCTGCCAGAGCTACTAAGGCTCCACCGGCACCTCCAGCTCAGTCAGCCTCCACTTTGGAAGCAGACTTCAAGGGAGCCATTAAATGCTCACTCAGTTGGTGGCCTCTCAAAGTAATAGTCGCGTTCCCCAGGCCCCTAGCTCCAGCTCTCATGAGCCTACAGCTGCAACTAGGCTCAAAGATTTCCTAAGGATGAACCCGCCAGTCTGGACGAGGTCTAAGGTTGAGTAAGACCCGCAAAACTTTATTGATGAGATGCGCAAGATCCTGAGGGCTATGTATGCGAATGGGGTTGAGGGAGTCGAGCTGGTCTCGTATCAGCTTAAGGATGTTGCCAATGTTTGGTATATCCAGTGGGAAGATGGTAGTGGTGAGGATGCTGAGCCTGTTGAGTGGGAGGAGTTTGAGAGTGCTTTCCTCGATCACTTCTTTCCCTAAGAGCTGAGGGAGGAGAAGGTTGAGGAGTTCGTGAATCTGAAGCAAGAGGGGTTGACTTTCAAGGAGTACACTCTTAAGTTCATCCAACTGTCCAAATATGCTCCAGAGATGGTCCTTGATATGAGGGCGAGGATGAGGAAGTTCGTGTTTGGATCGGGCAGGCATGTAAAGAGAGAGTATAAAGTAGCATTGCTAATTCCAGGTATGGACATCTCTAAAGTTATGGTCTATGCCCAGCAAACTGAGGAGGATAAGAAGAAGGACAAGTAAGAGCAGCAGTGTAAGAAGGCCAAATCGGAAGGGCATGAGCCTAGCCAACAGAAGCAGAATAAAGGTGATAGAACTTTCTTTCAGAAGAAGTCTTCTAGCTATGCACCCTCTATGGCGAGTGTGCCTGTTCAGCAAAGCAGGTATGATCAGAAATCCTATGGTCACCAAAATTTCAGAGCTCGGGGACCTCAGTCCCAAGCTAGCGTTACCCAAGGCCCGAGAGAAAAGCCACCTTGTGGCAGATGTGGCAGGCTGCAGCTTGGTGCGTGCCGTAACGGCACAAATACTTGCTTTTCATGAAGACAACCTAGCCATTTTCAGGGTGAGTATCCTTCGAGAAGATGGGGTGATAGGGGTAACAGAGCTCAGTCTTCTATAGCGCCCCCTGCAGGCAGTCATCAGAAGGCTACTACCACGAATGCAGGAGGTGGGATGAACCGTCTGTATAGGATGGGTAATCTACAAGACCAAGAGGTTGCACCAGATGTTGTTACGGGTATGCTCTGAATCTTTTCTTATAATTGTTATGCATTGCTTGACCCGGGTGCCACTTTATCCTTTGTGAGCTCTATGTGGCCAGTAAGTTTGAGATTCTACCAGAGTGTTTGCTTGAGGCTTATACTATTTCTACTCCTACTGGTGAGTCTATCCTAGCTGAAAGAATCTACAGAGACTGTGTAGTATCCATCTATCATAGGAATAGCTTGGTCGACTTGGTAGAGTTGGAGATGGATGATTTTGATGCAATTCTTGGTATGGATTGGCTCCATGCCTCCCATGTCTCCATAGATTGTAGGACCCGAGTTGTTAAATTTCAATTTCCGAATGAACTGGTCCTAGAGTGGAAGGGAAGTTCTCTTGCACCCAAATGTAAATTTATTTCCTACCTGAGGGCTAGAAAGTTAATCCAAGGGTTGTGTTTATCACCTTGTGCGAGTTAAATTTGAGGATATTGAGTCCCCTACTCTTGAGTCGGTCCCAATTGTAAATGAGTTCCCTGAGGATTAACCTGGAGTCCCTCCTGATAGGGAGACCGACTTCTGTATTGATGTACTTCCCGACACGCAGCCTATTTCAATTCAACCATATAGAATGGCCCCCGTTGAGTTGAAAGTGTTAAAGGAGCATTTAAAGGATCTGTTAGAGAAGGGCTTTATTAGGCCATGTGTTTCTCCTTAGGGTGCTCCCGTTTTGTTTGTATGAAAGAAAGATGGGTCTCTTAGAATGTGCATAGACTATAGGCAACTGAACAAGGTCATAATCAAGAATAAATATCCTCTTCCCAGGATAGATGACCTAGTTGACCAACTTCAGGGTGCCTCATGCTTTTCAAAGATAGACCTCAGATCGGGTTACTACCAGTTTAAGGTGAGAGAATGTGATATTCAGAAGATAGCCTTCAGGACAAGATATGGCCACTTTGAGTTCTTGGTTATGTCCTTTGGATTGACAAACGCACCGACGGCTTTCATGGATTTGATGAATAGGGTGTTCAGGCCTACCTTGACATGTTTGTAACCGTGTTCATTGATGATATTTTGGTGTATTCGAAGAATGAGGAGGAGCATGTCAAACACCTCAGAGTTGTCATTCAAACTCTTAAGGATTATGAATTGTATGCGAAGTTCTCAAAATGTAAGTTTTGGCTTGAGTCAGTGGCTTTCTAGGCCTTGTGGTTTTCAGCGAAGGAATTCAAGTAGATGGCCAAAAGATTAAAGGGGTTAAGGATTGGTCAAGACTAAACTCTCCAACTGACATAAGAAGTTTCTTGGAGTTGGCAAGCTACTACCGCAGATTTTTTGAGGGATTTTCTTCCCTATCCGCACCATTGACCAAACTGACTTAGAAAAAGGTCAGGTTTCAGTGGTCTGAGGAATGTGAGAAGAGCTTCCAAGAGTTAAAGACTAGATTGACCACCGCACCTGTTTTGAGTTTTCCCGACAAGACGAAAGATTTTGTGATATACTATGACGCATCAAGAGTTGGGTTGGGATGTGTATTAACGCAGAGAGGGAAGGTGATAGCCTATGCTTCCAGGCAGCTTAAAGTTCATGAGAGGAACTATCTGACCCATGATCTTGAGTTGGCGGCGTTAGTGTTTGCACTTAAAATCTGGTGCCACTACTTGTATGGAGTGCATGTGGACGTTTTCACTGACCACAAGAGCTTACAGTATGTCTTCAGTCAGAGAGAGCTCAACCTGCGACAGAGGAGATGGTTGGAATTTTTCAGAGATTATGACATGAGCATCATGTACCACCCAAGTAAAGCTAACTTTGTTGCTAATGCTCTTAGCAGGTTGTCTATGGATAGCACAACCCATGTTGAGGAAGAGAAGAAAGAGCTATTGAAGGAAATGCATTGGTTGGCTCATCTGGGAGTCAAACTTGAGGAGAATGACGAGGGAGGAATCAATGTTCAGAGTCAGTCTTCATCTTCCCTAGTGATTGAGGTAAAAAAGAAGCAGGATCGAGATCCTATTATACTCCAATTGAAGGAGGTTGTCCACAAACAAAAATTGATGGTCTTCTCCAAAGGGGGAGATGGGGTATTGAGATACCTAAGTAGGCTATGTGTTCCTGATGTTGATGGTGTTCGAGAGAGGATCATGGCTCAAGCCCGCAACACTAGATACTCCATTCATCCGAGCTCCACCAAGATGTATCATGACTTGAGAGAAGTCTATTGGTGGAGTGGAATGAAGAGGGACATCGCTGGGATTGTTTCAAAGTGCCCAAATTGCCAGCAAGTGAAGGTTGAGCATCAAAGGCCAAATGTCTTGGCTCAATTTGAGATCCTAGAATGGAAGTGGGAGATAAATAACATGGATTTCATCACTGGCCTACCGAGATCCCAGAGGCAGCATGATTCCATGTAGGTGATTGTAGATAGGATAACTAAGTCAGTGAACTTCTTGGCTGTCAAAACGACTAACACTGAGAAGGAGTATGCCAAGATGTATAACCAAGAGAATGTAAGGTTGCATGTAGTTCCCTTGTCCATCATCTTGGGCAAAGGAGCCCAATTAACCTCTCACTTCTGGAAGTCTTTCCAGAAAATATTAGGTACCAAAGTGAACTTGACCTTTCATCCACAGACGGATGGTCAGGCAGAGCATACTATTCAGATGGTAGAAGATATGTTTAGAGCTTGCATCCTTGACTTCAAAGAAAATTGGGATGACCATTTACCATTGATTGAATTTGCATATAACAATAGTTATCATGCAAGCATTCAAATGGCCCTCTACGAGGCCTTGTATGGGAGGAGGTGTAGATCACCCATTGGGTGATTTGAATTTGGAGAAGCTAATTTAATCGGGCATGACCTTGTCCACCAGTCCATGGAGAAGTTAAAGATTATTAGAAAAAGATTGAAGCTTCCCAAAGCCGTCAGAAATCTTACACAGATGTGAGGAGAAGAGACCTAGAGTTAGAGGTGAGCGATTGGGTATACCTGAAGGTATCACCCATGAAGGGTGTCATGAGGTTTGGGAAGAAGGGGAAATTAAGTCCTCATTATATTGGCCCTTATTAGATTGTGAGAAGAATTGGGAAGGTTGCTTATGAGCTAGAGTTACCTCCTGAGTTAGACGGAATCCATCTGGTGTTCCACATTCAATATTGAAGAAGTGTTTGAGAGATCCTGCCTTGGTAATCCCTGTTGAAAGCACAGGAGTTAGAGATCGTTTGTCCTATGAGAAAATTCTAGTCCAAATCCTTGATCGGCAGGTTCGCAGACTGAGAAACAAAGAGAGAGCCTCCATCAAAGTTTTTTGGAGGAACCAATTTGTTGAGGAAGCAACATGGGAGTTGAGGAAGAGGTGAGAATAAAATACCCGCACCTATTCATGCCTGATGTTAATGAGAGTATCAGAGGTAATATTTCTACTTTTTAATTTAAATTGATGTTCCTACCATGAGTTGATGTGTATACATGATGTCTGAGTAGATGATATTGACGTCGATGAAGAGTTGAGGAGTTGAGTTGTTGAGTGAGTATTGAGGTGAGTCTTGAGTCTATTCGTGCCATAATATCGTTCCTACTCAACATTTGAGGACGAATGATCCCAAGGGGGAGATGATGTAACGCTCGGTAAAATTATCGAAATACCCCTAGAGGAGATGTGTGCACAGAACGCGTCTTCCGATGCTTGAATTTAAAATCCGAGAATGGATTTGTGATCAACGCAAAGAATTGAGTGGGAAAAAGGTCTCGGTCGAATTTTAGAACGACCGAGTCAAAAGATAATTTTTTGTTCTAAAACGAAAAAAGTGCGAGTCCATGACAAAGCCGCATCATAGACCTATCGTCGAGACACTCTTATGTTTTTCTGTGATTTTTTGACGGAGTTGAATTTGCCAAAATGTGCAGTCCGTGACAGGTCCACATCGCGGACTGTGTTACTTCAAGTCTGGAAATTTTCTTTAAAATTTCGAGGGACATTCTAGTCCATTCCTAATACCTTCTAAACTTCCAATATGATGAATATATGTCATTTTCTTAGAGAAAGAGTTCCAAAAACCCATCCAAAACCCACTTCCTAGCAAAATCACAAAGTTAGGGCTTGAAGAGAGTTGAGGTTGAAGAATTCAAGAGGAGATCTTTCAAAGAGCTATTATTAGCAATCATCCCGGGTATGTAAGGCTAACTTAAAACATGGGCCTTGTTCTCCCATGTGTCCCTTTGAATAAATTGATTCGTTGATTGAAGATAACGAGTTGATGTGAAGATTTTTGAGTATTATACTGAGTTTTACTTAATTCATATATTTTACATGAATTGATGATCATCATAAACTTGATTTATTGCATAATTTATTTTCATGAGTGTCTTTCACAAAACCCTATGACTATTTTATTAAAGAATGCAAGAATGAGCTTAAGGGATTAGTGTGATGTTATGATTGTGTTGCATATTTGATGAGAGTCTTGATGATGATATTGATAAGACGAATTGATGTTGATGTTGAGGTACTATGTCCTTACGGGACTGATGATGATGTATTATGTCCCTATGGGACTGATGACGATGTATTATGTCCCTATGAGACTTATGATGATGATTTTTTATGAGCATGTCAAGTTTTGGGAGGAGTATTGAGCACCAAAATGGGTCAGAGTGAGTCCCACTTGAACCCATTAACTACGTGGCCCATGTAGGAAACGAGGATTGAACCACAATGCGGATGGCTCCTTTCTTGTCCCAATAGAGGACTAAGATTTTTTTTTCTTATGGATCCACTAAAGTTGATGTCCTTTACCCCGGGCAGGGTACTGGATAGATATGGCAATGATATCGCTTCATTGTATCATCACTGGCTCATAGGTGATGGTTGTCATTCAGAGAAACTCCAAGTGAGGTCTTACTTTGATAGTACTCTAATGTTGATGTTGATGTGATGGTATGAGTTGAT
Source organism: Solanum rostratum (assembly GCA_029948455.1). Classification (NCBI taxonomy): domain Eukaryota; kingdom Viridiplantae; phylum Streptophyta; class Magnoliopsida; order Solanales; family Solanaceae; genus Solanum; species Solanum rostratum. The sequence goes on along the minus strand of CM057056.1, from coordinate 50,580,014 downwards.
TTTCCTTGAGTTGATTTGCGTCGAGTTTCCTTGAGTTGAGTTGAGTCAAGGTTCCTTAAGATGAGTTTGATGTATTGATGATGTGGAGATGAGATGTTGATAAGTCATTTGTCTACTCTAATTTCTTGCCTTAGATAGACATTTGATATTTTGATGGAGTATGATGTTGAGTTGATGTTACTTTTACATTCAACCATTTTACATACCGTACATTCCACGTAGTGATTCCACTTGGCGCCGCATCATTTCATGATGCAGATACATGAGTTAGAGGACTTTAGCAGACGCATCATTGAGGTCAGAAATTTTGAGTTCAGTCATTGGTGAGCCTCTTTGCTATCCGGAGAAGACCTTTTTATTGTTTGCTTTCTTCATTTATTGAGTTGGGTATCCATGGCCTGTCATGGTACCATCTTAGACAGTTGAGTCAAGTTAGAGGCTTCATAGACATGAGTCGAGGTTTGATGTTGAGGTTTTTTCCTTTATAAGTTGAGTTAACATTTTCATTTGCTTATCCCGATGTTGAGACTGATGTTGGCCATTGGCCCATCCTATTTTGATAGCTCACTTCCTTACTTCTATTATTCCACTATACTGATGTTGAGTGACTGTCCTAAGAACGAGTGGTTCGCTTGGGGACTAGCAATAGTCTCTGGATGCCAGCCACGCCTAGGGTAACCTCCTGAGGCATGACAATCACAATTTTGCCGGCAAAGACCTTGGCATAATATCATCGCCGGCAAAGACCTCGGCATCACAATATTACTAGTAATGATCTCATCACAATCTCGCCGGCAAAGACCTCGGCATAATATCACCGACCAATAAAGACCTCGGCCCAACTTTTACCATCTCACTCATATCAGTGTTCAAAAGCAATTTAAATATGTGACATAGAATGAATGAACATGAGATGAAGTCCACAACAAATCCATTCATAATCACCAACCACAACAATATGTATCTCAAAAACAGAATTCTCATCACTTAGCCACATTTTCAATTCAAGTGTCATGACACCATACCGCACCAACTCACATTTATATTTAATCACCTCATTTTTTATAATATTATAATAACTCATGAATCACACATAGAAGAAAGGAAGATTTGAGAATTTTATGAGAATTACAAAGTTTTGAAAGTTCATTTGCCTCAATTAATAGAATAACACTCCGAATCTTGAGTCTTTCATAACACTTTCAGATGATAAAAATCTGTTCATATACATAATATACATAAGAATACGAATCTAATGACACCCATATTGCTATATTTATTTTTGGCTCAAAAATCAGGTCAAAAAGTCATCCCGAGCCCTTAATTTCGAATCTGAAATTTTCTTTCAAATTATATTTACCCATCATAAAATAAACTCATATGTTAAATTTCAGCTAAAACGGATTGCTATTAGACCCCCAAATCAAAATTTTATTCTAAGAACCCTAGGACTATATTTTCTTAATTATATAAATTATACACGTTTCTACCCTAAAAACTTATTCAAAATCTCATGAAAACTCAATACAAAGGACAAGAATAATTACCTTAACACTTTGGGATCAAAACCCCAATTTTTCTCTTCCCTTTTCCCTTTTTTTTTGCTCTTCTTTTCTTTTTCTCGTGCAGTTTTTTTTCTTTCTTTTCGTTCTTTTTGCTTTTGTTTTGGGGACCTTGGGCATTCAGCCCTTTGTCCCTTTTATATATATTATTTAAATTTTATTTTCTTTTTCTTTTGTTTTGAATAGTTATTTATTTTAGTTCCTTTACTATACAATAGTGGTATAGAATATTAAATAAATTATCAATTTAATTCATTAATTAAATAATTTATCTAAAATTATCCGTCAACTAAATAAACGTAATTATCGATTAGCCCAAAATTTTTAATTTAAATTTACAAAAAGGATAATTTAGGAAAACAATAGGACTAAGTATCAAAATGACCTAACAAGTCATTACATCAACATCTCATCTCAACATCTTCAATACCTCAGACTCATCTCAAGAAAACTCGACTCAACTCAATTCAAAGGACTCATGTCCGTCTAGGATAAGGATAAAGAGTAGACAATAAATCATCAACATCTATCAAGACTCATACCATCACATCAACATCAGAGTTCTATCGGTGTGGAACCTAACTGGGAGTTTCTCTAACCAAACCATCACATATGAGCCGGTGATGATACAACAAAGTGATTTTGTTGCAGCATCCGTCCAGTACTTTGCCAGGGTAAAGGACATGGCATCAGGGATCCAAAACAAATAACGTCAAGTCCTCTTTTGGGACAAAGGAAACATCGGTCTTGCGGTTCAATCCTTTCCTACGCTGGCGACGTAGTTAATGAGTTCGAGTGGGACTCACACTTACCTATTTCAGTGCTGAATACTCCTTCCAGGACTCGGCATACTCATAAAACATTATCATCATCAGTCCCATAGGGACATAGTACATCAACAACATCATCATCGGTCCCATAGGGACATAGTACATCAATATCAACATCATCATCAACATCAACTCATCAACATCAACATCTTGGACTCAAAACATTCTTTTAGAATTTAGTTTCAAGTTTTAAGACTCATGAACATCACTCTCATCAACATCATCATCAAGACTCTCAACGATTTGGACCACAATCCCAACAACACAAATATCATCATCGTCAAGGCTCTAGACTCATCTCCTTAAGTTCATTCTTTTATTCTTGAGTAAAATAGACATAAAATTTTGTAAAATCATGCATGAAAACACTTATGCAGTAAATCAAGTTTACTATGATCACCAATTTAAGAAAAATACATGAATTAAGAAGAACCTCAGTAAAATACTCAAAGATTTTCACATAGAACTCATCATCTTCAACCATAGACTCAATTTACTCAAAAGGGGCTCATAGAAGAAAAATCCCATGCTATAGGTTAGCCTTACATACCTGGAAAGTTGATTGCTAACAACAATTTCCTTGTAGAATCTCCTCTTGACTCTTCAACCTCAACTCTCCTCAAGCCCAAACTTTGTGAATTTTCTCGGAAGAGGATTTTACAATGGGGTTTTAGACCCTTTCTTTGTGAAAACGACTTATATTGGTCATGTATGGATTTTAGAAGATGTTAGAAATGGACTAGAATGCCCTCCAAACTTTAGAAATTTTGTAGCAGTGAATTAACCCAGTCCTCGACGCAGACTGGTCGCGTATAGCTCATTTTTGGTAAAAATCCTCCCGATCGAGTTTTTGCAACCTCGTCAAAAAATTTAGGAAAAACATAGGTCACCCTTCGCAATGGGTCCGCGACGCGGCTCTATCGCGAACTCTCACTATTTCTTGTTTTGGAACGAAAAATTATCTTTTGACTCGGTCACTTTGAAAAATCGATCGAGACCTTCTCCCCATATAATATTTTATGCTGGTCACAAATTTGACCTCGGATTTTCCATACGAGCATTGGGGGACGCATTATGCACACCTCCCTCCTCTAGGATATTTTGGTAATTTTACAGGGCGTTACATCATCTCCCCCTTGGGATCATTCGTGCTTGACTGATGAGTAGGAGTGGTATTATGGTACGAATAGACTCAAGACTTATCTCGAAACTCACTCAACAACTCAAACTCTCAACTCTCCATCGGTCTTAACATCTCTATACAAACTCGGGAATATACACATCAAGAACGTAATTACTCAAATACTCCAACGCATGGGTGAACATTGACTCAAGAGTAGAGAACTCAACTCATTAGAGGGCATCATCATCTGCATCTAATAATTCTCGTCAAGTCCTAAGTCTCGCTACATACCCTTACCAAGATCAAGCCTAAGTCAAAGTGCCATGGGCTACCTCGCAAGTTAGTCGCCATCCTACAATCTATCACATAAGGTTCTCATTTATACCTTAGATATACTCAACAGTAGGAACGCATGAAACATCAGATCGAACCATTCGAACATCTCGTCAGTTAATTATTTGGACTCAGAAGAAAGTCATCAACTCTAATCGAGAATAGGATCATCAAGATGCATAGACTCTATACGTAATCTCACAAACTTCGCACCTCATCATAATTATGCTCCCCTTCATGGAACTATACCTCATCAATTTTAAAGCTTATAGCTCATATTCAAATCTCTACCTAACCACATCCTCTTATTCTATTCATGCCTAATCCCAAGATGATCATATTCCTATAAAGCTAACCCTCAACTCAAGCTTTATACCTCCTCGCAGACTTTCTTTTGGTGAATGCTACTCTCTCTCACTAATCTAGTGCAGCTACCTGAAATACTCACTCAAAAGTCATCAATATCCTCCGCTAGTTACTCATATAATGACATCCATACATCCAAGCCTATCCTTCTAACCCGTTTAACTATATCTGGGAAATATCAAGCCTACTTATCACTTCTACCTCCACCATTCAATGAGCTCTTTGTCACGCCGACATACTCTTACCTATCTATTGTGCATCACACGATCTCATCTCTTTCCTCCTCTACATACATACCCTAAATGAGGATATCATAATCATCACATGAAAGAACAATCCCTATTACTCATCAGCAATGACTCATCTACTATTATCAACATCGCTATCAAGATTGGATGGAAGGATCATTGGAAAGGTTTAGAGAGAAAAGAGTCATAAGCACAATGCATTTTGAGAAAATTCGATATGCGAGCATTCATAACATGATACCATCTCATTAGCCTTTTAGGACCTATCATGAGTTTATAGAATCGAACATGATGTGAAGCTCAATTTGCATCTCGTATGACATAAGGCGGGGAACTCTGAGATTTTGCAAGATAAAAGTACAATTGTCACTCTTCATCCTCAGAATTCAACATGAACGCGTATCGACATCAAGTGCATGAGTCCAGGTCATGGACATGGTGCTCATATACAAGACAAGATTAAAGCATTAACTTAATTGAGACATAATGAGCATAAGAGATAGAAATCATTAACGTCTCATCTGGATTCAACTCATCACCATCGAAAATTCAAGACTCATTTTAGTTTATTAACTCCTCATCTCCCCCTTAGCTCAAAGGTCCACTCCCTACTTCGATGAACCAATCCTCTTTACTAAGCTACAGGTATAGCTCCCCACACGATTGGGGCATTACTATCCATAAGAACATCTTACACTCTCCTATTTTACTATACTCAAAGATATAAAACCGCTAGCAGAATATTCCTCTGAGGCACTACTCTTAGCTTTCTCCTAGCCTTAGGGGCACCTTTCTATACTTACTGCTCTTATATAATGAGTTTCTACAACTCTTGTCATTTAACCTCTTTGTTTAGTCTACTAACATTCAAATCCGAAGCTCCCATAAATGTAATTGCATAAGAATTAATATGTCATGGAAAACTCATTATCATATATCTGTAAGCTCCAAATTAACCACCAATCTCACTATTTGGCCCCCTCCTCTCCTTCGTCGTCTTCTAGTTTAAGAATAACAACTCTACTTATGGTTTACAAGACCTCAATTCACACACTTAGATGGTAACATTAACCTTCCAGAGACATAAGTTTCTCTCTCTCTTGGATAACATCAAAGGCAAGCTTTGGATAAAAGGCCTAGGTTGCCTCTCGATTTGTCACGCCCTAAGCCCCATTAAGGCGGACTGGCACCCGTTGCCGACAAGGCTCGGGAGAACCAACATATAACTATACACCTGCTATGAACATTTAAGAGGTTTCCATACTCAATATGCTGTCAAAAGAAAGTAAACTGTACTAACAAACCAAAAGTAAATGCATAAGACTAGGCCGTTGGAGCCACGATGTCTATAATACGCTATCTGACCATACTTTAATTTACATAGTCTACAAAGCCTCTAAGTAAGGAATAATATCCATATGGGTCGGGACAGGCCCCGCCTCATGACCAACTATACAATACAAAATACAAGTTCTAAACTCATAAGCCCTGAAGTAACCTGGAGCTTAGTAATAGCAGCTGGAAGTCTTGTACTCTTACTGGGGAGATCTAGTAGTTCCTGTACCTGCAGCATGAAATGCAGGTCCCCCATAAGGGATGTCAGTACGAGATAATGTACTGAATATGTAAGGCAGGAAATACTGTATATGCAATATGAACTCAAGTGAAATCACATGCTGGTGTGTAAGTATGATAAGACCACCTTTAGTCATACTGTGGAATCATGTACTTTATGTCTTGTTTTATTATTGTATCTTTACTGTAAAATCTGTGCACAATATATCATGTAAATGACCAGCTGATCAGTGGTAAATCTGTAATGGGATCGACCCTGGCTAGGTGATTGCTTCACCCCTCGGGCTACCACCCAAATGAGATCGACCCTGGCTAGGTGATTCTTCCACCCCTCGGGCTACCACTCATTTATAAGCAACTGTAAGTTATCTTTTATTTACTTTGAGATGGTTCTTTTGGTGGTCATAACCTTTAGAACTGTGGGAATATACACATATGACATATGAACAACCATACAAGATAATACCACAATGAAAAGAGAGATACACACTAATGAATCGTATCGAAGATTGAACAACACATAGACTTTGTTTGGTAAAAAGGAATTCATGTGTCTTTGGTATTCAAATTACATATGCAGGTTTGACAATGACTATGTATGGAGACATATGGACATGGTAAAGAGTGGGAACACGGTTAGTAGCCATGTCGGAGTTTGTACGTGCCTTTATGTGCTAAGGAAGATTATAGATTTCATGCCAAGTAATAGGAAATCAAGTTGCCTTACATACCTCGCTGTACTATGTCGTTATTACCTCGGGGTAGTATCCTTTTCCTCCAAGCACTTATCTACAACATATTAGGTGATAAAACTAGTGTTAGCAGCTAATAAACACGTCTTAGTAATCCAATTTCACCCAAAAATAATATCCGGGCAGCAAGCTCGGAATTAGCACCCCAAAGAGTATTCTTTCAACATTTCCGCTCCTAATCATATTTTCTAACACACATTCCCATATACATGTCATATCCAGCTATGTTTAGTCCCATAACAGCATTACAACAACTCATACAATACAGCATACAACAATTTTACACAACACGTAAGTAGACAACGCAACCTTGCGTCCTTCCGCTACATTTCGACGTCAACCATTCCAAATCCGTTCCAACCTTAACCACAACATATTTACACACAATTAAAGTCCTAAACCAGTCCAAAAAAAACAGTCCCTAAGTAGATGAAAAACGTGAGACAACAATTCCCAAAAACAGTCCACAAATTCTTACTAACGACCGGAATTAAGACATCATTTAAGAACTTGTTTTTGCGGAAGATACAAGTGGTCCAACAGCCTTCTTACATCATTACAGACCCAAGACTTGTTAAAAACATACATATACTTCATAACTCAGCCAACCAACAAGTTAAAAGTCTCTTATTTAACAAGAAAAGTGAACCACAATATTTGGAACACATGTTGTCCCAAAATTCCTGCACAATACAACCAACATATTCTTCATGTTTTTCATGAAAAAATTACACCAAACCATGGGTATTTTTACTTACCTTAACCCTCAAGTATTAGGTTCTCTTCAAGAACCCTAGAAGCGTGTCTTGGCTGCTTTAGAAAATGAGAAGAGAGAAAGAAGAACTTAGAGAGAAAATCTGAAATTTGGCTTAAGAGAATGGGTAAAAGTTGCTGCTGGTTGCTCCCTTTTATAGGCCTCTTTTGGCCGACTTTCTTTTGGTCTTTTAGCCTTATTTTAATAAGGTTATGGGGAAGCAGCTTTGCCCTTTCATTTGGGCCTAATTGGGCTTCAAATGGGATGGGCTTTATTGCAAACATTTACTCCCTAAGCCCACTTAGTTTGGGCTTTAGTTTTGAATTGGATTGTAGTTGTAATTTGGCCCTTTTCCTATCCATCTTGGGCTGCAAATATTGTCCTTTTATGATGCCAAACCATGGGCCCAAATGACATCCTTAACTCGGGGTTTATTCTTTATCGGACTTGAACAAATTCGGTGTTGGGCCTTGTCTCCGCTTATCGAGCTTATTTAAGCTAAGCACATAGGTGACTCACCTACTAGCTTGCTAAGTCCCACAAGCAACTCAATTATTTTACTTCATCTAAGGTCACACTCTCCTTAACTTGACCTAAAAATTATATACGCTCGGTCATCTTAAGCGTTAGATGTACATATAACCCTTAAATCTGGAATTCATGCACTTTTAAAAATATGTGCGGATTTGACCTTGCCATATCATGTTTCATCTGTGTTGGACTAGTACATGTAAGATGTGGGGTGTTACATCCTCCCCCTCTTAGGAACATTCGTCCCCGAATGTAAGCATAATTGAATAGGTTAAACAAGTTTGAACTTCCGTGTAAACAGACTTTTGAAAACATAATAAGAATTCATATTCACGTACCTACTACTCCTTCAACTCTGTATCTTGGACTTCCTCTTTAGCATCAAATAAATAAGGGTATTTAGACCTCATTGCTTCCTCAGCCTCCCACGTTATCTCTTCTACCTGTTGGTTCCTCCAAAGCACTTTTACTAAATGTATTTCTTTATTCCTTAGCTTTTTAACTTGACGATCTAGGATTGCAATAGGCACCTCTTCATAGGTGAGATCTTCCATAACCTGCATATCTTCAATAGGAGTAATACGAGATGGATCACCTATGCATTTTCGAAGCATTGAGACATGAAAAACTGGATGAACCATTGAAAGCTCTTGGGGTAACTCTAATTCATATGCAACCTGTCCAAACCTTTTAATAATCTTATATGGCCCTATGTAACGCGGGCTTAGTTTCCCTTTCTTACCAAATCTCATAACACCTTTCATTGGGGACATCTTTAAGAACACCCAATCTCCTACTGAGAACTCCAGTCCTCTTCTTCTAGCATCTGCATATGATTTATGACGACTTTGGGCTGTTTCTAGTCGTTGTCGTATTACCTTGACTTTTTCCATGGCTTGTTGGACTAGATCTGGACCAAGCAAGGTGGTTTCACCCACTTCAAACCATCCTATTGGTGATCTACATTTCCTTTCATACAAGGCTTCATACGGTGCCATCTTGATGCTTGAATGGTAGCTATTATTATAGGCAAATTCAATAAGTGGCAAATGGTCCACCCAACTACCTTTGAAGTCCAACGCACACGCCCGCAACATATCTTCAAGCGTTTGAATGGTGCGTTCTGCTTGACCATCTGTCTGCGGGTGGAAAGCTGTACTTAAATTCACTTGTGTCCCTAAGCTCCTCTGGAAGGACTTCCAAAACTTTGCGGTGAACTGAGCTCCCCGATCAGATATAATGGATATTGGAACCCCATGTAGTCTAACTATCTCTTTGAGGTATAGCTTTGCATACTCTTCAACCATATAATCACTCCTAACTGGTAAGAAGTGTGCTGACTTTGTAAGTCTATCGACGATTACCCATATGGAGTCAAACTTCTGAAATGAGCGAGGCAACCCAGTAACAAAATCCATATTAATCATATCCCACTTCCACGTTGGAAGCTCTATACATTGCATATAACCTCCCGGCTTTTGGTGCTCTACCTTAACTTGTTGGCAATTTGGACATTGAGCTACAAATTCTGCAAGGTCCTTTTTCATGCCTTCCCACCAAAACATTCCCTTCAAGTCATGATGCATCTTAGTTGATCCTGGATGGATAGAATATCTTGAATAATGGGCTTCTTCCATTATCCTCCTTCTTAGTCCATTTATATTAGGAACGCACAGTCTATTTTGGCAGTAAAGTACTCCATTTTGGGTAAGTTTAAAGCCCTTCATTATGCCTTGACTCACCTTCTCCTTAAGTCACTGTAGAATAGGATCTTTGAACTGTTTTTCTCTTACCTCTGTTATCAATGAAGACTCTACAGCATAATACACAACAACCCCTTCCTTTGGAGTTTCAATGAGGCGAACTCCTAAGTTGGCTAGTTGACGTAGATCCTTAGCGACTCCTTGACTTACCACGGTCTGATCATCAATATTCACAATTGCCTTGCGGCTCAAAGCATCAGCTACCACATTTGCCTTCCCAGGATGGTATAGTATATCAACATCGTAATCTTTTATTAGCTCCAGCCACCTCCGCTTCCTTAAATTTAGGTCTTTCTGTTTAAATATGTACTGTAAGCTCTTATGATCAGTATATATGTCAACATGAACTCCATACAAATAATGGCGCCATATTTTCAAGGCAAATACAATAGCTGCTAGTTCAAGGTCATGTGTCGGGTAGTTTTTCTCATGTGGCCGCAGTTGTCTCGAGGCATAAGCAATTACCCTACCATGTTGTGTCAGTACACACCCTAAGCCAACCCCCGAAGCATCACAATACACCGCATACCCCTCTGTGCCTTCTGGAAGCATTAATACAGGTGCAGAAGTTAGCCTGCTTTTCAACTCTTGAAAGCTCCTTTCACATGCATCATTCCATTGAAATTTGATCGCCTTATGTGTCAACTTTGTTAGAGGTGCAGAGATAGAAGAAAAACCTTCGACAAATCTTCTGTAATAACCTGCCAACCCTAAGAAGCTTCGAACTTCTATGGGTGTTGTTGGCCTTGGCCAATCTTTCACCGCCTCTATCTTTTGTGAATCAACCCTTATCCCTTCATCGGATACAATATGACCCAAGAATGCCACTGATTTCAACCAAAATTCACATTTGGAAAACTTGGCATACAATTGCCGATCACGAAGAACTTGTAATACCTGCCGTAAGTGATTTGCATGGTCCTCTTTTGATCTTGAATACACCAAAATGTCATCTATAAATACTATCACAAAGACATCCAAGAATAGCTTGAATACTCTGTTCATTAAGTCCATAAAAACTGTTGGTGCATTTGTCAGTCCAAATGACATAACAAGAAATTCAAAGTGGCCATAGCGTGTCCCAAAGGCTGTCTTGGGTATATCTTTTTCCCTCACCCTCACTTGGTGATAACCTGACCTCAAATCAATTTTTGAAAAACATTTGGCACCCTGTAACTGATCAAATAAATCATCAATCCTGGGGAGGGGGTATTTGTTTTTAATTGTCACCCTATTCAATTGGCGGTAATCAATACACATTCTCAAGGTGCCATCCTTTTTACGTACAAATAACACTGGTGCACCCCAAGGGGACACACTAGGTCTTATAAAGCCCTTCTCTAGCAAATCTTTCAATTGCTCCTTTAATTCACGTAACTCTGCCGGGGCCACTCTATATGGAGGGATAGAAATGGGTTGAGTGCCTGGAATTAAGTCAATCCCAAAATCTATTTCTCGCTCTGGAGGCAAACCTGGAAGCTCTTCGGGAAACACATCAGCAAATTCAATCACTACCGGTACAGATTGAAGAGTTGGTGATTCAGCCTCCATATCCCTTACTCTAACTAAATGACAAATATACCCCTTTGACATCATCTTCCTTGCCTTAAAATAGGAAATAAACTTCCCCTTTGGTGCCCCAACATTACCTTCCCATTCAAGGACTGCCTCATTTGGAAAGTGGAAATACACTCTCTTAGTTCGGCAATCCACAGTAGCATAACAAGAAGCTAACTAATCCATGCCCATTATAACATCGAATTCCACCATATCTAACTCAACAAGGTCCGCCCATGTATCACGGTCGCAAACAGTTACAACACAGTCATAATAGACCCTTCTAGCTATAATAGATTCACCGGTTGGCGTAGATACTTCAAATGGCTCATTCAATAATTTAGGTGTTCTTTTAAGCTTCCCAGCCACTAGTGGTGTAATATATGATAATGTAGAACCAGGGTCAATTAATGCATACACATTATGTGAAAAGATAGACAATGTACCTGTGACCACATCGGGTGAAGCTTCTAGATTTTGCCGACTTCCCATAGCATAAGTGCGATTCTGGGCTCTGCTGGGGCTAGCTGCTCCTCTACCACCTCTACCACGGCCTGTAGGCATTTGCTGACCCCTACTGAAGGGAGGAACTGACGATGATAATGCAACAGCTGACCCAGCAGGTTGTGCCATATCACCCATACGTCTTCTTGGGCAGTCTCTTATCACATGCCCTGGTACACCACACCAATAACAGGCATCTGTCCCAACACGACATATACCTGAATGACTCCTCCCACATTGTTTGCAAGACTGCCTAGGAGGAATCTGCTGGCTGGCCGAATATCCTGCAGTCCGTGCACCTTGTCCCTCACTTCTTTGGTTAAACTGATTACCTCTAGGCCCTTGAAGTTGCGGTGGAGCACTGACTGCAGAATAGGAGGATGATGGTCTAGGTGGCTTACTAGAAAATCGGGGCCTAACATCACCTTGGGACGGTACAAACTGCCCTGTAGATCTGGCCCTCTTGGACTGGCCCCTTTCTATCTCTTGTGTCCTTCTCCTTTGCCTCTGATCCTCTAGTTTCTGCGCAAATGCTTGCATTCATGCTATATCCATGTCTTTATTCAATGAAGCAATGGTACAGTCTCTTACCAAATATGTATCCAACCTATCCACATACCGATGAACTCTATCTGCCATAGTAGCAACTACATTAGGAGCATACCTGGCCAAGGAGTTAAACTGGAGGCTATACTCCCTCACGCTCATACCCCCTTGATGGAGATTCAGAAATTGATCTGCACGGGCCTCTCGGATCTCATATGGCAAGTAGTGGTCAAGAAAGGCCTCTTTGAACTCCTTCCAGGTAGTTGGAGGTGCATCTATACCCTTGGATTGCTTCCAAGCTTCATACCACAATATAGCCACACCTTTCAATCTATATGCTGCCAGTTCTACAGCTTCTGTACCACTTACATGCATAACATCTAAAGTATGCTGGATCTGGTTGATGAAGTCTTGCGGATCTTCATTAGAATCTGACCCGGTGACAGCTGGAGGGTCCAAATTAAGGAAGTCACGTATCCTCGTGCTAGCTGCCCTATTCGCACCATCTGCACCTACAACTAGGCCTTCTTGTCTTTGGCTTTGGCTAGCCACTATGCGGGTCAATAATTGGACCGCATTTCTCAAATCCTGCACAGCAGCATCGGTAGGTGGCTCTGAGGGAGTTTCACTACGACCTGGTTCATCAGGAGCTAGAGGAGTTGGAGATGTTTGGGACAGAGACTCATCTTGGGCCTCATCTCGTCGTCTCACCCGACTGGGCAAACCAATTACCACTTCCACCTCCTTCCCCCTGCCTTTGCTTTTCCTTGTTTCAGGCATGCTTACTGTACAAAATAATTTAGAGGTCAGAAAATAATCAACCTACAACACTTGGCTCTATGGCACGATCTAAAGAATGAAAAGAAAGTGAACACTCCTAAATGCCACGTAGCCTCCTGCTTATAAATGTGGTGCACAACACATCCATAAACAAGATTCTACATAGACACGGCTTTGTAGACTCCCTAGGACGACCCGCTCTGATACCACTTCTGTCACGCCCTAAGCCCCATTAAGGCGGACTGGCACCCGCTGCCGACAAGGCTCGGGAGAACCAACATATAACTATACACCTGCTATGAACATTTAAGAGGTTTCCATACTCAATATGTTGTCAAAAGAAAGTAAACTGTACTAACAAACCAAAAGTAAAGGCATAAGACTAGGCCGTTGGAGCCACGATGTCTATAATACGCTATTTGACCACACTTTAATTTACATAGTCTACAAAGCCTCTAAGTAAGGAATAATATCCATATGGGTCGGGACAGGCCCCGCCTCATGACCAACTATACAATACAAAATACAAGTTCTAAACTCATAAGCCCTGAAGCAACCTGGAGCTTAGTAATAGCAGCTGGAAGTCCTGTACTCTTACTGGGGAGATCTAGTAGCTCCTATACCTGCAGCATGAAATGCAGGTCCCCCATAAGGGACGTCAGTACGAGATAATGTACTGAATATGTAAGGCAGGAAATACTGTATATGCAATATGAACTCAAGTGAAATCACATGCTGGTGTGTAAGTATGATAAGACCACCTTTAGTCATACTGTGGAATCATGTACTTTATGTCTTGTTTTATTATTGTATCTTTACTGTAAAATCTGTGCACAATATATCATGTAAATGACCAGCTGATCAGTGGTAAATCTATAATGGGATCGACCCTGGCTAGGTGATTCCTTCACCCCTCGGGCTACCACCCAAATGAGATCGACCCTGGCTAGGTGATTCTTCCACCCCTCGGGCTACCACTCATTTATAAGCAACTGTAAGTTATCTTTTATTTACTTTGAGATGGTTCTTTTGGTGGTCATAACCTTTAGAACTGTGGGAATATACACATATGACATATGAACAACCATACAAAATAATGCCACAATAAAAAGAGAGATACACACTAATGAATCGTATCGAAGATTGAACAACACATAGACTTTGTTTGGTAAAAAGGAATTCATGTGTCTTCGGTATTCAAATACATATGCAGGTTTGACAATGACTATGTATGGAGACATATGGACATGGTAAAGAGTGGGAACACGGTTAGTAGCCATGTCGGAGTTTGTACGTGCCTTTATGTGCTAAGGAAGATTATAGATTTCATGCCAAGTAATAGGAAATCAAGTTGCCTGACATACCTCGCTGTACTATGTCGTTATTACCTCGGGGTAGTATCCTTTTCCTCCAAACACTTATCTACAACATATTAGGTGATAAAACTAGTGTTAGCAGCTAATAAACACATCTTAGTAATCCAATTTCACCCAAAAATAATATCCGGGCAGCAAGCTCGGAATTAGCACCCCAAAGAGTATTCTTTCAACATTTCCGCTCCTAATCATATTTTCTAACACACATTCCCATATACATGTCATATCCAGCTATGTTTAGTACCATAACAGCATTACAACAACTCATACAATACAGCATACAACAACTTTACACAACACGTAAGTAGACAACGCAACCTTGCGTCCTTCCGCTACATTTCGACGTCAACCATTCCAAATCCGTTCCAACCTTAACCACAACATATTTACACACAATTAAAGTCCTAAACCAGTCCAAAAAAACAGTCCCTAAGTAGATGAAAAACGTGAGACAACAATTCCAAAAAACAGTCCACAAATTCTTACTGATGACCGGAATTAAGACATCATTTAAGAACTTGTTTTTGCGGAAGATACAAGTGGTCCAGCAGCCTTCTTACATCATTACAGACCCAAGACTTGTTAAAAACATACATATACTTCATAACTCAGCCAACCAACAAGTTAAAAGTCTCTTATTTAACAAGAAAAGTGAACCACAATATTTGAAACACATGCTGTCCCAAAATTCCTGCACAATACAACCAACATATTCTTCATGTTTTTCATGAAAAAATTACACCAAACCATGGGTATTTTTACTTACCTTAACCCTCAAGTATTAGGTTGTCTTCAAGAACCCTAGAAGTGTGTCTTGGCTGCTTTAGAAAATGAGAAGAGAGCAAGAAGAACTTAGAGAGAAAATCTGAAATTTGGCTTAAGAGAATGGCTAAAAGTTGCTGCTGGTTGCTCCCTTTTATAGGCCTCTTTTGGCCGACTTTCTTTTGGGCTTTTAGCCTTATTTTAATAAGGTTATGGGGCAGCAGCTTGGCCCTTTCATTTGGGCCTAATTGGGCTTCAAACGGGATGGGCTTTGTTGCAAACATTTACTCCCTAAGCCAACTTAGTTTGGGCTTTAGTTTTGAATTGGATTGTAGTTGTAATTTGGCCCTTTTCCTATCCATCTTGGGCTGCAAATATTGTCCTTTTATGATGCCAAACCATGGGCCCAAATGACATCCTTAACTCGGGGTTTATTCTTCATCGGACTTGAACAAATTCGATGTTGGGCCTTGTCTCCGCTTATCGAGCTTATTTAAGCTAAGCACGTAGGTGACTCACCTACTAGCTTGCTAAGTCCCACAAGCACCTCAATTATTTTACTTCATTTAAGGTCACACTCTCCTTAACTTGACCTAAAAATTATATACGCTCGGTCATCTTAAGCGTTAGATGTACATATAACCCTTAAATCTGGAATTCATGCACTTTTAAAAATATGTGCGGATTTGACCTTGCCATATCATGTTTCATCTGTGTTGGACTAGTACATGTAAGATGTGGGGTGTTACACGATTAGCTCAACTAAGTCAGCCATGATCTTTTTGTGGTAGGTTGGCACGAAACAATTTCTATAGACCCTCTCAACCATAATGGTACCACCAATTTAAGTAGATGCACTTAAAGGTTCAGGAAAACACTCGGGAGTCAAATCAATTACTATCCACTTAAGGAGACACAACAGATGGAATAGCACTAGGATCTACCAACACAAAACAATCAAGAGTAAGGACTCGATTCAAACCCGTCATAATATCGTGGAGCAGCCTATTGATCCTAT
Organism: Solanum rostratum; assembly: GCA_029948455.1. Classification (NCBI taxonomy): domain Eukaryota; kingdom Viridiplantae; phylum Streptophyta; class Magnoliopsida; order Solanales; family Solanaceae; genus Solanum; species Solanum rostratum. Next base: position 50,563,634 of record CM057056.1, on the reverse strand, counting down.
CGACTATCCATCGCATACAGTCAGTTCGTCCCGCCTCCAGCACCCGTAGTAGTACCCTTCCGGTGACTGCCCACTGGGGGTGCTGCAGAAGACTGAGTTTTGTTACTCCAATCACCCCATCTCCTTATAGGGCACTCATTCTTGAAGTGACCAACCTGCTCACATATATAGCAAGCATTTGTTCCCTCACGGCACATACCTAAGTGAAGTTTGCCACACTTGCCATATGGTAGCTTTTCCTTCGAACCTTGGGTCATGCTAGCTTGGGACTGAGGACCCTGAGCTCTGAAATTCTGGTGACAATAAGATTTCTAATCATACCTATTTTGTTGAACAATCCCACTTGCCAAAGAGGGTGCATATCTAGAAGACCTCATCTAAAAATAAGTTCTATCACCCTTATGCTGCTATCATTGGCTAGGCTCATGCCCTGTCGATTTGGCCTTCTTACTCTGTTGCTCTTCCCTGTCCTTCTTCTTATCCTCCTCAGTTTGCTGGTCATAGACCATAAGTCTAGAAATGTCCATGCCTGGAATCAGCAATGCTGCCTTACATTCCCTCTTTACCTGTCTGCCCATTCCGGACACGAACTTTCTTACTCTCGCTCTTATATCAAGAACCATCTCTGGGGAATATCGGGACAACTAAATGAACTTGACGTTGTACTATTTGATAGTTAACCCCTCTTGTTTCAGGTTCACGGACTCCTCAACCTTCGCCTCTCTCAACTCTTGGGGAAAGAAGTGGTCGAGGAAAGCACTCTTAAACTCCTCCCACTCAACAGGTTCAGCATCCTCACCTCTACCATCTTCCCACTGGTTGTACCAGACATTAGCAACATCCTTAAGCTGATAAGAGACCAGCTCAACTCCCTCAACCTCATTAGCATGCATAGCCTTCAAAATTTTGCACATCTCATCAATAAAATTTTGTGGGTCCTCCTCAACCTTCGACCCTGTGTAAATTGGCGGGTTCATCCTCAGGAAGTCTCTGAGTCGGGTTGCCACCGTAAGCTCTTGGGAGTTGGAGCTAGGGGCCTAGGGACCTCGACTATTACTCTGGGAGGCCACCAACTGAGTGAGCATAGCAATGGCTCCCCTGAAGTCTACTTCCAAAGTGGAGGCTGATTGGGCAGGTGGTGCCTGTGGAACCTCTGTAGCTCTGGTAGGTCGGCCCCGCCTCCTCGTCTCAGTCTAAGTAGGGGCCTCTAGTGCGGGATTCTCAGTGTTTGGGGTTAAGGAATCTCTTCGGGAAGTAGTATGTTTAGGAGGCATGATCTGCAACCCTGTAACGCACAAATTAGAAGAGAGTTTCATAGAGTCAAACTCTATCGCACGAACTCAGAATATCAAAGAAGTGTAACCATTCCAAATGTCATATAACTTCCTTTTCATGAAGTGTGGTGCACAACACACACAAAAATAAGACTCTACTAGACACAGCTTCATAGACTCCCCTAGGACTTTTGACTTCTGTGCTCTGATACCAAGTTTCTCATGCCCTGGGAGGGTACCCTAGGCGTGGCTGGCACCCAGAGACTATTGTTACTTCCCAAGAGAACCAGTAAATCTCAAGGCACTCGTCCAACATCAAGCATATCAGAAACAAATAAAATAAGGTAATAAGGTAGTGAACCACGTCAATAAGAAGGGCCAATGGCCAATAAACTCTGTCTCAACATCGATGATAAGTAAATAGCATTACTAACTCAACTCTAAAAGGGAAAGACTTCACATTAAATCTTAACTCATGTCTATGAAACTCAACTAGACAGTCTAAGAAGGTACCATGACAGGCCATGGCTACCCAACTCAATAAAAATGACATAGCTAAAAACAAGAAGGCTTCTCCGAATAGAAAGGAGGACACACCAATCACTAAACTCAGAATCTCCGAACCTCAATGATGTGTCTGCTGAAGTCCTCTAACTCTTGTATCTGCATCATGAAACAATGCAGCGCCGAGTGGCGTTAGTACGTGGAATGTATAGTATGTTAGATGGCTGAATGTAAGAGTACAAATATAACAGTATAGGGATAACATTAACTCAATATCTCATTCATCGGAATGTCAATGGTCTATCTAAAGCAAGAATAAAGAGTAGACAAATGACCCATCAACGTCTCATCCCAACATCATCAACACCTTAGACTCATCTCAAGGGAACTCGACTCAACTCAACTCGAAGGACTCATGCCCATCTAGGACAAGGATAAAGAGTAGACAATAAATCATCAACATCCATCAAGACTCATAACATCATCAACATCAGAGTACTATGAGTGCGGAACCTAACTGGAAGTTTCTCTAACCGAAACATCACCTATGAGCTGGTGATGATAAAACGAAGCGATTTCATAATGGCATCCATCCAGTACCTTGCCAAGGTAAAGGACGTGGCATCGAGGATCCAAAATAAATAACATCAAGTCATCTTTTGGGATAAAGGAAACATCCGTCTTGCGGTTCAATCCTTTTCTATGCTGGAAACATAGTTAGTGAGTTCGAGTGGGACTCACTCTTACCCATTTCGGTGCTCAATACTCCTCCCAGAATTTGAAATGCTCATAAAACATCATCATCATCAGTCCCATAGGGACATAGTATATCAACATCATCATCATCGGTCCCATAGGGACATAGTACATCGACATCACCATCAACATCAACATCGTGGACTCGAAACATTCTTTTAGAATTTAGTTTCAAGTTTTAAGAATCATAAACATCACTCTCATCAACATCATCATCGAGACTCTCTACAATTTGGAGCACAATCACAACATCACAAGCATCATCATAGTTAAGGCTCTAGACTCATCCCCCTAAGTTCATTCTTTTATTCTTGAATAAAATAAATATAGAATATTGTAAAATCATTCATGAAAACACTTATGCAGTAAATCAAGTTTATGATGATCATCAATTTAATAAAAATACATGAACTAAGAAGAATCTCGGTAAAATACTCAAGGATTTCCACATAGAACTCATCATCTTCAACCATAGATTCAAAATACTCAAAGGGGTACATGGAAAAAGAACCCCATGCTTCATGTTAGCCTCACATACCTGGAAAGTTGATTGCTAACAACAATTTCCTCGTAGAATCTCCTCTTGAATCTTCAACCTCAACTCTGCTCATGCCCTAACTTTGTGAATTTTCTAGGAAGAGGATTTTCAGAATGGGGTTTTAGACCCTTTCTTTGTGAAAATGACTTATATTGGTCGTGTATGGGTTTTAGAAGATGCTAGGAATGGACTAGAATGCCCCTCAAAATTTTAGAAATTTTCTAGCCCCAAAATAACCCAGTCCATGACGTGGACCGATTGTGCATAGCTTATTGTTGACAAAAATCCTCCTGATCGAGTCTTCTCAACCTCGTCGAAAAATTTAGGATAAACATAAGTCACCCTTTGCGATGGGTCCACGATGCATCTCTGTCGCGAACTCTCACTATTTCTAATTTTGGAATGAAAAATCATCTTTTGACTTGGTCGCTCTAAAAATCGATCGAGACCTTTTCCCCACTCAATGTTTCGTGCTGATCACAAGTCTGGCCTCGGATTTTCCATACGCGCATCAGAGGATGCGTTATGCACACCTCTCTCCTCTAGCGGTATTTTGATAATTTTATAGGGCGCTACAGGACATGTACTGCATTTTTTCGAAATTCATTTTCGCTTCAAAAAAATATCTTTTGATCTGGTTACTATAAAAATCAACTAGGACCCCTTTTCCACATAATATTTTGTGCTAATTGCATTTCTGGCCTCAAATTCACCAAACAGGTTTAGGAAGACGCGTTATGTAAACGTCTCTCATCTAGGGATATTTTTGTAATTTTTCCAAGTGAAATATTATCTCCCCTTTGAGATCATTGGTCCTCAAATGAAGGGTAAAGGATGGACTCAGGGCATGAATTTAGATCAACACTATCTCCAATCAAACTATCAACCTATCAACAATCTAGACAATCACTATTCAGATTCACGAATAGACAAATCAACTCAAGAATAGACAGATCGATTCAAATCAAGAGTAAGGACATTACTCTCAACATTCTTGTCATCAGGAATGAATATATGCGAGTATTTATCTTTCATATCTTCCACAGCTTCCCAAGTGACTTCCTCAATAAACTGCTTCCTCCACAAGACTTTGACCGAGGCTCTTTTTTGAATCTTCAATTTACAAATCTGACGAATAGGGATTCAAACCAGAACCTCTTTATAGGACTATCTATCTTTCACTCTTATTCTATGAACATACAGTACTAGTGAAGGATCTCCCAAGTATTTCTTCAACGTCGAGACATGGAAACTTGATGAATCGCATCTAGCTAGCGTAGAACGCAACTCTAACTCATAGACAACCTTTCCAATCCTCTTCACAATCTAATAGGCGCCAATATAATGAGGACTAAGCTTTCCTTTTTCCCCAAACCCCATGACACCACTTCATGGGTGACATATTCAAATACATCCAATCACCTACCACAAACTCTAAATCTCTTCTTCTCATATTAGTGTAAGATTTCTAGCTACTTTGTGCAGTCTTCAACCTTTCTTTAATAACCTTTACCTGCTCCATTGACTGGGGAACAAGATCAGGTCCAATAACTTAGTTTCACCAACTATAAACCACCCAATTGGTGATCTACATCTCCTCCCATATGAAGCCTCATAGGAAGCCATCTAGATCCTTGCATGGTAACTATTGTTATATGCAATCTCAATCAAGGGTGTGTGGTTATACCAATTTCCTTTGAAGCAAAGGACACAAGTTCTCTACATGTCCTCTAATGTCTGAACCATATATTCAGCTTGTCCATCTGTCTAGGGATGAAAGGCGGTACTAAGATTCATCTTTAAACCCAGTTCTTTTTGAAAACATCTCCAAAATTAGGAGGTGAATTGAGCTCCTCTGTCCGATATGATGGACAAGGAAACTTCATGCAACCTCACAATTTCGCAGATGTACAACTTATCATCCTATCCACAATCACCCATATTGAATCATGCTATTTTCGAGACTTCAGCAAGCTGATGAAGAAGTCTGTATTGATTATCTCCCACTTCCATTCAGGAATCTGAAAGTTTTGAGTCAGTCCACATAGCCTTGGATGCTCAAATTTGACCTGTTGATAATTCGGACACTTGGAAACAAACTCACTGTTATCCCTCCTCATTCCACTCCACCAATAGTCTTCCCTCAAGTCATGGTACATTTTGATAGAGCCAAGATGAATGGAATATTTAGAGCTGTGGCCTTTAGCCATAATTTTATCTAAAGCACCATCAACATTTGGAACACACAATCTATTCTGGTATCTCAACACACTATCTCCCCCTTTGGAGAAAACCATCACCTTCTGTTTGTGAACAACTTCTTTCAACCAAAGTAGAACAGGATCTTGGTCTTTTTTTTCTTTCACCTTCACCACTAGAGATGAAGCAGACCTATTCTGTACATTGACTCTTCTTTCACCATTCCTTTCGAGTTGAACTCCCAATCGGGCGAATCTATGCACTTCTTTAGCCAACTCTTTCTTTTCTTCTTCAACGTGGGTAGTACTACCCACAGAAAAACTTCTAAGAGCATCATCAATAATATTAGCTTTGCCTGGATGGTAGAGAATGCTTATGTCATAGTCCTTGAGAAACTCCAACCATCTCCTCTACCGCAGACTGAGCTCCTTTTGACTGAAGATGTATTTTTGGCTCTTTGGTATGTAAACACATCCATATGTACTCCCCTAGTTCATTCCTTAGATACACATTTCTATTGTAGAAGCTTCACTGAGTCTATCTTTGTAAGTTTAGTTCATCGTTTATTTGACGTGTATTTTTAAGTTCTATCAAGCCTACCATGCGCCTTGTTCTATAGAATTGATTGAGAAACTCATGCATTAGTTGCTCTCAACTATTAATGGAATGAGGCTCAAGATCTATGTACCAGTCAAAGGCATTTCCTTTTAAGGAGCGGAAGAATTACTTAATGAGATAGTCTCCAGAGGTCCCAACATTGTTACATGTCCCCACAATGTGGACAACATGTTTCTTTGCTTTTTCTTTTCCTTCGAACTATTGAAATTTAGGAGGTTGATAATCAACAAGTAGTTTGAGACTCTCAATCCTTGCAGTGTAAGACTTGGCATACATATAGGAAGACAGGGCGGAGACTTCATACTTGTCTTTGATGGTCCCTTCAATGAACTCTTTTAATTGGTCAAGTGGGATCATTTTTTCAGCAGAAAGCATCTCTTTGATGGGTGGTGCTTTCTTCACATGGATATTCAGTCTCTCTTGAATTTCAATACCCTTCCTAGGCGCATGGCTAGATTCTTCATCTAGTAAGCCATCCACCCTATCCATTAACTTAGTTATGTGAGACTCTTGGTGTTGTACATTCTTGGTCAATGCTTCAATCATCTTTTCCAAATTTACAAGTTGTTCCTTCATGGATGAAGCATTGGTTGTCATTGGTCGCATAATTGTCGGAGGCAATGAAGAGTAGCATGGATTCTTGCAAATATTGATCTTAAGAAGGCACACATTACGTGATGTATATGGAGAAGAATCATTGGATGAGTCATGGTCTTTCTTTGCTGTAGAGTTCTTAGAACTAGAGAACTCAAGTGGAGCTAAAGTCTTCTTGATCTTTCAGCAACACTACTTCTTCCTTTTGAAGCATTTGTAAAGGACCATACTCCCCTTGGGTTTGAAGATCCAAAATCAGGAGTTGGTGCGGATGACACTCGCAGTGATTATTATCCTAGCATGGTGGCTTTGCCACTTGTAACTACTCCAACACTTCAAAAACTACCACTAAGCATTTCCTCTACTTTAGCAGAGAACTTAGAATTAGCAGCCTTAGAGGAAGTAATTGAGATATTTTCTTAGAAGCCATTTCAATATTCTTTGATGCTTGAAATGTTGTTATGAGAGGTGGAGATTATCCCAAAGGGTGTGCTAGAATCTATATGACAAAAACATTCGAGTCTAAAAATTAATAATCAAGGAACAAAAAATATTGCAACAATCGTGGTATTTTTATTTCAAGGTGTGAGTTCTACAATCTCTAAAAATCCACAGATTCACCTTTTTAACTATAAATTCAAGGTCTCTTTAGCTTAAACTTGAATCTTGTAAAACTTTATGAATTTGATATTCACTCGTACTTGAATTCAAGATCTTTTGGACTTGTTCTTGAATTCAGTGGTCTTTATTTTGATGTATGAATTTGATGTAGACTTGATCTTGACTTGTACTTGAATTCAAGGGCTTTTGGGCTTGTTCTTGAATTCGGTGGTCTTGATCTTGACATGTTCTTTAACTTTAATGCTTGATTTCTTGAATTCTTGAACTTGTTACCTATAAGGAAATCTGCGACTTTGATCATGAGCTCTCTCTGGCTTCTTGTTAGAATTTTGTAAGTGAATTCTGAATTATGAGGACCCATATGTAGTTGTAGATAGAGGAGATGATAGAATTAGGTTTTCCTTCAGTCAATCAAATTTAAGTGACATAACGCAGGAAAAGTGATTAGAATAGGTTTCGTTTCAAGTGACATGACCATATTTGATTAGGTAGAACATGTCACTTGTACATGTGGCACATTTTATTGACCTTTGACTAAGATAGGAATGTCATGCCATTTTGACACATAGCATGATCCTATCAGCTTCTTTGTTTGACTTGGCATGCCTCTTTATCCAGCGTGTGGCATCAGGTGGGCCTCTAGGATGAAAGGATATTGGGCCTGGTAAAGGGATCATCCTTTGTAGCCCAAATAAATGAATATGTGCTTTTAGTCAAATTCATATTTTATTGGATTCAAATAATTAACCCAATTACATTATCCTCATCAATAGTTATTTTGGATTAATATATTTTGAATTTTAATATAATTCAAATCATTCTATAAAAATTTATATTTATTATATGATTGCACCCTCAAAATTGGGAGCTTAAGAAATATGCCTTATTTAACTAAGAGAAAATTTAATAAAAGAATAAAGAGATGTTCCTTAGCTACAGATTTCTAAATCATGCTTGATAGCTATTCTTTCGTTAGCCAAGGATATTTTCATTTGTATATTTTGCTTTCCAGTATACAAACAAAATACGTATGCACAAGTTTTTTATGTACAACTATAAATTTTTCATAACTTATACAAATCAAGTATATCAATAAATTGTACATGAATAGCTAATAGTTATTAATTTTTCATTACATATACAAATCAAATTTATCAAGAAGTCTAGATTACGCATGTACAAGTCGGTGATTTACATATTTAGAAATCAAATTATAGTAAAATTAATTAGAGTGTAGTTGCGTTCAATAATTAACTAAAACTATAGCTAAAGTATATAATAACACCACTAAATATTTGTTATTTCCCATAAATGTTTCTTTAATTAAGCATAGAGTCACCCCTGATTATATTATTCTAATGATACAAAAATAATACGAATAACACACTTGCACATATAATATATAGTTTTATGGAGTAATTGAACCCACATGAAACACTAGTTCTAGTGTGTTAGGACTAAGGAGACTTTTACTTTTCAAGCATACGAAATTTCTATTTGTCTCAAATTATAAGACTAAAAAAACTCAATTTTCTAACAAAAGGATAGGCCTCAGACATACTAATCAGACCTATACGTTTGGAGAAAAGAATGTAAATAACACTCTGACCATTTTAGTTTATTTGTTTCATTTTATCATGGTATAAATTTTTTTTTTTTTGAAAGAAAGATTCAATTCTTATAGTCTAATCATATCAACTTACTTTTTAATCTTATATTCTAAAATAATTACATAGAAAAGTCAAAGAGAAACAACTTTTTATTATAGATCTTTGCTTTTGGAGCTTTAGTACTTAGTATTAATGTTCTCTTTGAATAAAAAGTGTAACGATCGGTAAAATTACAAAAATACCCCTTGAGGAGGAAGGTGCGCATAACGCGTCTTCCGACGCTTGTATGGAAAATCTGAAACCGAATTTGTGATCAGCTCAAAAAATTGAGTGGGGAGAGGGTCTCGATCAATTTTTAGAGCGACCGAGTCAAATGATAATTTTTCGTTCCGAAACAAAAAACAGTGGAGGTGTGCGACAGAGCCGCGTTGTGCACCTATCATGGAGAGGGACTTATGTTTTTTTCAAATTTTTTTGACGGGATTGAAAAAACTCATTCAGAAATTTTTTGCAGAAAATATATTGGTACGTGACCAGTCCGCGACTAGTCACTCCGAGTCTAGAAAATATCTAAAATTTTCGAGGGGCATTCCGATTCATTCCTAAAACTTTCTAAACTCCATATACGACTAATATAAGTCATTTTCACGAAGAAAGGGTTCAAAACCCCATCCTAGATCCTCTTTCTAACGACGCTAACAAGCTAGGGCTTGAGGAGAGTAGAGGAGAATTGAGATTGAAGAGTTCAAGAGGAGATCCTAAGAGAGATTTTTGTTAGAAATCATCTCAGGTATGTAAGACTAACCGGAAGGCATGGAATTGTTCTTCCATGTGCCCCGTTTTGATTAAATTGAGTCCATAATCAAAGATAATTAGTCTATATGTGGAAATCCTTGAGTGTTCTACTGAGATTTTACTTATTCCATGTATTTTCTTAAATTAATGATCATCACAAACTTGAGTTGCTGCATTAATGGTTTTCATGAATGATTTCACCAAATTCTGTGTGTACTTTATTAAAGATTACAAGAATGACCTTAGGAAATGGGTCTAGAGCTTTGACAATAATGATGTACTTGATGTTTGTGATTGTGGTCTGAATGTTGAGAGTCTTAATGATGATGTTGATGAGAATAATGTTCTTTGAGTCTTAAAAAGCTTGAAACTTAATTCTAAGAGAATGTTTCGAGTCCAAAGAATTGATGTTGATAAGACGAATTGATGTACTATGTCCCTATGGGACTGATGATGAGAAATATTAATATTGATGTTTTGTGAGCATGCCGAGTTCTGGGAGGAGTATTGAGCACCATAATGGGTAAGAATGAGTCCCACTCGAACTCATCAACTACGTGGCCAGTGTAGGAGAGGATTGAACCGTACAACAGATGCTTCCTTTGTCCCATAAGAGGACTGATATTATTTACTGTAGATGCACGATGGCGATGTCCTTTACCTTAGCAAGGTACTATATAGATGTGGCAATGGCATCGCTTCGTTGTATCATCACTGGCTCATAGGTGATGATTATCGATTAGAGAAACTCCTAGTTAGGTTCCTCACTGATAGAACTCTGATGTTGATGTGATGGTATAAGTCTTGATGGATGTTGATGATTTATTAATACTCTTTATCCTTGTCCTAGACGGGTATTGGTCTATCGAGTTGAGTTGATTCGAGTTCCCTTGAGACAAGAAGTATTGATGATGTTGAGATGAGATGTTGATGAGTCGTTTGTCTACTCTTTATTATTTCTTTAGATAGACAATTGACATTCTGATGGAGTATAATGTTGAGTTGATATTACGCCTATGTTATTCTACCTGTGTTGTTATATTCAGCCATCTTATAGACCATACATTCTACGTACTGATGCCACTCGATACTGTATCATTTCATAATGCAGATACAAGAGGTAGAGGACTTCAGTAGACGCACTGTTGAGGTTCCAAGGTTTCTAATTCTAACTTTTAGTGATCCCTCTTTGCTATTCGGAGGAGCCCTTTTCCTTTATCAGTTATTTGATTCTATTGAGTTGGGTAGCCATGGACTGCCATGGTACTAACTTAGACTATTGAGTCGAGGTAGAGGCTTCATAGACTAGAATTGGGGATTTAATGTTGGGGTTTTTCCCCTCCTTGAGTTGAGTTAGTAATAATATTTACTTATCTTAGATGTTGAGACTGTGGTTGTTGGCCTATGGCCCTTTTTATTGATGTGGAGTTGACTGAGAGACTCACTACCTTTATTGTTTTATCCTACTACTTTTTGTTATGTTTGATTTTGAATGACTGGCTTGAGATCAAGTGGTTCTCTTGGGGACTATTAATACTCTCTGGGTGCCAGAGTGGTTCACTTGGGGACTAGTAATAGTCTCTGGGTGCCGGCCACGCCTAGGGTACCCTCCTTGGGTGTGACAAACTTGGTAAAAGAGCCACTCTTGTGTCAACTTTGTCGATGTGGGTCAGAGTTCAATCGAGTTTAGGCGAATCCCAGTGAGGTACGGCGAGCCTCATTGCTGAGTCTAGGCGAATCCCATGCGATTGGAAAAACCTCAGCGAGGACACTGAGTACATAGAGGGGGTGTATGCAACAATCCATCTTGAGATGAGAAGTCCCATATCGGCAAACCGCAAGAGAGATGTTGGGTATATAAGTAAAGGACTGGTCTACATACTGTGAGGCACCTTTTGGGGTGAGCCCAAAGGGACAAATCCGTGATGGTCTAGGCCCAAGAGCGGACAATACTTCACAGTGTTGGGACAGGTCGTTACAGGTTGTATCAGAGCCCAGAGTTCAAGAGTCCTAGGGAGTCTATGAAGTCGTGTCTAGTAGAGTCTTGTTTATGTGTGTGTTGTACACCATGCTTCATAAACAGGAGGCTATAGGACATTAGGAATAATTACATTTCTCCTGTATTCTGAGTTCTTGTGATCAAGTTTGACTCTATAAAACTCTCTTCTAATTCGTGTCTTACACATTTTCAGATCATGCCTCCTAAACATGCTGCTGCGCAAAGAGATGCCTCAGCCCCAAACACTGAGAATCCCCCACCAGAGGCCCCTACTCAGTCTGAGACGAGGAGATGGGTCCTACCTGCCAGAGCTACTAAGATGCCACAGGCACCTCCTGCTCAGTCAACTTCACCTCAGAGGTAGACTTCAGTGGAGCCATTGCTATGCTCACCCAACTAGTGGCCACTTAGAGTAATAGTGGAGGTCCCCTGGCTCCTAGTTCCAGTTCCCAAGAGCCCACGGCTGCAACCAGGCTCAGAGATTTCTTGAGGATGAACCGGCTAGTCTATACGGGGTCAAAGGTTGAAGAGGACCCACAGAACTTTATTGATTAGATGTTCAAGGTCTTGAGGGCTATGCATGTGAATGAGGTTGAGAGAGTTGAACTTGTCTCTTATCAGCTTAAAGATGTTGCTAGCATCTGGCATAACCAATAGGAAGATAGTCTAGATGAGGATGTTGAGCCTGCTGAGTGGGTGAGTTTGAGAGTGCTTTCCTCGACTACTTCTTTCCCCAAGAGTTGATAAAGGCAAAGGTTGATGAGTTCATGAACCTGAAGAAAGAGGGGTTGGATGTCAAAGAGTATAGCCTCAAGTTTATTCAGCTATCCCGATATGCCCCAGAGATGGTCCTGGGGATGAGGGCGAGAGTGAGAAAGTTCGTGTCTAGATTGGGAAGGCATGTAAAGAGAGAGTGTAAGGCAGCATTTCTAATCCCAGGTATGGATATCTCTAGACTTATGGACTATGCCCAGCAAACTGAGGAAGACAAGAAGAAAGACAGGGAAGAGCAGCAGAGTAAGAAGGCCAAATCAGCAAGGCATAAGCCTTGCCAACATAAGTAGAATAACAGTGACAAAATTTACTTTCATAGGAGGTTTTCTAGCTATGCACCCTCTGTGGCAAGCGCGCCCCTTCAACAAAACAGGTATGATCAGAAATCTTGGTCACCAGATTTTTCAGAGCTCAAGGTCCTTAGTCCCAAGCTAGCGTGACCCAAGGCCTAAGAGGAAAGCCACCCTATGCAGATGTGGCAAACTTCACCTAGGGGTGTGCCGTGAGGGCACAAATGCTTGTTATACATAGGGACAGACTGGCCACTTTAAGAGTGTCCTACGAGGAGATGGGATGATGGGAGTAACAAAGCACAGTCATCTGGAGCGCTCCCTACGGGCAGCCATTAGAAGGGTACTACTACAAGTACTGGAGGCGGGACGAACTGTCTGTATACGATGGGTAATCGATAGGATCAGGAGGTTGCACTAGGTGTTGTTACGGGTATGCTTCGAGTCTTTTCTCACAATTGTTATGCATTGCTTGACCCTAGTGCCACTTTATCTTTTATGACTCCCTACATGGCTAATAGATTTGAGATTCTTCCAGAGTGTTTGCTTGAGCCTTGTACTCTCCGACTGGTGACTCTATCCTAGCTGAAAGGGTTTATAGAAATTGTGTAGTATCCATCTATCATAGGGTACTCTGGCTTACTTGGTAGAGTTGGAGATAGTTGACTTTGATGTAATCCTTGGTGTGGATTGGCTCCATGCGTGTTATGCCTCAATAGATTGTAGAACCCGAGTTGTCAGGTTTCAATTTCCGAATGAACTGGTCCTAGAGTTGAAGGGAAGTTCTATTTCACCCAAGGGTAAGTTTATTTTCTGCCTGAGGGTAGGAAGTTAATCTTTAAAGGCTGTATTTACCACCTCGTGCGAGTTAAATTTGATGATATTGAGTCCCCTACCCTTGCGTTTATTCCGATTATGAATGAGTTTCCTGAAGTGTTCCTTGAGGATTTACCTAGAGTCCCCCTGATAGGGAGATCGACTTCAGGATTGATGTTCTTCCCGATACACAACCTATTCCAATTCCACCATATAGGATGGCCCTCGCTTAGTTGAAAGAGTTGAAAGATCAATTGAGGGATCTGTTAGAGAAGGGCTTTATTTGCCAAGTGTTTCTCCTTGGGATGATCTCGTTCTGTTTGTGCGAAAGAAAGATGGGTCTTTCGGAATGTGCATAGACTATAGGCAACTGAACAAGGTCACGATCAAGAATACATATCCTCTCCCCGAGATAGATGATCAGTTTGACCAAATTTAGGGTGCCTCGTGATTTTCAAGGATAGACCTCAGATCGGGTTGCCATCAGTTAAAAGTGAGGGAGTGTGACATTCCAAAGATAGGCTTCATCACTATATATGGCCACTTTGAGTTCTTTGTCATGTCCTTTGGGTTGACAAACGCACCTGCAACCTTCATGGACTTGATGAATAGAGTGTTCATACCCTATCTTGACATGTTTGTAATTGTGTTCATCGATGACATTTTCGTGTATTCGAAGGATGAAAAGGAGCATGCCAATCACCTTAGAGTTGTCCTACAGACTCTTAAGGACCGTGAATTGTATGCAAAGTTCTCAAAATGTGAGTTTTGGCTTAAGTCAGTGGCTTTCCTAGGCCATGTGGTTTTGGGTGATGGTATTGAAGTAGATGCCCTAAAGATTGAAGCGGTTAAGAATTGACCAAGACCGACCTCTCCAACTGACATAGAAGTTTCTTGGGGTTGGCAGGATGCTACCGCAGGTTCATTGAAAGATTTTCTTCCCTATCCGCACCATTGACCGAATTGACTCAGAAGAAGGCCAAGTTTTAGTGGTCTGAGGAATGTGAGAAGAGCTTCCAAGAGTTGAAGACTAGGTTGACTACTGCACCTATTTTGACCTTTCCTGATGGAATGGAGTATTTTGTAATATATTGTGATGCGTCAAGAGTTGGGTTAGGTTTTGTGTTGATGCAGAGGGGGAAGGTGATGACCTATGATTCCAGGAAACTTAAGGTTCATGAAAGGAATTATCCGACCCATGATCTCGAGTTGGCGGCGGTGGTGTGCGCACTTAAAATCTGGCGCCACTACTTGTATGGAGCGCATGTGGATGTGTTCACTAACCACAAGAACTTGCAATATGTTTTAATTCAGAGGGAGATCAATTTACGACAGAGGAGATGGTTGTAGTTGCTCAAGGATTATGACATGAGCATCCTATACCACCCAGGTAAAGCTAACATTGTTGTTGATGCTCTTAGCAGGTTGTCAATGGTAGCACAGCCCATGTTGAGGAAGGGAAGAAAGAGCTAGTGAAGGAAGTGCATAGATCGGCTCGATTAGAAGTCCAACTCAAGGAGAATGAAAAAGGAGAAATCAATGTTCAGAGTGGGTTTGCATCATCCCTGGTAGCAGAGGTTAAGGAGAAACAAGATCGAGATCCTATAATACTCCAATTGAAGGAGGTTGTCCGCAAACAAAAAGTGATGGTCTTATCTAAAGGGGGAGATGGGGTGTAGAGATACCCGAGTGGGCTATGTATCCCATATGTTAATGGTGTCCTAGAGAGAAATATGGCTGAAGCCCACAATACTAGATATTCCATTCATCCGGGCTCTACCAAAATTTACCACGACTTGAGAGAAGTCTATTGGTGGAGTGGAATGAAAAGGGATGTTGCTGAGTTCATTTCAAAGTGCTCGAATTGCCAGCAAGTGAAGGTTGAGCATCAAAGGCCAAGTGGCTTGGCTCAGAACTTTGAGATTCCAGAGTGGAAGTGGGAGGTGGTTAACATGGATTTCATCACCGGCCTACGGAGATCCCGGAGACAACATAATTCCATATGGGTGATTGTAGATAGGATGACTAAATCAGGACACTTCTTAACAGCCAAGACAACTAATACTGCGGAGGAGTATGCCAAGATGTACAACCAAGAGATTATAAGGTTGCATGGCGTTCCCTTGTCCATCATCTTGGATAGAGGAGCTCAATTTACCTCCCACTTCTGGAGATCTTTCCGAATGGATTGGGTACCAAGGTAAATTTGAGTACAACCTTTCATTCACAGACTGATGGTTAGGCGGAGCGCACCATTCAAACAGTAGAAGATATGTTGATAGCCTGCGGCTTTGATTTCATAGGGAATTTGGATGACCACCTACCATTGATTGAATTTGCATATAACAACAGTTATCATGCAAGCATTCAAATGGCACCCTATGAGGCATTGTATAGGAGGAGGTGTAGATCACCCATTAGATGGTTTGAGTTTAGAGAAGCCGAGTTGATTTGGCCTAACCTTGTCTACCAGTCCATAGAGAAGGTGAAGATTATTAGAGAGAGGTTGAAGACTACACAAAGCTGACAGAAATCTTACAACGATGTGAGGAGAAGGGACTTAGAGTTCGAGGTGAGCGATTGGGTATACTAGAAGGTATCACCCATGAACGGTGTCATGAGGATTGGGAAGAAGGGGAAATTAAGTCCTTGTTATATTGGCCCTTATCAGATTATGAGGAGGATTGGGAAAGTTGCTTACAAGTTAGACTTGCCTTCTGAGTTAGACGGAATCCGTCTGGTATTCCATATCTCTATGCTGAAGAAGTGTTTGGGAGATCCTGCCATGGTGATCCCTGTTGAGAGCACTGAAGTAAAAGATAGCTTGTCCTATGAGCAAATTCTAGTCCAAATCCTTGATCGACAGACTCGCAGATTGAGAAACAAAGAGATAGCCTTCATTAAGGTTATGTGGAGGAATCAAATTGTTGAGGAAGCCACGTGGGAAGCTGAGGAAGCGATGAGAGAAAAATACCCGCATGTATCTATGCCTGATGACGAGAATATCGAAGGTAATGTTCCTATCCTTAACTTAACTTGATGTTTCCATCTTGAGTTGATGTGTGCATTCTTGATGTTCTGAGTAGAGTTACCGAGATTGATGAAGAGTTGAGAGTTTGAGTTATTGAGTGAGTATCGAGATGAATCTTGAGTCTATTCGTGTCATATTACCACTCCCGCTAATCATTCGAGAATGAATAATCCCAAGGAGGAGATGATGTAACGCCCGGTAAAATTACCAAAATATCCCTAGAGGAGGGAGGTGAGCATAACATGTCTTCCGATGCTCGTATGGAAAATCTGAGGCCAGAATTGTGATCATCATGAAAAAAGAGTGGGGGGGAAGGGTCTCGATCAATTATTAGAGCATCCGAGTCAAAAGATAATTTTTCGTTCTGAAACAAAAAACAGTAGAGGTGTGCAACAGAGCCGCGTCGCGCACCTATTGCGGACAGGGACTTATGGTTTTTCTCAAAATTTTTTGACGGGATTGAGAAAACTCGTTTAGAAAATTTTTGCAGAAAATATATTGGTACACGACCAATCCATGACGCGGATTGAGTCACTCCGAGTCCAGAAAATTTCTAAAATTTTTTAGGGGCATTCTGGTCTATTCCTAACACTTTCTAAACTCCATATACGACTAATATAAGTTGTTTTCATGAAGAAAGGGTTCAAAACCCCATACTAAATCCTCTTCCTAACAACGCTAACAAGCTAGGGCTTGAGGAGAGTAGAGGAGAATTGAGATTGAAATGTTCAAAAGGAGATCCCAAGATAGATTTTTATTAGCAATCATCCCAGGTATGTAACGCTAACCTAAAGGCATAGAATTGTTCTTCCATGTGCCCCCTTTTCATTAAATTGAGTCCATAATCGAAGATAATGAGTCTATATGTGAAAGTCCTTGAGTATTCTACTGAGATTTTACTTATTCCATGTATTTTCTTAAATTGATGATCATCACAAACTTGAGTTACTGCATAAATGGTTTTCATGAATGATTTCACCAAACTCTGTGTGTATTAAAGATTGCAATAATGAACTTAGGGGATGAGTCTAGAGCCTTGACAATAATGATGAACTTGATGTTTATGATTGTGGTCTGCATGTTGAGAGTGTTAATGATGATGTTGATGAGAGTGATGTTCTTTGAGTCTTAAAAAACTTGAAACTTAATTCTAAAAGAATGTTTCTAGTCCAGGAATTGATGTTGATGACACGAATTGATGTACTATGTCCCTATGAAACTGATGATGAGAAATCTCGATGTTGATGTTTTATGAGCATGTCGAGTTCTAGGAGGAGTATTGACAGTTAAAATGGGTAAGAGTGAGTCCCAGTCAAACTCACTAACTACGTGGCCAACATAGGGGAGCATTGAACCGTAAAACGGATGCTTTCTTTGTCCCAAAAGAGGACTAATGTTATTTATTATTGATCCACTGATAGTGATGTCCTTTACCCTGGCAAGAAACTGGATGGATGTGGCAACGACATTGCTTCGTTGTATTATCACTGGCTCATAGGTGATGGTTGTCGATTAGAGAAACTCCCAGTTAGGTTCCTCACTGATAGAACTCTGATGTTGATGTGATGGTATGAGTCTTGATGGATGTTGATAATTTATTGACTACTCTTTATCCTTGTCCTTGAGTTGAGTTGAGTCGAGTTCCCTTGAGACGAGTTTGATGTATTGTTGATGTTGAGATGAGATGTTGATGAGTTGTTTGCTACTCTTTATTCTTGCTTTAGATAGACAATTGACACTCTGATGGAGTATGATGTTGAGTTGATGTTACGCCTATATTATTCTACCTGTGTTGTTATATCCAGCCATCTTACATGTCGTACATTCCACCTACTGATGCCACTCGGCGTTGCATCATTTCATGATGCAGATACATGAAGTAGAGGACTTCAGTAGAGGCATCATTGAGGTTTCGGGGTTTCTAATTCCAGCTATTGGTGCTTCTTTGCTATCCAAAGGAGCCCTTTTCCTTTACCAGTAGTCTCTGGGTGCCGGCTGAGCCTAAGGTACCCTTCCGGGGCGTGGCAAAAAGTCTCTAGGATCAAAAACTCAATTATGAAGACTCATAGGATCATCGAGCTCAATTAACTCAACCCCATACTTACATTAAGACTTCACTCAACGTACTTAAACCAAGGCTCTAGACTCCATCCCTAGGTTCATTCATGCATGCTTTAAAAAATAATCATGTAGGGTTATACAATATCTCAAGAAAAGTATTCAAATCAAGAAAACAAGTTGATGATGATTATTAACATAGGAAAATACATATAATTAATTAAATTTTCAATAAAAACCAGCAAGAATCATGTTTGTAAACTTTTTAAACGTTCAACTCCTCTATGTCCATCTATGGGGCACATGAGAGAACAATCTCATGGTTTTAGTTTAGCCTTACATACCTGGGATGAAGCTCTCAACAATCACTTCAAGTATTTCCTCTTGAATTCCTCAATCTCAAGATCTTCTCCTCTATCCTCAAACCCTAGTCTTTCAAGGACTTAGAATGACTTAGAACGGAGTTTAAAAACCCTTTTATGCTTAAAGGACCTAATTAGATCGTGTATTGAGATTAGGAGGGGTTGGGAATCGATCAGAATGCCCCTCACAAAATTTAGAAATTTTTCAGGGTCAAAATACCACGTCCGCGACGTGGACTGGTCACGCACCAGTGTATTTTTCTTCAAAAATTTTGTGAACAAGTTTCTCAATCCCGTAAAACAAATTTGAAAAAACATAAGTGTCCCTCCGCTACAGGTGCACGACGCGTCTCTGTCACGCACCAACACTGTTTCGGGTTTCGGGTCAAAAAATTATCTTTCGATCTGGTCACTCTAAAAATCGACCAAGACTATTTTTCCACTCAATTTTTCATGCTGATCACAACCAGTCTCGAATTCGCCATCCGAGCATGGGAAGATACATGATGCGCTCATCTCTCTTCTAAGAGTATTTTAGTAATTTTTTTGGGTGTTACATTATCTCCCCCTTGGGATCATTCATCCTCGAATGATGAGTAAAGGTAGATATCAAGGCACGAATAGACTCAAGACTCATCTCAATACTCACGTCCATCAATCAAACTCTCGATTCCTCATCAATCTCAATCAACTCTATTCAGACTCAAGAATGGACATATCAACTCAAGGATAGAAACATCAATTAAATCGAAGGTAAGAACATTACCTTCAACATTCTCATAATCAGACACGAATAGAACATCAAAACTTAATCAATTCAAATCATCTAAATACTTCGTCAATCAGTTATTTGAGCTCAAGATGGAAATCATCAACTCTAATCGAGAAAGGAGACCATCGTGATATACAAGACACTGCAGGCATTCTCGAGCTCAACGCTCCACCTCACTTATGTTCCCCGTCATGGCACTCTACTCCATTAACTCAAACTTATAGTTCCTATTCAACTCCCTACCTATCCACATTTTCTTATTTCATTCAAGCCTATTTTGAGCCTCATAATGCTATTGTTGAGATGATCATATCCATACAAGGCTAACCCTCAATACTCAAGCCCTATACTCTCACAGGGACTTTCCTTAAAAGATCACTAGTCTATTTCACTACCCGACTATCCTTACTTGAAACCCTTATCACGAAGTCTTCAACAGTCTATCATCAATACTCGCATAGTAATAACCATGCATTCAAGCCTATTACTCTAACCACTTCAACTGTATCTAAGATTTTTCAAGCCCACTTAGTACTTCTACCTCCACCATTCACGAGCTCCCACTTCAAGGACACTCCAACATATTCTTATCTAGAGACACTCTAATTTACTCTTACCTATCTATTGCCCTTAATAAAGTCTCTTCTCTCCCCACCTCCCTTAGCTCAAGGGTCATCCCTCAAGTTTTGCGAATCAATTTCCTCCACTATGCTATAAACATATACCTCCATAAAATCGAGAAATCACTATCCACGAGAATAGGCATCTTAAACTTCTTCTACCATAATATAGTCGCATACATTAAATAGCCACTAAGACTCTCTTTAAAGATACCACTCTTAGATTCATCCAGTCTCTAGGGAAATCTCTCTATATTTGCTGCTCTAATGGAGTACATAACCACTTCCCACAACTTTTACAATCTAACCTCTCCTATCAAATGTTTTGTCCTCAATTCTCTCTTTCCATCTAACGACACTTATACCATACTCATAACATCACATTCCTTGCAAGCCAACACCTTAATATCAAACACACACTATGGTGAATCTCCAACTAAACTATCACTCTCACGATGTTGTCTCCTCTTTACCACTATTCCTCAATATTCAAGCTTAGAGTCTAGTTCTAGCATGTGCATCTATCACATACCTCTCCAATATCACACCAATCTTACAATTACTAGGCAAATTTTGGAGTATAAGCCTACTAAAATCTCATGGAAGGTATTTCACTCCATACATTCCCTCTTCGCAACTCAAGTACCATTCCTCCACACACTATACCCCTTACCTGGCTAAGTTATAACTATATAAATCTCGTGGGGCTCTTTCTTCAAAAGTATAAGCCTAGTGTAGATCTATCACACTGAAAGCACTCCGTCCCTCTATTCAACATCCACGTCTCACCCTCATACTACATATATCAAGGTACGTCAACATAGAGCTCTTTTTCTAGTTTTGAGCATGCTATAACACATTTTAACACTAACTCCCTCTCTATACCTCATCATGACAATCATAGGGTACTCACCACTCTTTCATCAAACTTATGGCAATCGACTCGTCATCTCATTACTTACCTAATGGATATATAACTCTAATTACAAGACCCAATCAACTACCACTCTCACTATCTCATTCCTTTCTATCGTCATCATTTTAGCTCTGGAATGACAGCTCTACTCAGGGTGGTATAAGATCTCACATCTCACTCTTAAGTGATAACACTAAATCCTTTAGACACATAAGTTTCTCTCTTATGAATAACACCAAAGCAAGTAAAGGCTTAAGTCATACCCGTCAAAACATCTGGGGAGACATCTAGAAAATCTTCCTGGTCTTCTCTCACTTGTGGTGTCGGGGTAGAAGCTTGAGCCATTTTGGCCAACTTTAGGCATTTCCTCTGGAAGTGACCCTCTTGGCAACACTTGTAACATCCATCACTCCATTCACAACATTTTCTTAAGTGAAACTTGCCACACATGCCACAAGGTGTCTTGCCTCGGGGACCTCGAACCACGCTAACATGTGACTTAGATTTCTGAGATCTAAAGTTATGAGACTCTCCTCGAAAGTTACTCCTACTCTATTCCTCTTCAACCTCTTAAACTCAGGTGGGTTTGTCACGTCCCAACGAGAGGGGAGGCGTGACTGGCACCCGATACCATTATTGCCCGGGTAAGCCACTAAACATGCTAGTTAACTAAACTAGGGACCAGAACAAAATTGGGCAGCATGACGTTTGAAAGACTAAGCCTGGACATTTTAGGTCATGGCCTGGTTAACAGTAAATCATGTACATCAAGATAAGTAAACCAAAACGATAAAGTACTAGTTAGCTGACAAGGCTGCAATAATAGAGGTACAAGCACACACTATATATGCATGTCAATCTAATGACTGGAGACTTAAAGGCACAAAAGAATCAACCCATAATAACATGTCCACAATAGCCTATAAGATAATCACTAACACTGCCAGGACAGGGCCCTGAGTATACTCAATTGTACAACAAAAAGTAAGCATCCTGTGAAAGCTCCAGGAAGAGGTGGAGCTTACCAACTCACAGCTGAACGGGGCTCCTAATGGAGAGGTAAATCAGAATCCCACCTAAACCTGCACGCACAAAATAAAATGCAGTGTCCCCAGGCAAAGGGACGTCAGTACGAATAAACATGTACTGGTATCAGTAAGGCAGGAAGTAAAATTATAAATAACCGTAGTAAAAAGGTTAAAAGAAATACCACTTGTAAGAAAAACTCAAGTAGCCTTAATATGTATGGTATGTGCGAGTATCGCATGTCCTTAATATGCATGGTATGCACGAGTATCGCATATCGTGACTACATATATAGATGCAAATGCCCAACCAAATGCTAGCAATGGTGGTCCTTTCCGATAGCTGACCGGCATCATATCTGCCAACTTGTGGCCATCTGTACCATATACATATGTGTGTATATATATATATATATATATATATATATATATATATATATATATATATATATATATATATATATATATATATATATATATATATATATATATATATCATTTGGGCAAATATGCCTCATACCTTCGATTATAGCTCAAAGTCCATGCATAACGTGCAATGTATGATATGAATGTTAAATGCACATAGTAGGCCATAGCATAAATTTAGCCAGTCTTTGCTCATCGGTACACTTATTCTCATAGCATCATAATCATTGTCATTTAGCAAATCGTGGCTCATTGGCACACTTATTCTCATGATATCATAATCGTTGTCATAGTGTATATACATGAATCGTGAGATCTTATATGTCTTTTTAACAAGTTTGGAAACTTAACCCAACATCTAAAGTGAAGCCTCAACTTTGAAAATGTTCATAAAGGTGCTTTACGTAATGCTTATACTTGGTCCCATGTTAATTAGTAAAAGAAAGTTTTAAATAGGATCAAGCGCCTTAGTAGTCTAAGTAGGAGCATTTCATTGGAGAATATTGGAAATCAATATGTTACTTGTTAATTATATTTTTGTATGGAAGAAGGACTGATTATGAATACCACATTCCCTTCACATTCTACATTTATTTTAATGGCACTACACCAAGAAGAGAAACGTCTCGACCATATGAATAGGTAGCCAGGAAAATCGAGAAAATGACATATGAATATTGAATGTCCAGTTTAAGGGAATGAATGGAATTTCAACCTAATACTATCGTGAAAATAACTCAGCTGCAATCCCAATTCTTTTCACAGAAGGTCTTTCTAGCAACAGGATAGTAAGATATTGCATTTGACGTTTTGGGAAACTTCCCGAATTTCGTGCTAAAAGGAGGGATGGAGCTTAGCCTTAACATACCTCTCCAACGAACGTCCAATTGCCAAAAGTTTCTTCACGAACGTTGTTACTTACATCCTAAGCTTTGCAACGACTATATGTATGCAGCTTAAAGACACCTATAAACAGTCAAAAAAATAGCATTAATTACCAAAATTGGCAAGGAACATTTACGCGAGGAAATATCCGTAAAACTTCGTAAAAATGACTGTAAAAGAGTTCAAAAATTATTACCTAAAGACACAAGCTGCAAACAAACAATACTAGCAAGAACACCACTTTTTAACAGCCCAAACACAGCTAATACGAGGGGAAAATAATTGCAAAGCATAAGGCACGCATTTCTAGGTACACAGACAAATTTTAATGATAAAAATGTGAAAAACTTACTCAAATCCCTTTGGAACGCTGAGGGAACTTTTCCTTCAGTTTATAATCTGTTTGGGGACAAAATGGCACTGCTTTGAGCTTTAAAAAACTCAAATTAGCCGACATTAAGGTGGGTCGACCCGACCCGACCCATGACCCCATTTCCTGCTCGGGCAGTCTCGATAAAACTGTCATAAGTTGTTATTCTGAGGTCGGTTTGATGCGCGATTTTTTGAGTTGCAAACTACACTCGCAGATCTTCAATTCTATAGGTCATGGACCTTCTAAATCCTTATATTTTGGGAGATATGGCCTGTTACATTTGACCCCAAATTTAAGAACGATTTCTTAAAGAAACTTATGCTAACCTTGGCCAACCTTTACCTTGCAACTTTCTTGATTCCAAAACTTAATGTATCACCTTTGTGCTATTAAAATGACCTTTAAAAATCCATTATTAGAAAATTATTAACTTTTAGTCCCATCCGAAAAGTGAAACCTAATTTAAACCTTCCAAAAAGGGCGAGGTGCCACTCGGGCCATTACTTTAACCTTGAATGTGTATTTAGGGGATTCCTTTGACTTGAAACATTAAGTCCTTGATATTACCTCTTATTTTCAACCTTATCATCCCTAGGTGCTAACAAAATCACATGTGCCTTATATGACGCCACACTATTTAAATAATGGAAGACGAGAAATACGGGGTCTCAAAGGGTTCACCCTCAAGAAGTCACGATATCTTAATGTATTTGGAATACCCCACCTGCCTGCTCTCTATCTATCAACTAGTGTTGTCACAGCCTGGCCCAAAGTCTGGAAGGCCTGGCAAAGCTCAGCATTGTTGATATCAGCCTGTGGTGGCTGCATCACAGGGACGGTTGGGCCTATGGGTTCATCCTTTTATAGGGCTCGGGTTGGTTAGCATTCCATCTAGCTGGGCTCCTGTTCACTTCATCAGCTCTTCTTGGAAACATGGTCACAATTTTGAACACACAAAATGCATGAATCAGAAGAGATCTTTCTTAGAGTTTAACTCTATCGCACGAATATGGAATAAGAAAGAAGTCAAACAATTCCTAATGTCCTATAGCCTCATGCATATGAAGTGTGGTTGAAAACACACCCATAAACAAGACTCTACTAGACACGGCTTCATAGACTCCCTAGGACACTTGAATTCTGTGCTTTGATACCAAATTTGTCATGCCTCGGGAGGGTACCGAAGACGTGGCCGGGACCTAGAGACTATTGCTAGGCCCCAAGTGAACCACTTGGCCTCATCACATATGTTCAATCCAACTACTCTACAAATCAGCGGAAGTAAAAGAAAGTAAATGGGCTCATCTCATGTAATGTCTCAAATAGTAATAGATTAATAATAAAGGCTAGTAGAAAGAACTAGCACAACAATCTCAACATCAACGTTCGACTATCATCTATGAAGCCTCTATCAATATCAAGTGGGGCCAATGACAGACCCATGGCTACCTCAATCAAAATAAATCTAGTCTAGTCTAACTCTAAAGCAAGATGAAATAATGGTAGTGAATCCTCCGGAGTAGGGGAGGCTCACCAATCAGTTGAAAATCTTGGATTCTCAACGATGCACCTGTTGAAGATCTCTAACTCCTGTATCTACATTATGAAATGATGCAGCGCCGAGTGGTATCAGTACGTGGTATGTATGATATGTAAAATAATTGAATGATATATAAACAATTAGAATAATATGGAAATAACATCAACTCAGAATAATAACCAAATTAAAATGTCACATGTATATCTAAAAAAAGAGTAAAGATTAGACAAGTGACCCATCAACCAATCAACCTCATCAATCAACTCAACTTGACTCGATTAAGAGTACTCAAGATAGGAACTTTTTGGGAGTTTCTCTTATCTGAAAATAATCACTTATGAGCCTGTGATTGTACAAGAAACCCGCTGATGTTGCCACACCCGTCCCGTACTTTCCAGGTAAGGAACGCCTAGGATCCACAAGGGATTCGAACAATTAACATATTAAGTCCTATTGTTTCATGAAAATAAAGTGAGGACCTGTCCAACGTTAATGGACTTAATCCATAGAATGAGAACTTGTCCGACTCTAACGGACTAAGCCCTCTAGTGAGAACTAGTCCAACTTTAACGGACTTAGCCCTCCAGTGAGAACTTGTCAGACTTTAACAGACTTAGTCCTCTTGTGAGAACTTGTCCGACTCTAATGGACTTAGCCCTCAAGATAGGAACTTGTCCAACTCTAACGAACTTAGTCCACTCCTACACTTGGCGACGTAATTAATAAGTGCGACTTAGACTTGCTCTTACTCTTACTCATTTCGGTGCTCGGTACTTCTCCCAAGACTCAATGCTCATAAGACTCTTCATCTCAACTCAATTATCTCAAATTAGCCTCGTGGAGACTCTCATTATCTCATTCACTCAAACTTAAGGGTCCTCTATTATTTTAGGGACTTTAACTCATCTTGGTTAACTCAATTCTCATTTAAGAACTCAAGGACTCAGATCATCACTTAGAAGAAGTCATTTAGTTAGAACTCAAAAACTCAATAATGAAGACTCGTAGGATCATCAAGCTCAATTAACTTAACCCCATACTCACATCAAGACTTCACTTAACATACTCAAACCAAGGCTTTAGACTCCATCCCTAGGTTCATTCATGCATGCTTTCAAAAATAATCATGTAGGGTTACACAATATCTCATAAAAAGTATTTAAATCAAGAAAACAAGTTTATGATGATCATCAACATAGGAAAATACATATAATTAATATAATTTTCAAGAAAAACCATCAAGAATCATGTATGTAAACTCTTTAGACCTTTAACTCCTCTATGACCATCTATGGGGCACATGAGAGAACAATCTCATGCTTTTAGTTTAGCCATACGTACCTGGAATGAATCTCTCAACAATTACTTCAAGGATTTCCTCTTGAATTTCTAAATCTCAAGCTCTTCTCCTCTTTCCTCAAACGCTAGTCCTTTTCAAGGACTTAGAATGACTTAGAATGAGGTTTAAAAGCCCTTTTTATGCTTAAACAACCTAATTAGATCATATATTGAGTTTAGGAGGGGGTTGAGAATTCACTGGAATGCCCCTCACAAAATTAGAAATTTTTCAGGGTTGGAATACCAAGTCCATGATGCAGACTGGTCGCGCACCAGTATATTTTTTCTCTAAAAATTTTTTGAATGTGTTTTCCCTATCCCGATGAAAACTTTTGAAAAAACATAAGTGTCCCTCTGCTATAGGTGCGCGACGCGCCTCTTTTGCGCATCGACACTATTTCGATTTTCGGGTCAAAAAATTATCTTTTGATTTAGTCGCTCTAAAAATTGACAGAGACTATTTTCCCCTTCAATTTCTGTGTTGATCATAAATCCGGTCCCGAATTGTTCATCTGAGCATGGGAAGATGCGTTATGCGCTCATCTATATTCTAGGAGTATTTTGGTAATTTTGTCGGGTGATACAGTAAGGTGCATGTTTACCATATATTGCAAAGTTGCCAATCCTCCACTTCCAAATCTGTGTCTCTCATAGCTAGCCTCATCCTTGTCATTAATGAGTGCCTTTTCTATGAAAGACCAACGTGACATATGTAGCCAAGGATTTAGGAAAGACTCATGTTTTAAGGCTCGGTTGGACAATCCTTTTCAAGTGGAAGGGTTGAAGGAGTTCAATGGACCTTACAACCCAAAGGTTGAAGTACAATGTATACTTAAAGATAGTCACAAACTATGTATTACTGAGGCTTTGTTGCAAAATTTCAGGTGAGGAAATCTGAATTCAGGCATCTCGTGGGACGTACTTTAGAAATTTCTTACTGTAAAACACCTATTAATGCTTTACATTGTAGGTCCATTGTTTCTCGCCTTGAAGAAATAGATACAGGAAAGTTGAGGCATGCAGAAAAGCTAGCATTCTGGATTAACACACATAATGCATTGGTGATGCATGTAATTGTTCTTCTTGATTAAACCTTCAACATTATAGGTTAAGAAATCTGTGAAGTCCAATTCCTCTCTAAGATTATGATGTTTTTAAACTTTTCCTATCTAGGAATTTTTATCATATAGGATTCCACAAAAGAATGTGAAGAGAGTTTATCTACTCTCAAAGGT
The DNA here is from genome assembly GCA_029948455.1 of Solanum rostratum. NCBI lineage: Eukaryota > Viridiplantae > Streptophyta > Magnoliopsida > Solanales > Solanaceae > Solanum > Solanum rostratum. Next base: position 50,535,665 of record CM057056.1, on the reverse strand, counting down.
CAGTGAAACAAACTTATTTCCTTGGCCAAGGATTGCTTGGTAGATCTTTTCTTACGTTTTTACTTTATCCAGGCTACCTAGAATGTCAGTGGTCATGTAGTCAGTGCGGATGTGATACAGAGCTCTATCTTGGGATGTTCGGAGGTCTAGACCAGGTCTATAAACTCGTCTCCTGCTAGGCTGCTATACATGCATTTCAGCTTAAATTGCATATTCAACATCTGTGTTCTCTACAACACAAAACCTCTAGAAGTAGCTGTGTTAGTTCACCAATCAGCATTATTCGAGAATCTCCCAAAAACATCTAAGAACTTCTTTTTCTTGTAAATATCTTGTCCCTTCTGTATTCATATTAAGTATCCTGATACCCTCATGGCTAATATTTTCTGATCCCTGCGTGTGTCATTTTACTAGTCTTCCATGGTCGACTTTCTATCTGGTACTTGTATTGCAGTGGCTTCGGTTTTTACTTTCATTTAGAGGAAACTTTGTAGCAAACGATGAAAGACAAGGTTATGCTATTGAACATCCAGAACCACTTCTGCACTTTGTGTCCAACATCTTCCTTTCACCTTAAAGTTTGTGATGATCTTTTTTCCTTATATTGAATTACATGGCATTTAATATTCCTGCAACATTTTTTTCAGAAATCTAGAAAATATGACACTTGGTTTTCCAATGAGGCAAACGTTTTCATTGTCAGGTATAAGTCTATACACCCAAGAGAGTGTTTCAGGAGCTGGATGTAGTAAAACAAGAATACATTAGAGCAGCTTTTGGTGTGAAGAAGGATCAGAAAGTTGTTTTTCCAAAAGTTGTGGAGTCCTTCGCTAAAGATTCTGGCTTAAGTCCTTTTGGTATTATGAATGATCCAGCAATCTATACCAGTCAAATCTCTTAGAAGAAGCGTCAAGAAGATTCAGCAGCGAAATTCTCATAAGAACATTAAATGGGTTCCTCATAATGTTGCTTTCCAGTATCTAATCATGAAGGAGCTAGTGAAGTGAATACCCTTATTATTATAGATATTATACTAGTAGTAAGTCACTTGGATCATACCAATGGGTCATAGGTTGAGTCACTAAGGGTAAGTGAAACTCACTATTTATCCCATGTAGAATCAATCAGAGTGGGAAAAGAAAGTTTTGAGAGACCACTCTTTTCTTTTTTTCTTTTCCCTTTCCAAAGGGAACTTATTTCTTTTTCTCTCTTCTTTATGAATGCAAACAAATTTTGGAGTTTGAATGGAACAATGCCTATAACATCATTCTTTGGCTTTCACATTTGTTGTTCGCATGGTTATATCAATCAATTGTTGGTTATTTGTTCTGAGTTTTTTTAATCATAATTGAATTTTTCTTGATATTCATACAAGCATTAATGTAACACTTGTATCTCACAAATTTTCTCTCTAAACAAAACTCTCAAAACCCCTAGGACTACATTATGCATTCTACCAAGTAAAAAGAAATAGGCCTCTATTTATAAAGTCCTAAATAAATGAAAAATATTGGTCAAAGGATTTTCTCACGTATCATGCATTTTAAATGTGATAATGATAATTCTCATATTGTTGAATCACCCATGATTTTGATGAGCTATTCAATGTGACTGGTGATTTTCAATTGCACAAGTTATAATATGTTTCTCATTTTTTGTTGTACTATGATTTACTTCCATGGGATGTGACTTAGTATCGAGAAATCTTGAGGTGGGGTGAGGTCTGGAAGATATTAAGGTTATCTTCCTAAAAATATTCTAGTAAAAACCTCTTATCTAAAGCTACGTGCCACCGTAGGTTTGCCTCATATACTTAGCTATTGGATCTACATATAGTTTATGAATAAATGATATACCATACGGAGTCTACCTTGGAAAAGTAGCCTCTCCCTTTTCGATGTGAGAGTTAAACAGATTCCATGTTATAGTTCATTTGGTCTTAGTGTCGGTTAAGGTTGACATCCCACAAAAAATGATTATTCTATTTTAAGTATTAATACGATTTGATGCTTTGACTATACGATTTTGATTATGCTTTATTTCTTGTTACCTCATGCTTTCTTTATATGGTCTTGCATCCAATAACTTATGTGTTACTACCTCATGTTTATTTATGCATTTCTCAAATACTTAGTACATTCAAAGTACTAATGCATACTCTTTTCTCACATTGTTTTATAATGTAGGGTCTAGCTTACCTCCCTTCTCTAGTGGATAGATTTGGAGACCTCTTAAAGATTAATTAGTGAGCCCTCGTGCTCCGAGGGCAAGACCATCATAGTTACTTCTTGTTTTCTTGGGTTTATGTTGAAACTTTAAGACTATTTCTTCACTTTATTTGATGGTTAGCAAGGAACATGTCCTATGCCTCCACCCATGTTAGTAGTAGAGGCATGATTGGACGTACGGAATCTACATTTTCAATTTTGAACTAAAGACTGTTTCCTACCATATATGTGACTGAGATGAGACCCTTTCCATATTCTTTTATAGATTGTTATTGTTGCTCTATTTACCTTTTTTATACTTATTAATATTCTAAGATGACTTGGTTGGGGTCATTCAAGATTTCGATTGCCATGTCACACCTCGGACCTAGCTTGAATTATGATATAAAACATTTTAAAGCACAAGATAATTTCTAAAACATGTAATATTTTGAATATAGCATATGGAAGAATTTAAGTATTATCACTTAAAATATTCACTCTTCTCATCAAAATTGATAAGAAAAGTAACTTTTTTAGGAGTTCAATTTCTCAAGAAAAATATATCGGTGAATAATATGAAAGCGCGATTGATTAATTAAAAATTGCAATAAAGGAGAAAATTCTGACAACTAATAGAATTATTCGTTTGTTGTAGTGTTCCATGATACCATGGGGTCAAGTGCGAAGGTACATCAATTTTTTCATCAATTGAGATTCACTATTTTATCTATGATTTCATTAGTGGGGGGAGAAAAAAGAGTTATGTAATGATGAAGGTATTTTATACATATTTGTAATATCATTTGAAATAGATATAATATTATCAAGATGTAATACACGTGCATAACACATACAAAGGTACATTAATTTTGTTATCAATCAAGATTTACTATTCTATCTATAGGTGCATTAATGGGTGGAAAAAAGAAATTATGTACAATGAATGGCTTTTATATATGTTCGTGATACCATTTGAAATAGATAAAATAGTTATCGAGATAAAATACACGTGGATCGCACGTATGGAGAAACTATTGTATACATAAATACATACACACATACATACATATATATATATCACACATACATAGATCCACCTCTGCAAGAGAGTATATGCTTAAGAAAGTAGATCCATCTTCAGACATTCTATCTCATGTTTCCTCATCCCGCCTGACTTCAAGAGTTCAAAAGCCTTCTCTCATCCTAAGCCTTGGTAAGTGTTTGTTTCATGCTTTGTGAATGATAAGCCTCCATGAAATTCTATTTTACAAATAGATATAATATGTGTAATGACTGATCAATAATCTTACATTTGATTTTTCATAAATTTCTATCTTACATATAGAAAATTGTGTGAATTTGGGACCTCATGTCACACAAGACCAAAAAAAAAAAGTTCTGTCTTTACAAATCCGATTTCCAAAACAAGCCTCTGTGGACTTAATTTTTTTCTTCCTTTGTTTAGTTCGGGAGCAGAGCCACTTGCTAGGGTTTTTCGATGGAAAATCACACTATTTTTATAGTACTGCTAAAATTATTTTTTTTATGTATATATAGTAGATGTCAAACCCCTCGTCCAACTAGTTGGTATATTTTTTTTTTCAAATTTTGAAGTCCTTAATTAAAAACTCCGCCATTGGCTTAATTGATTTTCAATTATGCATAAGCATGTCATTCAGATGAAAGCCTATCTGTTGCTTAAGTTTGATGAGATGCCATTCGGTATAAATAATGGTTATAATATTGCTCAATGTAATTAGTGGTCAAAAATAAAATCTTAATTATATGCTTAAAATTTAAATAAACTTCATATGTATTTATCTAAAATTAATTTCTCTTATACTTCTAAATACAAATTATTACTTAATATTTTTTTGTAAATGATTTATTTGATTTCATTTTTTAGTTAGTAGTTGTAGATAAGATTTTACCAAGTCAATGTTGAAAAACATATTTTCAGTACTGAGACAATCATTATATGAATCGTTAATATGATTCTATAAGTAATAAGTTGACAAATTTTAAATAATAATAAAAGTTAGAACCATAGAATTTTATTCAAAGAGTTGATAACTTGGTATACCCTATATTTTATTATGCTAGTTGTAAATTGTAATGCTTGAGAATTTAAAAAGAAATGGAAAAAGATTTACAATTCACTTTATTCAACACTTATCGACTATTAATTCATATTTTTGCAAAGTGTTATTTTAACTTATCAAAAATATAAAGAAAAGAGTATAGAAAAATAAAATAATGTGAATATTAGTGGACAGAGGATAATAAAATAAAATAATATTTCTTGATTTCTTCTATTTAAATGAGATTAAAAATAAAATAATAATATTTTTTTATTGCAAAATGTACTTTTATCATAAATAGTCAATTTTTTTCTATGAAAAAAAATTAATACATATTTTATTCTTGATAAAAACATGAGGCCCTCAAAATTAGGATGTTAAGACATACTCCTTATTTGATTAAGAGCAAATTTAATAAATAACAAAGAAAAATTACTTAATTATGCTCTTAAGCTACAGTTTGCCTAATGTTATGGATATTTTCGTTATATTTCACTTGTCAATATACAATAACAGTAAATAAATAAAAAATTTATATATACAATATGAATTTTTCATAACTTATACAAACCTGCACGCACAAAATAAAATGCAGTGTCCCCAGGCAAAGGGACGTCAGTACGAATAAACATGTACTGGTATGTAAGGCAGGAAGTAAAATTATAAATAACCGTAGTAAAAAGGTTAATAGAAATACCACCTGTAAGCAAAACTCAAGTAGCCTTAATATGTATGGTATGTGCGAGTATCGCATGTCCTTAATATGCATGGTATGCATGAGTATCGCATATCGTGACTACATATATAGATGCAAATGCCCAACCAAATGCTAGCAATGGTGGTCCTTTCCGATAGCTGACCGGCATCATATCTGCCAACTTGTGGCCATCTGTACCATATACATATGTATGTGTGTGTGTGTGTATATATATATATATATATATATATATATCATTTGGGCAAATATGCCTCATACCTTCGATTATAGCTCAAAGTCCATGCATAACGTGCAATGTATGATATGAATGTTAAATGCACATAGTAGGCCATAGCATAAATTTAGCCAGTCTTTGCTCATCGGTACACTTATTCTCATAGCATCATAATCATTGTCATTTAGCAAATCTTGGCTCATTGGCACACTTATTCTCATGATATCATAATCGTTGTCATAGTGTATATACATGAATCGTGAGATCTTATATGTGTTTTTAACAAGTTTGGAAACTTAACCCAACATCTAAAGTGAAGCCTCAACTTTGAAAATGTTCATAAAGGTGCTTTACGTAATGCTTATACTTGGTCCCATGTTAATTAGTAAAAGAAAGTTTTAAATAGGATCAAGCGCCTTAGTAGTTTAAGTAGGAGCATTTCATTGGAGAATATTGGAAATCAATACGTTACTTGTTAATTATATTTTTGTATGGAAGAAGGACTGATTATGAATACCACATTCCCTTCACATTCTACATTTATTTTAATGGCACTACACCAAGAAGAGAAACGTCTCGACCATATGAATAGGTAGCCAGGAAAATCGAGAAAATGACATATGAATATCGAATGTCCAGTTTAAGCGAATGAATGGAATTTCAACCTAATACTATCGTGAAAATAACTCAGCTGCAATCCCAATTCTTTTCACAGAAGGTCTTTCTAGCAACAGGATAGTAAGATATTGCATTTGACGTTTTGGGAAACTTTCCGAATTTCGTGCTAAAAGGAGGGATGGAGCTTAGCCTTAACATACCTCTCCAACGAACGTCCAATTGCCAAAAGTTTCTTCACGAACGTTGTTACTTACATCCTAAGCTTTGCAACGACTATTAAAGACACATATAAACAGTCAAAAAAATAGCATTAATTACCAAAATTGGCAAGGAACATTTACGCGAGGAAATATCCGTAAAACTTCGTAAAAATGACCGTAAAAGAGTCCAAAAATTATTACCTAAAGACACAAGCTGCAAACAAATAATACTAGCAAGAACACCACTTTTTAACAGCCCAAACACAGCTAATACGAGGGGAAAATAATTGCAAAGCATAAGGCACGCAATTCTAGGTACACAGACAAATTTTAATGGTAAAAATGTGAAAAACTTACTCAAATCCCTTTGGAACGCTGAGGGAACTTTTCCTTCAGTTTATAATCTGTTTGGGGACGAAATGGCACTGCTTTGAGCTTTAAAAAACTCAAATTAGCTGACATTAAGGTGGGTCGACCCGACCCATGACCCCATTTCCTGCTCGGGCAGTCTCGATAAAACTGTCATAAGTTGTTATTCTGAGGTCGGTTTGATGCGCGATTTTTTGAGTTGCAAACTACACTCGCAGATCTTCAATTCTATAGGTCATGGAGCTTCTAAATCCTTATATTTTGGGAGATATGGCCTGTTACATTTGACCCCAAATTTAAGAACGATTTCTTAAAGAAACTTATGCTAACCTTGGCCAACCTTTACCTTGCAACTTTCTTGATTCCAAAACTTAATGTATCACCTTTGTGCTATTAAAATGACCTTTAAAAATCCATTATTAGAAAATTATTAACTTTTAGTCCCATCCGAAAAGTGAAACCTAATTTAAACCTTCCAAAAAGGGTGAGGTGCCACTCGGGCCATTACTTTAACCTTGAATGTGTATTTAGGGGATTCCTTTGACTTGAAACATTAAGTCCTTGATATTACCTCTTATTTTCAACCTTATCATCCCTAGGTGCTAACAAAATCACATGTGCCTTATATGACGCCACACTTATTAAATAATGGAAGACGAGAAATACAGGGTCTCAAAGGGTTCACCCTCAAGAAGTCACGATATCTGAATGTATTTGGAATACCCCACCTGCCTGCTCTCTATCTATCAACTAGTGTTGTCACAGCCTGGCCCAAAGTCTGGAAGGCCTGGCAAAGCTCAGCATTGTTGATATCAGCCTGTGGTGACTGCATCACAGGGACGGTTGGGCCTATGGGTTCATCCTTTTATAGGGCTCGGGTTGGTTAGCATTCCATCTAGCTGGGCTCCTGTTCACTTCATCAACTCTTCTTGGAAACATGGTCACAATTTTGAACACACAAAATGCATGAATCAGAAGAGATCTTTCTTAGAGTTTAACTCTATCGCACAAATATGGAATAAGAAAGAAGTGAAAGAATTCCTAATGTCCTATAGCCTCATGCATATGAAGTGTGGTTGAAAACACACCCATAAACAAGATACTAGACACGGCTTCATAGACTCCCTAGGACACTTGAATTCTGTGCTTTGATACCAAATTTGTCATGCCTCGGGAGGGTACCGAAGACGTGGCTGGGACCTAGAGACTATTGCTAGGCCCCAAGTGAGCCACTTGGCCTCATCGCATATGTTCAATCCAACTACTCTACAGATCAGCGGAAGTAAAAGAAAGTGAATGGGCTCATCTCATGTAATGTCTCAAATAGTAATAGATTAATAATAAAGGCTAGTAGAAAGAACTAGCACAACAATCTCAACATCAACGTTCGACTATCATCTATGAAGCCTCTATCAATATCAAGTGGGGCCAATGACAGACCCATGGCTACCTCAATCAAAATAAATCTAGTCTAGTCTAACTCTAAAGCAAGATGAAATAATGGTAGTGAATCCTCCGGAGTAGGGGAGGCTCACCAATCAGTTGAACATCTTGGATTCTCAACGATGCACCTGTTGAAGATCTCTAACTCCTGTATCTACATTATGAAATGATGCAGCGCCGAGTAGTATCAGTACGTGGTATGTATGATATGTAAAATAATTGAATGATATATAAACAATTAGAATAATTTGGAAATAACATCAACTCGGAATAATAACCAAATTAGAATGTCACATGTATATCTAAAAAAAGAGTAAAGATTAGACAAGTGACCCATCAACCAATCAACCTCATCAATCAACTCAACTTGACTCGATTAAGAGTACTCAAGATAGGAACTTTTTGGGAGTTTCTCTTATCTGAAAATAATCACTTATGAGCCTGTGATTGTACAAGAAACCCGCTGATGTTGCCACACCCGTCCCGTACTTTCCAGGTAAGGAACGCCTAGGATCCACAAGGGATTCGAACAATTAACATATTAAGTCCTATTGTTTCATGAAAATAAAGTGAGGACCTGTCCAACGTTAATGGACTTAATCCATAGAATGAGAACTTGTCCGACTCTAACGGACTAAGCCCTCTAGTGAGAACTAGTCCGACTTTAACGGACTTATCCCTCCAGTGAGAACTTGTCAGACTTTAACAGACTTAGTCCTCTTGTGAGAACTTGTCCGACTCAAATGGACTTAGCCCTCAAGATAGGAACTTGTCCAACTCTAACGGACTTAGTCCACTCCTACACTTGGCGATGTAATTAATAAGTGTGAGTTAGACTTGCTCTTACTCTTACTCATTTCGGTGCTCGATACTTCTCCCAAGACTCAATGCTCATAAGACTCTTCATCTCAACTCAATTATCTCAAATTAGCCTCGTGGAGACTCTCATTATCTCATTAACTCAAACTTAAGGGTCCTCTATTATTTTAGGGACTTTAACTCATTTTGGTTAACTCAATTCTCATTTAAGAACTCAAGGACTCAGATCATCACTTAGAAGAAGTCATTTAGTTAGAACTCAAAAACTCAATAATGAAGACTCGTAGGATCATCAAGCTCAATTATTAACCTCATACTCACATCAAGACTTCACTTAACATACTCAAACCAAGGCTTTAGACTCCATCCCTAGGTTCATTCATGCATGCTTTCAAAAATAATCATGTAGGGTTACACAATATCTCATAAAAAGTATTTAAATCAAGAAAACAAGTTTATGATGATCATCAACATAGGAAAATACATATAATTAATATAATTTTCAAGAAAAACCATCAAGAATCATGTATGTAAACTCTTTAGACCTTTAACTCCTCTATGACCATCTATGGGGCACATGAGAGAACAATCTCATGCTTTTAGTTTAGCCATACGTACCTGGAATGAATCTCTCAACAATTACTTCAAGGATTTCCTCTTGAATTTCTAAATCTCAAGCTCTTCTCCTCTTTCCTCAAACGCTAGTCCTTTTCAAGGACTTAGAATGACTTAGAATGAGGTTTAAAAGCCCTTTTTATGCTTAAACAACCTAATTAGATCATATATTGAGTTTAGGAGGGGGTTGAGAATTCACTGGAATGCCCCTCACAAAATTAGAAATTTTTCAGGGTTGGAATACCAAGTCCATGATGCAGACTGGTCGCGCACCAGTGTATTTTTTCTCTAAAAATTTTTTGAATGTGTTTTCCCTATCCCGATGAAAACTTTTGAAAAAACATAAGTGTCCCTCTGCTATAGGTGCGCGACGCGCCTCTTTTGCGCATCGACACTATTTCGATTTTCGGGTCAAAAAATTATCTTTTGATTTAGTCGCTCTAAAAATTGACAGAGACTATTTTCCCCTTCAATTTCTGTGTTGATCATAAATCCGGTCCCGAATTGTTCATCTGAGCATGGGAAGATGCGTTATGCGCTCATCTATATTCTAGGAGTATTTTGGTAATTTTGTCGGGTGATACAGTAAGGTGCATGTTTACCATATATTGCAAAGTTGCCAATCCTCCACTTCCAAATCTGTGTCTCTCATAGCTAGCCTCATCCTTGTCATTAATGAGTGCCTTTTCTATGAAAGACCAACGTGACATATGTAGCCAAGGATTTAGGAAAGACTCATGTTTTAAGGCTCGGTTGGACAATCCTTTTCAAGTGGAAGGGTTGAAGGAGTTCAATGGACCTTACAACCCAAAGGTTGAAGTACAATGTATACTTAAAGATAGTCACAAACTATGTATTACTGAGGCTTTGTTGCAAAATTTCAGGTGAGGAAATCTGAATTCAGGCATCTCGTGGGACGTACTTTAGAAATTTCTTACTGTAAAACACCTATTAATGCTTTACATTGTAGGTCCATTGTTTCTCGCCTTGAAGAAATAGATACAGGAAAGTTGAGGCATGCAGAAAAGCTAGCATTCTGGATTAACACACATAATGCATTGGTGATGCATGTAATTGTTCTTCTTGATTAAACCTTCAACATTATAGGTTAAGAAATCTGTGAAGTCCAATTCCTCTCTAAGATTATGATGTTTTTAAACTTTTCCTATCTAGGAATTTTTATCATATAGGATTCCACAAAAGAATGTGAAGAGAGTTTATCTACTCTCAAAGGTCAGTGAAACAAACTTATTTCCTTGGCCAAGGATTGCTTGGTAGATCTTTTCTTACGTTTTTACTTTATCCAGGCTACCTAGAATGTCAGTGGTCATGTAGTCAGTGCGGATGTGATACAGAGCTCTATCTTGGGATGTTCGGAGGTCTAGACCAGGTCTATAAACTCGTCTCCTGCTAGGCTGCTATACATGCATTTCAGCTTAAATTGCATATTCAACATCTGTGTTCTCTACAACACAAAACCTCTAGAAGTAGCTGTGTTAGTTCACCAATCAGCATTATTCGAGAATCTCCCAAAAACATCTAAGAACTTCTTTTTCTTGTAAATATCTTGTCCCTTCTGTATTCATATTAAGTATCCTGATACCCTCATGGCTAATATTTTCTGATCCCTGCGTGTGTCATTTTACTAGTCTTCCATGGTCGACTTTCTATCTGGTACTTGTATTGCAGTGGCTTCGGTTTTTACTTTCATTTAGAGGAAACTTTGTAGCAAACGATGAAAGACAAGGTTATGCTATTGAACATCCAGAACCACTTCTGCACTTTGTGTCCAACATCTTCCTTTCACCTTAAAGTTTGTGATGATCTTTTTTCCTTATATTGAATTACATGGCATTTAATATTCCTGCAACATTTTTTTCAGAAATCTAGAAAATATGACACTTGGTTTTCCAATGAGGCAAACGTTTTCATTGTCAGGTATAAGTCTATACACCCAAGAGAGTGTTTCAGGAGCTGGATGTAGTAAAACAAGAATACATTAGAGCAGCTTTTGGTGTGAAGAAGGATCAGAAAGTTGTTTTTCCAAAAGTTGTGGAGTCCTTCGCTAAAGATTCTGGCTTAAGTCCTTTTGGTATTATGAATGATCCAGCAATCTATACCAGTCAAATCTCTTAGAAGAAGCGTCAAGAAGATTCAGCAGCGAAATTCTCATAAGAACATTAAATGGGTTCCTCATAATGTTGCTTTCCAGTATCTAATCATGAAGGAGCTAGTGAAGTGAATACCCTTATTATTATAGATATTATACTAGTAGTAAGTCACTTGGATCATACCAATGGGTCATAGGTTGAGTCACTAAGGGTAAGTGAAACTCACTATTTATCCCATGTAGAATCAATCAGAGTGGGAAAAGAAAGTTTTGAGAGACCACTCTTTTCTTTTTTTCTTTTCCCTTTCCAAAGGGAACTTATTTCTTTTTCTCTCTTCTTTATGAATGCAAACAAATTTTGGAGTTTGAATGGAACAATGCCTATAACATCATTCTTTGGCTTTCACATTTGTTGTTCGCATGGTTATATCAATCAATTGTTGGTTATTTGTTCTGAGTTTTTTTAATCATAATTGAATTTTTCTTGATATTCATACAAGCATTAATGTAACACTTGTATCTCACAAATTTTCTCTCTAAACAAAACTCTCAAAACCCCTAGGACTACATTATGCATTCTACCAAGTAAAAAGAAATAGGCCTCTATTTATAAAGTCCTAAATAAATGAAAAATATTGGTCAAAGGATTTTCTCACGTATCATGCATTTTAAATGTGATAATGATAATTCTCATATTGTTGAATCACCCATGATTTTGATGAGCTATTCAATGTGACTGGTGATTTTCAATTGCACAAGTTATAATATGTTTCTCATTTTTTGTTGTACTATGATTTACTTCCATGGGATGTGACTTAGTATCGAGAAATCTTGAGGTGGGGTGAGGTCTGGAAGATATTAAGGTTATCTTCCTAAAAATATTCTAGTAAAAACCTCTTATCTAAAGCTACGTGCCACCGTAGGTTTGCCTCATATACTTAGCTATTGGATCTACATATAGTTTATGAATAAATGATATACCATACGGAGTCTACCTTGGAAAAGTAGCCTCTCCCTTTTCGATGTGAGAGTTAAACAGATTCCATGTTATAGTTCATTTGGTCTTAGTGTCGGTTAAGGTTGACATCCCACAAAAAATGATTATTCTATTTTAAGTATTAATACGATTTGATGCTTTGACTATACGATTTTGATTATGCTTTATTTCTTGTTACCTCATGCTTTCTTTATATGGTCTTGCATCCAATAACTTATGTGTTACTACCTCATGTTTATTTATGCATTTCTCAAATACTTAGTACATTCAAAGTACTAATGCATACTCTTTTCTCACATTGTTTTATAATGTAGGGTCTAGCTTACCTCCCTTCTCTAGTGGATAGATTTGGAGACCTCTTAAAGATTAATTAGTGAGCCCTCGTGCTCCGAGGGCAAGACCATCATAGTTACTTCTTGTTTTCTTGGGTTTATGTTGAAACTTTAAGACTATTTCTTCACTTTATTTGATGGTTAGCAAGGAACATGTCCTATGCCTCCACCCATGTTAGTAGTAGAGGCATGATTGGACGTACGGAATCTACATTTTCAATTTTGAACTAAAGACTGTTTCCTACCATATATGTGACTGAGATGAGACCCTTTCCATATTCTTTTATAGATTGTTATTGTTGCTCTATTTACCTTTTTTATACTTATTAATATTCTAAGATGACTTGGTTGGGGTCATTCAAGATTTCGATTGCCATGTCACACCTCGGACCTAGCTTGAATTATGATATAAAACATTTTAAAGCACAAGATAATTTCTAAAACATGTAATATTTTGAATATAGCATATGGAAGAATTTAAGTATTATCACTTAAAATATTCACTCTTCTCATCAAAATTGATAAGAAAAGTAACTTTTTTAGGAGTTTAATTTCTCAAGAAAAATATATCGGTGAATAATATGAAAGCGCGATTGATTAATTAAAAATTGCAATAAAGGAGAAAATTCTGACAACTAATAAAATTATTCGTTTGTTGTAGTGTTCCATGATACCATGGGGTCAAGTGCGAAGGTACATCAATTTTTTCATCAATTGAGATTCACTATTTTATCTATGATTTCATTAGTGGGGGGAGAAAAAAGAGTTATGTAATGATGAAGGTATTTTATATATATTTGTAATATCATTTGAAATAGATATAATATTATCAAGATGCAATACACGTGCATAACACATACAAAGGTACATTAATTTTGTTATCAATCAAGATTTACTATTCTATCTATAGGTGCATTAATGGGTGGAAAAAAGAAATTATGTACAATGAATGGCTTTTATATATGTTCGTGATATCATTTGAAATAGATAAAATAGTTATCGAGATAAAATACACGTGGATCGCACGTATGGAGAAACTATTGTATACATAAATACATACACACATACATACATATATATATATCACACATACATAGATCCACCTCTGCAAGAGAGTATATGCTTAAGAAAGTAGATCCATCTCTGCAAGAGAGTATATGCTTAAGAAAGTAACAATAAGGGCAATTCAAAAATTGCTTTAAATTACTATATTTAGATCCCAATTGTGATAGAGATTAATTAGGTAATATATACTTATTGATTTGAATCATATTTATGTCATCAAGTCATATTACTTGTTATAATAGCTAGCATATCTTATTTTTAATATTTCAAATTTCATATTTTAAGAAGTTTGTACATTTATGGCCCACATAGATATTCCACGTACGGTCCATATATGAAGTCGTAGATCATAATCTTCAGACATTCTATCTCATGTTTCCTCATCCCGCCTGACTTCAAGAGTTCAAAAGCCTTCTCTCATCCTAAGCCTTGGTAAGTGTTCTTTTCATGCTTTGTGAATGATAAGCCTCCATGAAATTCTATTTTACAAATAGATATAATATGTGTAATGACTGATCAATAATCTTACATTTGATTTTTCATAAAATTCTATCTTACATATAGAAAAATGTGTGAATTTGGGACCTCATGTCACACAAGACCAAAAAAAAAAAGTTCTGTCTTTACAAATCCGATTTCTAAAACAAGCCTCTGTGGACTTAATTTTTTTCTTCCTTTGTTTAGTTCGGGAGCAGAGCCACTTGCTAGGGTTTTTCGATGGAAAATCATGCACACTATTTATATAGTACTGCTAAAATTATTTTTTTATGTATATATAGTAGATGTCAAACCCCTCGTCCGACTAGTTGGTATATTTTTTTTTTTCAAATTTTGAAGTCCTTAATTAAAAACTCCGCCATTGGCTTAATTGATTTTCAATTATGCATAAGCATGTCATTCAGATGAAAGCCTATCTGTTGCTTAAGTTTGATGAGATGCCATTCGGTATAAATAATGGTTATAATATTGCTCAATGTAATTAGTGGTCAAAAATAAAATCTTAATTATATGTTTAAAATTTAAATAAACTTCATATGTATTTATCTAAAATTAATTTCTCTTATACTTCTAAATACAAATTATTACTTAATATTTTTTTGTAAATGATTTATTTGATTTCATTTTTTAGTTAGTAGTTGTAGATAAGATTTTACCATGTCAATGTTGAAAAACATATTTTCAGTACTGAGACAATCATTATATGAATCGTTAATATGATTCTATAAGTAATAAGTTGACAAATTTTAAATAATAATAAAAGTTAGAACCATAGAATTTTATTCAAAGAGTTGATAACTTGGTATACCCTATATTTTATTATGCTAGTTGTAAATTGTAATGCTTGAGAATTTAAAAAGAAATGGAAAAAAGATTTACAATTCACTTTATTCAACACTTATCGACTATTAATTCATATTTTTGCAAAGTGTTATTTTAACTTATCAAAAATATAAAGAAAAGAGTATAGAAAAATAAAATAATGTGAATATTAGTGGACAGAGGATAATAAAATAAAATAATATTTCTTGATTTTTTCTATTTAAATGAGATTAAAAATAAAATAATAATATTTTTTTATTGCAAAATGTACTTTTATCATAAATAGTCAATTTTTTTCTATGAAAAAAAATTAATACATATTTTATTCTTGATAAAAACATGAGGCCCTCAAAATTAGGATGTTAAGACATACTCCTTATTTGATTAAGAGCAAATTTAATAAATAACAAAGAAAAATTAGTTAATTATGCTCTTAAGCTACAGTTTGCCTAATGTTATGGATATTTTCGTTATATTTCACTTGTCAATATACAATAACAGTAAATAAATAAAAATTTTATATATACAATATGAATTTTTCATAACTTATACAAATCAAATGTATCACCAACTTGTACACTAATAGCTAACAGATATGGATTTTACATGACTTATACAAATCATATATTTCAAGAAATTATATATAAATTGCTAGGTAAGCATATATAAATTCTCAATTTATATAATTAGGAACTAAATTATTCAAATTTTAGCAAAATTAATCAAACTATAGCCACGCTGAATAATTAACCAAAATTATTGCTAAAATACATAATAACACTATTGAATGTTTGTCATTTCACATAACTTTTTCTTTAATAACCTTGAATTATACAGTAATAATAGCACATACACACTTGCGCATATAATATGTAGTTTTATGGAGTGGTTGGATCCATATGAAACACTTGTTCTAGAGCAGAACTACAGAGACCTTTAGATTTCAAGCAGACAAACTCTCTATTTTTTTCACGAAATATAAAACCAAAAAACTCAATTTTCCAACAAAAGGATAGGCCTCAATACATGCTAATTTGTAATGACACTCTAAGTTATTTTTGTGTTTCCTTGATTATTTCATCATTTTGAGCTTATGCATAGTGACTGTGGGCCATTTTTGACTTGTTGATGTTGTTGATATGGTTGTTGGATGAATTGGTTGAGATTTATACATCTTTTCAAGGTGAATGAGAGAGTATAACTGTAAAATGATTTTTTCTGGCAAAATCCTAGTAACTGGCCTCGGAGGAGATTTGTCATGGTTCGATCATCTCCAGATTGGACAAAATATGCTAGGACAATAGTTAGCCCAGGTCTTGGGGGTTTCAGTATGGTTTTAATTGAAAATTTTCAAAATCAGTTCAAAAATAAGCTAAAAAACGGCTTTTGAGAATAACCTAGGTAAACGTGCTTAGAATGAAATTTTGATTGCTCGGTTAGCTTTGAAACATTGAATGTAATCTAAAGTAATCTTTTGTTGGATGGCGGAGACTTCCAAATACAATTTGACCCCCTCAGTTCTTTTAGTTAAAATTAGCCAAAAGAAAGTGGGATCTTCACTTATCGTAGAAAGCTCTGTTGGAAATTTCGACCACACGATTGGATCTGAAATGTCAAAAACCTAGGCTTGTATGATTGGCACCTCGAGGTTTTATGGCTCCTATGGTGATAGAGCTTATGATTTCCTATCATAGTGCTAGGACTGTCTATGTAATTTGGCCATTCTTGAGTCGTATGGAGTTGCTTATACCTCTTACCTATTCACTGGCCTAGCTAAGGAGTGGTGGAGGTCAATATTCGCTTGCTGACATGGGAGCAGTTCATAGAAGTATTCTTGGAGAGGTTCGTACCATATAGTCTTCGGGATGCTCGTCAGGATGAGTTCAACGAACATCAACAGGGTTTTATGTCAGTTTCGGACTATGAGGCTAGATTCCATTGTCATGCCTTGGGACGGTACCCTTGTTATGACTGACATTCAAAGACTATTGCTAGTACCCAAGTGAACCACTTGATTTTTGCCTCAGTCAAGGTGCACAATGTTCAAGGAAGGACCAGGGCCAATTTTAGGGATTTTAGAACTAACAAGGCTAGGTTACTTAGGTGTTCACAAAGAATAGGTACATGACAGGCTCAAATATTAGGATCAAGGGATATTCTGCAATTTTCGTTAGTCATTTAGGCTAAGTGGACTTTTAAGAACAATGTCTTAAGATCCCTTCCCAATCAAATTAATATGTAGTCTAACTTAGAGTAACAAGACAAGTTCTGAATTAACATACAGCACATGAATTTAGCGAGTTTAGCTCACACTCATATAGCACTGATTACATTATTACAAAAGACCTCAAATCATGTTTTTTATCTCAATTTATCTTCATTTATCAGAACAAGCACTATTAACACACTTAAACATGCAAGATTGTTGTCTAGACTAACTAATCAAAATTGGTGGGTATCAGTTTTCCATAAAAAACACAAAAATATGCATATTCCACAGATATCAGTACTATATGCTACAACTACCACCCAAAACTTCCTAACCATGCCGGTTCAACAGAAAACTAAATATTTATGGAGAAAAAGGACACAGGAAAGAAAACCCCAGGATAAAAATTAGGGTAGTTACAGATCCAAGCTACTCAGACTTCACTGAGTCCCATAACTACCCACCCTTTATCGAAATAGAGGTGCATTATCCCCAATGCATACAATCAAAATAAAATAAAGCATTAGGGGTCAAAAAGCATAGCTGGCACCTAAGCGCCAGTGTGTGGCTGAGTCTGGGCACCCTCACCCTACGTGGAGGCCTCCTCAGTAGTAGCACTCTATCCAAAGGGGCCAGTAACCCTCAGCTGCTCGAGCTCATGAGCCCGTCTTATCTCTGCCTCCTGTCTCGATTTTCTTAAGACAAGCTCGAGGTCTTCCTCCTTTGTCAGCCCTGCACGAAAACGCACAACATTAGGATCATCATCCAGGCACCTCTTCATGTGGGAAGACTAACTGTGCTCCTCAGCAGCAAATAGATCTACCACCGGCATTGGGAGTGTAGTTTATAGTAGTGTTACCGGTGTTGCTATCATATTAACCTATAGTCCTTGGATCTGCAACAGGATAGCCGTCAAATCTGCTATCCGAGCCATGGTCAAGCTCTGTTGTACTCTTACCTCAAAGGCATCAATGTGGCATCCACGGAAGAAAGACAATCCTGAATAGTAGCGACCGTGTATGCCTGCATGCAGCCCTCTGACTCTAAATTCGCCTGGTGGACCCAAGGCCTAATCTGCTGAACTAGCTGAGTCAAGTACGACTCAGCATTTGATAACCTTTGTACCATGCCATGGATAGATACTGCGGACACACAGACCATGCCCGTAGGTCCAGTCTGTGATAAACTATCCTGTAGTGCAGGAGCAGAAGTAGTGGTCCCCTTCTCCTCATCTGCCTCAGTCTATGGGGTCCTGTCCTCTATAGTAGCAGCAACAGTGGTGGTGTGTGGTACCTTTGGTAGTGTGATGTCGTCCAAGTTACATCTTCTTTTTATAGCATAAAGCAGTCGCTATCAAGATATAGAACTTAACCAATGTTAGGGTTGAAACCATAGAGAATACGTAGACTTGGGAGAGTTTACTGCTTGCATTTCAAATGGTTGACCAACTTACTTCCCCAAAAGTGGAGGTTTGCAATAATCAATGAGAAAATAAAACTAAACTAACTACCACAAGAGAGAAGTCAATATGGAGAAAAACTAGAGTTTTGTTTTCCCCATGATTCCCCAACTCAGTATCACCCGATAACCTAATTCTTTTCTAGTGTATAATATGCAGGACAGTAAGTTATGTTCACCAAGACCTTTGGTCAAAGGTAAGAGATGAATTTCACTATGTGACTTGTCCCATCTCCATAGTGTATATTACTAACCCTTACCTATTAGTCCCAGTACAACCTCCCTTAGCCCAGTTTGGTTAATAAGACGAGAACACATCAATCGAATCCTATTAATTAATACTTTTTCCTATTCATTACTACCTTGGTCCAGTCGGTAACACTAGGCGAGTTCTAATGTTGGACCAGAAAACATGCAAAATAAAGAGAGATAATTAATACATGCATATGCACCTTCCAAGAATGATGATTTATCTAGT
This sequence comes from Solanum rostratum, assembly GCA_029948455.1. Lineage (NCBI taxonomy): Eukaryota > Viridiplantae > Streptophyta > Magnoliopsida > Solanales > Solanaceae > Solanum > Solanum rostratum. The sequence continues at coordinate 50,516,409 of CM057056.1, read as the reverse complement.
TATACTTTGTTAGTTATCCATGATTCCCACAACTCTAGTTGTAGATTTAGCTACTCATGCTATGAGCAGATGCAAGAACTATGGATTGAGAAAATATAATTGAACACTTACACAATAGAATTACGAACAAGCAAACCCAAATTCAATAAGAATCACAAGCTTCAAGATAAAGTTTAAACATAAGTGTTCTCAAAGACTCTCCAAGATGATCTTACAATTTTCTTTCACAAAATACTGAATTCTCTGAGTACAAGGCGAAAATTACTGAAGAATAACCTAAAACCCTATTTATAATAAGTAAACTACAATAACCAAACTAAACAGGAGAACTGGTTGGCATGCCATATGAAAGGGTTTTAGGGGTCGTATTGCATTACATAGCCCGTAATTGGGTCTCGTACTCAACTGCTGAAAAATTAGACTTTAACTCCACGATACCCCTTTGCGACTTGTAAAGTGGTTTACGACCTATAAAGGGGGTTTCATCTAATAAAACTTCAGAAAGTCCTATTCTCTGATCCTCAGGGCACGAACCATATTCTACGACTTGTAAGATCTTCTGCGGCTCGTCTGCATGTTCGTAAAATAAATTTCAGAAAATAGCCCCTCACTGGAATTGTTCACAAAACCACCCTACTGCCCATAAAATGATCTCCATCCTGTAAAGGGTCTCGTATAACAACAAAAATTAGTAACTTCTGCTATTTTCCTCAAAATCATGGTCAACCTGTAATCCTGCAACTATAAACACAAAAACACATTAAACCAGCTAACATCACATTGAGAACACACAAAATTCCAAATTTTAAACATCAAAAGTGTTATATTTTGACAACACATCAACACCCTTAACTTAAAATTATTGTTTGTCCTCAAGCGATAGGCTCAATCTACATAGTTACTACAGTAACACACATACCTCAACCCGGTGGCAGACATCACATAAATATCCTCAGACGCCCGCACCAACTTTTCAAAACAGGATCAAATAGCTATCTAGCAAACCAATAAAGACGGGTACATGTGACAACATAACTATGACAAGAAAGGTATTATCAAAATACACAATTATTGAACAAGTCTAGTGCTAACAATGTAATGCAAGAGCCTTCACAGAAAGAAGTCCCATATCTGACACTCAATGATGTTTTCATGTTTTACTTTGGGACTATGTAGGATCACTCACACTCGCAAAAGATATTCATGCATGATGTCTAATACCATAGGCTTGCCTCTATACTTATGATTCAAACCTTCAACTAACTGGACTATGATCACTTTAGGACTTTCTAGGCTTATAATGTAGGCTCAAGGGGCTTTGGTATGATACTATGGGAAAATAGTGACTAAAGGCCCTCCTTGACATTGTGTTTTTCTTCACTTTTTCCCTACCATCTCTTTTTACTTTCACCTTATTCTCCTTTTTTCCTATTTCAAGCTTTTCTAGGTGCTTTATTTTCATTTTTCAGCTTTTTGCCTTGTTTTTACACTTCATTTTTCTTTTTAGCTCACAAATAAAGCATCACTTATTTGTCTTGCACCCGGTAAATGATTTTCCCTCTTTTTGTTTTACTAATTCACCCCCTCATTTTTGTGTTTTACCCTTACACCAGCCACCCTTAACTTAGGCTTTTAGCCTATGCTGAGGTGCAAAATATTCGTCCTCAGAACTAGCGCCACTTTTGGTAGCCATCCTCAACTTAAGCTTTTTGCATCAGTTAAGGTGCACAATATTCATGGAAGGACTAGGGCCAATTTCAAGATTTTGCAACCAACAAGGCTAGCTTAATCAAGTGTTTTCAAAGAATAGGTGCATGTTAGGCTCAAATATTATGAACGAAGGATATATTATAGTTTTGCTTGGTCATTTTAGGATAAGTGGACAATTAAGATTTATGGCCTAAGATTCTTTCCTAATCTAATTAATCTACAACCCAACATAGAGTAACAGGGAAAGTTCTGAATTAGCTCAAAATACATTAATCTAGCAAATTACGCTTACACTCACATGGTACTGCATACACTCTCGATAAGAGACTCTCATATCATGTTTTTTATCTCAATTTATCCCCACTTATAAGAATAGACATTGTCACTTGCCTAAACATGCATAATTGCTATCTAACTACTAAAAATAAATATTTTATGGGCATCATTTTTCAAACTAAAACACAAAAATATGCTATATGCCATAAGTATTGGTACTATGTGCAACAAATACTATCTAAACATCCTAAACATGTTGGTTCAACATAAAGTAAATATCCACAGGGAAAAGGAACACAAACAAGAGAACCCTAGGATAAAAAATTGAGGTAGTTATGGACCTAAGCTACTCAGACTTCACTGAGGCCCATAACTATCGACACCCCATTGAAGAAGATATGCATTGTCCCTAATGCACAAAATTAAAGCAAAATAAAACATATAGGGGTCAAAAACATACCTGAGCGCCTTAATGCTAGTGTCCACCTTGGGTTGCCTCCCAAGCAGCGCCTGATTTATTATCGCGGCACAACATAGATGGCTTGAGTACTCAGACTTCCTCAAGATCCTATTCTTCTACCGTCTTTATCTCTTCCATATTTCCAAGGTATGGCTTGAATCTTTGGCTATTTAACTTGAAGGTTCCTCAGCTTTGTCTCTCCAACTCAATAGCCCCATGATTGAAGACGCGTGCTACTCGAAAGGGTCCCATCCATTTGGATTTAAGCTTTCGAGGGAACAACTTCAATTTTGAATTGTAGAGCAGCACTAAGTCCCCTAATGCAAATTGGCAGTTCTCTATGAGTCGATCATGCTGTAGCTTCTTACCTTGTTTGTACAAGGCTGAGCTCTCATATGCCTTCAACTAAAACTCATCAAGCTCATTGAGTTGACTCAACCTAGAGCTTGCCGCATTATTCCAATCCAGATTCAACTAATACCTACATTTCTTTATGCTCAAGTTCCACTAGCAAGTGACATGCTTTCCTAAAGGCAAGTTGGTAAGGAGACTTGCCTATAGGGGTCTTGAATGTTGTATGGTATGCCCATAATGCATCATCCAGCTTCCGAGACCAATCCGTCTGGTTTTCATTCATTGTTTTGAATAGAATTTATTAAATTTTCCTATTAGACACCTCCACCTGCCCTCTTATCTGAGGATGATAAGGTGTCGCCACCCGATGTTTCACTCCATACATTTTAAGAAGAGCTTTAAAAGTCTATTGCAGAATTGAGGGCTTCTTTTACTGATGATTATCCAAGGGGTGCAAAACCTTGAGAAGATGTTCTTTTTCAGAAATGTTGTGACACTTTTTCCCTCATTGTTGGGTAGAGCCACGGCCTCCACCCACTTTGATGCATAATCCACAGCAACTAGGATGTACTTGTTTACATGTAAGCTAACAAATGGTCCCATTTAATCTATGCTCCATACATCGAATAACTCAATCACCATAATGAAGCTTAGAGGGAGCTCATGTTTGCGGGAGACACCACCTTCTCTTTGGCACCTATCACAAGCTTTTGCATAGTCATAGGCATCTTGATGGATAGTACGCCAATAATATCCACATTATAATATCTTGTGTGCTATTTGAATTCCACTATGATGCCCACCCATCAATGACGTGTGGCATGCCTCAAGTATGCTCATCATCTCAACCTCAGGAACATATCAACAAATAATCTCATCAGCACATACACAGAATAAGTATGGGCCATCCCAAAATAACTTCCTCACATCAGACATGAAATTCTAACATTGATGTGTGTTCAGGTTGGGCGGCACGATGTCACTTACCAAATAGTTTGCACTGTCTTCAAACCAAGGTATCAAATAATGAGATGCAGCCCACACTCTTTCATCTAGAAAAAGAATCATGGATCTCCAATCCATCATCAAACGTTATCATTGCCCCATCTTCCATTCTAGAGAGGTGGTGTTAAACCTGATTCTCTATCCCTTTTCTGTCGATGACGTCAAAGTTGAATTCTTGATAGAGAAGAACCTATCTCATCAACCTTGGCTTTAGATCCCTCTTAGCCATCAAGTATCTAAGTGTTGAGTGGTCTTTCTGCACCACCACCTTGGCCCCTAATAGATATGACCTAAATTTTCGAATGTAAAGACCTCTATGAGTAACTCTTACTCGATGATGGTATAATTCTTCTTAGACGTGTTTAGGATCTGACTGGCATAGTATATGGGATATAATATTTTCTCTTGGTGCTATCCCAATACTATACCTAGCGTTGTTCCACTTGCATCACATATGATTTCAAAGGGCTTAGACCAATCTAGAGCTACAATGATTGGTGTTGAGATCAATCTCTTATTTAACTCTTTAGAGATTTCGAGGCATGCATCATCGAACATGAACTTAGCATCTTTCTCTAACAATTTGCATGGAGGGTGTGCAATTTTAGAGAAGTCCTTTATGAACCTCTGATAGAATCTTACATGCCCCAAGAAACTCCTCACACCCTTGACAGAGATAGGCAGCCGAAGCTTCTTGATCACCCCCACTTTAGCTCTGTCGACCTTGATCCCCTTGCTAGATATCTTGTGCCCCAACAAAATGCCCTCCTTCACCGTGAAATGACACTTTTCCCGATTCAGCAGTAAATGGCTCTCCTCATTTGCAAAATAGCCTATAGATGCTTCAAGCAATCCTTGAATAAGTCTCCAACCACACTAAAGTCATCCATGACGACTTCAATAGTTTCTTCCACCATATCTAAGAAGATGGACATCATGCATCTATGGAATGTTGTTGGGGAATTACACAACCCGAATGGAATTCTCTTGAATGTAAAGATGACTTATGGGCATGTAAATGTCATCTTCTGTTGATCCACTTGAGAAATGGTGATCCTGATTATAGCCTAAATACCTACCAAGAAAGTAGTACCACCCCTTTCCAGCTAGTCGATCCAACATCTGATCCGTAAATTGTACAGGGAAATGATCTTTTTTGTCAAAACATTGAGCTTTCTGTAATCCATGCATACCCTCCATCCTGTTACTGGCTGCATCGGGATCAACTCATTGTTTGCATTTGGTACCACTATTACCTCCTTTCTTTGGAACGCATTGCATCAGACTCACCCATTCACTATCGACAATCAGGTAGATTACTCCTACATCCAAACATGTGATGATCTCTTTCCATACAACTTCCTATATATGAGGGTTGAAGCACCTTTGGTGCTCAATGCTTGGCTTGTAGTCCTTCACCAGGTGGATTTTGTGTGTGCACACCCCGGGAAGGATACCAATGATATTTGCAATTGTCCATCCAATGGCCTTCTTAAATTGTTTAAGTGCCATTACAAGGCCGCTCACTTGCTCCTTATTCAAATCTGCAGCAACTATAACTAGCCAAGTGTTGTTGGCTCCAAAAATTGCATACCTCAGGTGTGCTTGAAGGGCCTTCAGTTCTAACATCGGTGGGCCTTCTATGGAGGGCTTTATGGTTGGCGACTCCCGATTCTGCAAATTTAGCTCTAGCTTAGTTTGGCACCTAGGACCGTAAGACACCACCAGAACGTTCACTATCTCCTTATGGTCTAGGATACCATCATTGTCGAAGTTCATCAACACTGCCTCCAAAGTGTTAACACCTAATCTTACCTCTGGTTTAGCATTATCAATAGCCTCAATAATAGAGACCACTGTCAAATCATTATCTTTCTGTATTTGCTGACAAATGTTGAAAATGACCTCATCTTTCCCAAATCTGAACTTGAGTTGACCCCTTTCAATATCCACCAAGGTGCATTCAGTGGCTAAGAAAGGCCTCTACAAGATGATAGGCACTTCAAAATCGACTTCACAATGTAGGATCACTTACTTTGCGGGGAATATGAACTTTTCAACTTTGACTAGCACATCATACAGTATTCCCACAGGCTTCTTCACCGTGTGATCTTCCATCAACAACCACATGCTAGTTGGAGTAGGGGCTCCCAATCCAAGCTTCTTGTAGGCCATAAGGGGCATCAGATTAATTCTGGCACCTAAATCACATAGCGCCCTTGCAAACTCTACATCTCCAGTGGTGCAGAGTATGGTGAAAGCACCGAGTTCACATCGCTTCTTAACCAAAGACCTTATAGCCATAGCACCACTATGCTAGAGCTCTTGGGAGAGCTCTTGACTCACAGTTCCTTTTTTTGTTACCAAGTCCTTCATGTACTTGTCATACCCTATCATCTTCTCCGATGCCTCAATGAGAGGGATGTTGATGGAGAGTTGCTTCAACATGGAGAGAAAGTGTTGAAACTTGCCTTCCTCCTCCATATTTTTTGATTCTTTGAGGGAAGAGGCCTAGGAATGGGCTTCAACTTCTGTGGTGCATCACCAGCTTCACTAACCCCATCCTTGCCATAATCTTTTCCTATCTCAATATCCTTGGCCGCATCCATCTCCTCTTAAACATCTTCCTCATCTACTGGCATAGGAGGATCAATGGTGCTTGCTACCCCGAGTAGTGACCGTCGTACACTGCCTTTCATTTTTTGGGTTCTAAACTGTGTTGCTAGGCAGTGTACCCCTCTGACGCTGATCAAGTTGATCCGACACTTGACCAAATTGTTGTTCAAGTTGTTTGTTAGCCACAGAGTAAGACTCTATTTTCTAATTTATACTCGAAATCTCTGATGTCATGCCTCTTAGAGTCTCATCCTGTATCTCAACTTTCTTCAATAGGAGATTAAATATCTCCTTAATTCTTGAACTACTTGCACCTGCGTCACGATTATGTGGTGGCACATAAAGACCATTTCTAAAGCCTTCTCTGCGACCCAAATCTACATCTCTCTAAGGACCCTTGTTCTTGTCATAGTAACCTCTGCGGTTGTCCTTGTAAGATCCATCTCCATTAAAGTTCTAACCTTGGTTTCCTTGACCTTGACACTGATAGTCCTGATTGGACCTAGAGTCAAGGGTTTGTCTCGACTTCATGTGTTGGGCATACACTACACTTATACGCTGAAAAGAAACAAAAACAACAAAAAACATAAAATGAGGGAAATAAGGATTAATATCCAAATCACTTTAAATTAACCAAGTCAAGTCGTATTCCCTTGTAATGGCGCCAAAATCTTGATGTCGCCCAAGTTACACCACCTTTTTGCGAATAAAGCGATCATTGTCAAGAAATAGAACCTAACCTAGGTTAGGGTCGAACCCACAGGGAATACATAGACTAAGGAGAATTCAATTAATGCAATTTGAGTGATTAACCAACTTATCCCCCCGGGGAGAGGGGGGACGGGGTTGTAATAACAAGTGGAAAATAAAACTAATACACATATGAGTTTAATCAATATGGAGAGAAACTAGGATATTGTGTTCTCCGTGATTTCCCAACTTAGTATCATTGGATAAACTAATTCTTTTCAGTTCACCAAATCCGTTATCTCAGGTGAGAGGCGAATTTCACTACGTGATTCAGCCCATCTCAGCAGTGTGACATTACCAACCCATACCTATTAGACCCAGTACAACCTTTCCTTGGTCAAGTTTGGTTGATTAAACGAGAACACATCAATCAAATCCGGTTAAATAATCTTTTTTCCTATTCATTACTACCTTGGTCTAGTCAGTAACACTACGTGGGTTCTAATGTTGGTCACCACTAGAAAACATACAAAACAAAGAGAGTTAATTAATTTATGCATGCACACTTTTCAAGAATTATAATTTATCATTTTACCTTGTTAGTTCATCATGGTTCCCATAACCCTACATGTGGATTTAGCTACTCATGATTTGTGTAGATGTAAGACATATGAATTTGAATAACATAATAGAGCACTTACACAATTGAATCAAGCACAAGTAAATCCAAGCTTCAATGAGAATCACAAGATTAGAAGATCAAATTAAAGTACAAGTGTTTCTCTAAACTCTCCAATGTTTGCTCTACTCAATATCACTATTTTTCTGTAAGCTAGTCAAAATCTTTAAGAAAAATCACCTAAAAACCTATTTATAATGTTAAAAATACAAGTCCTAAACAAAATAGGATAACTGGGTCGGCACGTCTCAAAAATAGCTTTAATGGGATACATTGTGTTCGACAGCCCATAATCGGGCTTTGATACATTGTTGTTGCAAAATAAAACTTGTGATCTATGACACCCCTCTACGGCCTGTAAAGTGTTTTACAACTCGTAACGGGTTTTCTCTGATGAATCTTTAGAAAGTCCTTTTTCTCTGATTCGTAGCGCACAAAATGCGCTTTACAACTCATAAAATAGTCCACGACCCATCTGCATATTCATAAAACAAACCTTAAAATATTAGCCCCTCACTGGAGTTGTCCAAGGGACTTTCTTCACGGCCCGTAGAGTGCTCTACGGCCCGTAAAGGGTTTCATACATCATCAAAAATAGCAATTTCTGCATTTTCTTCCCAAAATCAATGCCAACCCTAGAATCCTGCAAATAAAATACAAAAACACATAAAACCTACCAACATCGCACTGAGGACACACAAAATTTCAAATTTTAAGCATCAAAAGTGTTGTATTTTGAAATACATCAAGTACAAAGCTCCTATCCTAAGTGTCACAATTTCAAATCAGATTGCAACTAAAGAAGAATAAAATAGAGCAGAAAAAACTCATATAGCATACCCAAAACCTGGAGTCATGAGTACAAAAGCATCTAAAATAGTACAGAAGAATAAACACAACTGTCTCATCATAAGACATAAAGTTGTCTCATAGAATAATATCTGATACAAAGTCTGAAAGGAAATAATAAAGAAAATACCAAAGACCCAAGGTGACTCCAACTTTGAGCCTCGCCGTAAGGATCTGGATCGATGCAAAAAAGATCAACTAAAGTGAATCAGCTACCCAGTACAGGTCCCTATGCTCGATCTACTTGGAAGAACAAAGTAGGAGTGAGTACATCAAAATGTATCCGGTAGGTTTAACTGACTGGGTAAGAGAAATTGAACCAAGTATGCATAATGAAGAATCCTATCCCTGTTATCAAAAAAGTTAGTGCACAATCAAATATAAACATAATAATGAGCAAAGGTATCCTGAATAACCCATAGTATCAAACGTCAATGAAAGTGAATATGATACTCATCAATCCATAAGCCAAGTATTTCACAGCCTTGCTACCTGCCCGTGGTCAAGGTAATATAGAATGCCTCAACCTTGCCACCTACCCATGGTTAAGGACTATCACAGTCCCATGACCTTTCCACCTACCTGTAGTCAAGGGGCTATTAGATATGAGTCCCACCCTTGTCTCTTGCCTGGGTCAAGGGGGTGGTACCAATATGGAGCATAATAACTATACGCCCTACCTAGGTCAAGGGATGGCATAAGCAACGTACAATAGATGTAAATCAATGATGCAGTCCAGAAATGCATGTAACATATAGAATGGCATTAAATAGGAATACCGATGTATGCTATCTGATATCATCGCATGCACATAAAAAGAGTAATATCAAGTGTCTTGGCTAATGCTCAAACCATCATCATGCCTCAGATAATCATAATTATATTAGTAGTCAAGAATATCAACAACATCCGACCTTACTCGTCCCAATTATGCAAGAATATCAGTAACGCCAAAACTTACTCATCCCAATTATATAAGAATTTCAATCACACCGCACTTTAGTCATCCCAATTATACAAGAATATCAAACATATTGGATCTTACTCGTCCCAATTACACATATATATCTCATAGGTATCTCAACAACCATCAATTACCATATAAAGTTTTACCCAAATTGTCTTATAAGTCTCATATTATCACATTTTATCCAAAATCATCATAATCCACAAGATTTCATATCAGTTCATCAATGGGATCAAGGTTTACATCCATAAATTGACTCAATCAGAATCATATTTCAATCAATATCCCATTTTGAGCCGCTTCATGTTTATCTGAAGTATAGGGCAGCGTACTTAACTTTAGTTTGGGGTTGCTATGACTGTGGGGCACTAGTTCATTGGTCCATTACCTAGTGTGTAAGATAGCATACTTAGCCTCGCGGGCCGCCAGATTAGCTCGCCCCTCCCCCCTCCACCGACCATTAGGGATGGATTTGAGTCATAGAGGCAACACTATAGATGGATGCCAACAGGGCCATTCTTGAATAGTCTTGGCTTGGGCAGAGGTCGAGATTTCAGATGAGTCCACCTCAGATATTACAATTTGGTATCAGCCACCAGCTTCATGTTTATATGATGCAGGTTCTACCTTTTTTGCATGTATCTATTTATTTTGCCTCTTGCTTAGGTATGAGTCTCGATCCTCTTCCATTCTGGATTCGTGTATTGATATTATTGGGGGATCAGGTATGGTGACTCTGTAGGGTGGTGATATTATTGCAGGTTTGATATTATCGGATGGACTTGATTTTGATATTCTCCTGGATATAGACTGTTAGCTCCACATCATGTTACAGTAGATGATTACACAGGGACTATTAGCCTGGCTATATTTGATATGTCTCTGGTAGTGTGGTAGGGATTGTGAGTCGTGTATCGACTAGTAGTGTGTTTTATATTCAGGCTCAGAGATTGTACCGACTGATATTTTGCATACTAGCCATGCTTGTGATGTGACAGCTAAGGACCTTACTATGAAGACTATTCCGATAGTTATGAGTTCTTAGATATGTTTTCTGTTGATTTTCCAAATTATTGCTAGAGAGAGATGTTGAATTTAGTGTAGAGATCAAATTACCATCCATGGAGGATCAAGGGCGGAGGATATCCTAAAAATTGCATTTTGGACTCGTTATGGCAATTACGAGTCTTGGATTAGATCTTTTGGGCTGACTAATTCCATGTTGTGTTTATGGATCTGATAACTTGTGTGTATTGCTCGTATTTGTTACGGTGGACTTGTTGAGGGCTCTATTTGCAAGGGTTTGATTTGTTAAATGCTATATGGTGATGGTTGATCTGTCAAATGTTAGAATTGTTGGATCTTAGTCCATTGAGGCAATATATGTCCTGTTAGATTATGGAGGCTGGTTATGACTTGTATGGTGTTGATTTGTGATGGTTCTAGTTATCTGGTTTTGGAATTGGAGGGTGTAGTAGTGGTTTATTTTCCTTGCTCGTGGTATATCTCTTATAACTAAATGATGATAGTTGTTGAGGATCAGGACTGAGAGTAGGATACATGTATCATATGTAGAGGAATGTATAAATAGTCTACCAGTGATTAGTATATTGGGTATCAAGAAGATCAGACGGTTGTTGAAAGTGTGGTTTGATTAGTATGTTAATTATTTGTTCCAATCCTGAATATTTTTTATCATGCAGAGTCTACTAATAGTCGTTGTGTTAATAATATGTTATATTTGAGATGGTTTCCTGACTATTTGTTACATTGTAATTGTTATCGTTGTTGTGATTGACTAATTCAATAGAGAGGGAAAGGAGCTAAATCCCCATGTGGGAGCGTGATTATATTAGCTAGCAGTTGTTTTGATTAGCCTGTGAACCATCTGTGGTTGATCTATGGGAATTGTTTGTATAAGGAAACTAGGAACGAAGTAAAAGTCGTATGTGTGGAATGCAGATACAGTTGTGGGTAATTGTTATTATTCAGACATCTGTTAATATGTTGAGGGACGGTACACCTAGCTTGTTAATTTCCTATTACATGTTATCTGATTGAGATGATGGGATAAATGATAGATATTTGAGGATTCCTTATTGATTGCTACACTGACTCTCTGTTACATACAGTCGGGTGGTTGTGTTTCTGGATAGTTGAGATTTTCAGAACTGTTGTTGTATACTGGGACTGTTGTATTCACTGCCTACTATGATTTCAAGGTTAGGATCCCTATGTGGTTCAGATTGGAGTCCTCAAGTACGCCTTTACCTTTACTTTCGCAAACGAAAATTCTATTAATGGGTGATGTTGTAATGACCCTCCAGGTCATTTATGTGATTCCATGATTATCTTGTTGGGTGAATCGGTTGAGGTTTAGGTAGTTTTCCAAGTTAAATGGAAGATTTTAACTGTAAAATGGATTTTCAGGTAAAGTTCTAGTAAACGGCCTTGAAGTGAAATTTTGACAGTTGCATCAGCTTCGAAACGGCCAAATTACGCTAAGATCAAGTTCGGGCAATTATAAGCGTTTTGCAAATTTAGCCGCCAAAACAGGTCAATAATTGACTTTAGTCTATACTCTTGGAAAACGTGCCCCGAATGAGAATTTTGATAGTGTTATCTGCTCCTTCACATTAAGTTTGGTCTAGAATGACCTTGTGTTTGATATCGCGGACTTCCAAATGCGATTTAACCCCCTGGGTGTTTCGTCAAAAGTTGCATATAAAAAAATGAGAATCACATTGAATCATAAAGACTTCCAGTGGGGAATTTCGTCTGCTCCATTGGATTCAAAATGCCAAAATTATTGGGGTTGCATGGAAGGCGATCCTCCTTGAGAGGATGTAAAGGGCCAGAGGTTTCGGGTTCGAATCCCACGAAGCACTGCAGCATGAAGAGTGGATTGAACTGGTTGTACCCTGGCTACACAATACCCGAGTATGTGATTGAGGTTGAGTGAAGCCGTGAGAGGGTGAGCCCCAAGACCGACAGAGGGAGGATCGTCACAAACTGTCTACTTAAGCAGGCAGTTGCCAAATGACAAGCTTGCTAAGCAGACAGCTGCCAATTGATGTGTCTACTTCAGCTTCTTATTTTTATTTCATAGTTTCTATTAATTATTTCCTCAGTTGCTTCAACTGTAATATTACAATGTTACCCCTAATAAATAATTTTCACAGCTGCTTCAGCTATGATTTTACTATATCACCCTAATCAATTATTTTTGAATGATACAAATATTAGAATTAGGATGAAACAAGTAAAATGAAATAATCACTTTAATATTTTTGATGATTATATTTGTGACAAAAAGGAGTATTTTTAAAAATATATATATAAATAAACAAAAAAAGGTTCATGTATATTGAAATGATGTAAACATTACTATAGGTCAAAATAATTACCAATTTAAAATTTAAAAGATTTATAGAAAATTTAAATGGTTCTTGAAATTTTATTAATGCTACAAAATTTTGGACAAAAAGATAACATACATTAGTTAAAATTTATATAAAGCGTATTATAAATTACAACATATCAACAATTTAAAATATCAAAAAAATAAATAAAATTTTAATTGACTCACTAAATTTTATATGTGCAACATAAATTGAAACAAAGTAAGTAATATACAATATTTAAAAATAACATAAAATGTAGTATAAGTCGCAATAATTAACAACTTAAAAATTTACAAAATATATTATTAAAAAAATGTATTAATATCATAAAAATTGAGATTAAAAAAATATATATATTGGGCCCCAAAAAGCTCTGGTAACTAGTATTATAAGGATGGTTTCCAGAATATATATATATATATATATATATATATATATATATATATATATATATATATATATATTATTCGATTTTGGTGATTCAAAAAGCTAATTTGTGTATTTTTTTCGAGAGGAACATCATGGAAGTGTCGAAAAAGTCTTTTGGCACACTGTTCAAGGTAAAAATCATTGTTCTTGTTGTATATATTATAGTAAATTGCCAAAAACATCGTATTGTGATATCTTGGTCATTTCTTATTGAAATTAACTGAAATTTGTTGTCACACCCTGAGTCCCATTAAGGCGGACTGACACTCGTAGCCGACAAGGCTCGGGAGAATTAACATATAACTATGCACCTGCTATGGACATTTAAGAGGTTTCCATATTCAACATGTTGTCAAAAGAAAGTAAATTGTATTAACAAGGCAAAAGTAAATGCATAAGACCAGGCCGTTGGAGCCACGATGTCTACAGTATGCTACTTGACCACACTTTAATTTACATAGTCTACAAAGCCTCTATGAAAGGAGCAATATCCATATGGATCGGGAGAGGCCCCGCCTCATGACCAACTATACAATACAAAATACAAGTTCTAGACACACAAGCCCCGAAGCAACGTGGAGCTTAGTAATAGCAGCTGGAAGGTCCTGTACTCTTACTAGGGAGATCTAGTAACTCTTGTACCTGCTGCATTAAATGCAGGTCCCCCGTAAGGGACGTCAGTATGAGATAATGTACTGAATATGTAAGGCAGTAAATACAGTATATGAAATAAGAACTCAAATGATATCACAGACTGGTGTGTAAGGATGAAAAGACCACCTTTAGTCATACTGTGGAATCATGTACTTTATGTGTTTTTATTACTTTACCATTCTTTATTGTATAATCTGTGCACAATATATCATGTAAATGACCAGTTGATCAGTGGTAAATCAATATCGGGATCAACCCATGCTAGGATTTCCTTTCACCCATGGGATACCCCCAGTAATATGGGATCGACCCATGCTAGGTGATTCTTTCAACCCTGGGATACCACCCATTAATAAGCAACTTTGAGTTATCTTTTATTTACTTTCCAGATGATTCATATGGTGGTTATAACCTTTAGAACTTTAGGAATATGGACATGTGACAAATAAACAACCATACTAGATAATACCACAATGAAAAGAGAGATACACAACTAATGAATCGTATAGGAGATTAAACAACACATGGACTTTGTTTGGTAAAAAGGAACTTATGTATATTTGGTATCCAAGTACGTATGCAGGTTTGACAATGGCTATGTATGGGAACATATGAACATGGTAAAGAGTGGAGACACAATTATTAGTGATGTCGTAGTTGGTAAGTGCCCTCTATGTACCAAGGACAGACGTAGATTTCATGCCAAGTAATAGGAAATCAAGTAGCCTTACATGCCTCGCTGTACTATGTCGTTATTACCTCGGAGTAGTATCCTTTTCCTCCAAACACTTATCTACAATATAGTAGGTGATAAAACTAGTATTAGCAACTAATAAACACATCTTGGTAATCCAATTTCACCCAAAAATAATATCCGGGCAGCAAGCTCGGAATTAGCAACCAAAGAGTATTCTTTCAACACTTCCACTCCTAATCGTATTTTCTAATACACATTCTCGTATATGTGTCTTATCCAGCTCGTTTCAGTCGCATAACAGTGTTACAACAGCTCATAAACTACAACATACAAAAATTCTACGCAACACGCAAGTAGGCAACGTAACATTACATCCTTTCGCTACATTTCGGCATCAACAATTCCAAATCTATTTCAACCTCAACCAAACTGTCCTCAACATATTTACACACACATACAGTCCTAAAATAGTGCAAAAACAGTCCCCCAAGTGGATGGAAAACATGAGACAACCATTCCCAATATTCAGTCCACAAATTTCTACTTAGAGCGCAATTTAGGTATCATATAAGAACTCATTTTCGCGGAAGGTAAAAATGGTGCAGTAGCCTTCTTACACCACTACAGAACCAAACCTTGTTCAAAACATACATATTAATTCATAATCCAACCAACCGACAAGAGAAAATCCTCTTAATTAACAAGAAAAGTGGACAACAATCTTTGGAACACATGTTGTCCCAAATTCCTGCACAAGTACAACCAATATACTTTTCATGTTTTTCATGGAAATATTACACCAAACCATAGGTATTTTTACTTATATTAGCCCTCAAGGATTAGGTTCTCTTCAAGAACCCTAGAGAATGAGCCTTGGCTGCTTTACAAACTGAAGAAAGAGCAAGGAGAAACTTTGAGACAAATCTGATTTTTGGCCTTAAGAAAATGACTAAAAGTTGCTTGATTTTTCTCCCTTTTATAAGGCCACTTTTGGCCGACTTTCTTTTGGATTTCCAGCCTTACTTTATTAAGGTTATGATGCAGCAACTTGTCCTTTTCACTTGGGCCTTATTAGGCTTCAATTGGATGGGCTTTGTTGCAAATATTTCTCACTTAAACCCACTAAATTTGGGCCCTATTTGTGAATTGGGTTGTGAATGTAATTTGGCCCTTTTTCCTATTCATCTTGGGCTGAAAATGTTGTCCTTTTATGATGCTAAACCATGGGCTCAAATGACATCCTTAACTCGGGGTTTATTCATTGTCGGACTTGAACAAATTCGATGTTGGGCCTTGTCTCCGTTTACCTAGCCTATTTAAGCTAAGCACGTAGGTGACTCACCTGCTAGCTTTCTAAGTCTCACAAGCACCTCACTTCCTTTCACTTCATTTAAGGTCACGATATCCTTAACTTGACTTAAAACTTAGATACACTCGGTCATCTTGAGCGTTAGACGTACATATAGCCCTCTAATATGCAAATCAAGCACTTTTAAAAAAATGTGTGCTGGTTTGACCCCGTCATATCATATTTCACATGCGTTGGACTACTACATGTAAGATGTGGGGTGTTACATCTTCCCCCCTTAGGAACATTCGTCCCCGAATGTTAGCATAAATGGGATAGGTCATACAAGTTTAAACTTTCATGTAAACAAACTTTTAACAACATAATAAGACTTCAAATTCACGTACCTATAAATCCCTCAATTATGTATCTTGGACTTCCTCTTTAGCTTCAAATAAATAAGGGTATTTACATCTCATTGCTTCCTCAGCCTCCCACGTTATCTCTTCTACTTTCTGGTTCCTTCAAAGTACCTTTACTGAAGGTACCTCCTTATTCCTTAGCTTTCTAATTTGACGATCTAGGATAGCAATAGGTACCTCTTCATAGGTGAGGCCTTCCGTAACCTGCATATCTTCAATAGGAGTGATACGAGATGGGTCACCTATGCATTTTCGAAGCATTGAGACATGAAAAACTGGATGAACCATTGAAAGCTCTTGGGGTAGCTCTAATTCATATGCAACCTATCCAAACCTTTTAATAATCTTATATGGCCCTATGTAACGTGGGCTTAGTTTTCCTTTCTTACCAAATCTCATAACACCTTTCATTGGGGACACCTTTAAGAATACCCAATCTCCTACTAAGAATTCTAGTCCTCTTCTTCTAGCATCTGCATATGATTTGTGATGACTTTGGGCTGTTTCTAGCCATTGTCGTATTACCTTGACTTTTTCCATGGCTTGTTGGACTAGATCTGGACCAAGCAAGGTGGTTTCACCTACTTCAAACCATCCTATTGGTGATCTACACTTCCTTCCATACAAAGCTTCATACGGTGCCATCTTGATGCTTGAATGGTAGCTATTATTATAGGCAAATTTAATAAGTGGCAAATGGTCCACCCAACTACCTTTGAAGTCCAATGCACAAGCTCGCGACGTATCTTTAAGTGTTTGAATGGTGCATTTTGCTTGACCATCTGTCTGCGGGTGGAAAGCTGTGGTTAAATTCACTTGTGTCCCTAAACTCCTTTGGAAGGATTTCCAAAACTTTGCGGTGAATTGAGCTCTCCGATCAGATGTAATGGATATTGGGACCCCATGTAGCCTAACTATCTCTTTGAGGTATAGCTTTGCATACTCTTCAGCTGTAATAATCACTCCTAACCGGTAAGAAGTGTGCTGACTTTGTGAGTCTATCAACTATCACCCATATAGAGTCAAACTTTTGAAATGAGCGAGGCAACCCAGTAACAAAATCCATATTAATCATATCCCACTTCCACATTGGAAGCTCTATACATTGCATATAATCTCCCAGCTTTTGGTGCTCTACCTTAACTTGTTGGCAATTCGGACAGTGAGCCACAAATTCTGCAAGGTCCTTTTTCATGCCTTCCCACGAAAACACTCCCTTCAGGTCATGATACATCTTAGTTCATCCTGGATGGATAGAATATCTTGAATGATGGGTTTCTTCCATTATCCTCCTTCTTAATCCATTTATATTAGGAACACATGATATATTTTGACAATAAAGTACTCCATTTTGGGCAAGTTCAAAGCCTTTCATCGTGCCCTGACTCACCTTCTCCTTAAGTCGTCATAGAATAGGATCTTTGAACTATTTTTCTCTTACTTTTGTTACCAATGAAGACTCTGCAGCATTATGCACAACAACCCCTTCTTTTGGAGTTTCAATGAGGTGAACTCCCAAATTGGCTAGTTGACGTAGATCCTTAGCCACTCCTTGACGTACCACAGACTGCTCACCAATATTCATAATTGCCTTACGACTCAGAGCATCAGCTACCACATTTGCTTTCCCTGGATGGGATAGTATATCAACATCATAATCCTTTGTTAGCTTCAGCCACCTCCGCTGCCTTAAATTTAGGTCTTTCTGTTTAAAAATGTATTGTAGGCTCTTATGATTAGTATATATGTCAACATGAACTCCATACAAATAATGGCGCCATATTTTCAAGGCAAACACAACAGCTGCAAGCTCAAGGTCATGTGTTGGGTAGTTTTTCTCATGTGGCCGCAGTTGTCTCGAGGCATAAGCAATTACCCTACCATGTTGTGTCAGTACACCCTAAGCCAACCCCCCAAGCATCACAATACACTGCATACCCCTCTGTGCCTTCTGGAAGCACTAATACAGGTGCAGAAGTTAGCCTGCTTTTCAACTCTTGAAAGCTCCTTTCGCATGCATCATTCTATATAAATTTGGTCACCTTATGTGTCAACTTTGTTAGAGGTGCGGAAATAGAAGAAAAACCTTCAACAAATCTTCTGTAATAACCTGCTAAGCCTAAGAAGCTTTGAACTTCTGTGGGTGTTGTTGGCCTTGGCCAATCTTTCACTGCCTCTATCTTTTGTGAATCAACCCTTATTCCTTCATCAGATACAATATGACCCAAGAATGCCACTAATTTCAACCAAAATTCACATTTGGAAAACTTGGCATACAATTGCCGATCACGAAAAACTTGTAATACCTGCCGTAAGTTATTTCAATGGTCCTCTTCTGATCTTTAATACACCAAAATGTCATCTATAAATACTATCACAAAGACATCCAAGAACGGCTTGAATACCCTGGTCATTAAGTCTATAAAAACTGCTGGTGCATTGGTCAGCCCAAATGACATAATAAGAAATTCAAAGTGACCATAGCGTGTCCTAAAGCCTGTCTTGGGTATGTCTTTCTCCTTCACCCTCACTTGGTGATAACCTGACATCAAATCAATTTTTGAAAAGCATTTGGCACCCTGTAACTGATCAAATAAATCATCAATCCTGGGGGGGGGGGGGGGAATTTGTTTTTAATTGTCACACTATTCAATTGTCGGTAATCAATACACATTCTCAAAGTGCCATCCTTTTTACGTACAAATAACACTGTTGCACCCAAAGGGGACATACTAGGTCTTATAAAACCCTTTTCTAGCAAATCTTTTAATTGGTCCTTTAATTCACGAAATTCTGTCGGGGCCATTCTATATGGGGGAATAGAAATAGGTTGAGTACCTGGAAGTAAGTCAATGCCAAAATCTATTTCTCGTTATGGAGGTAAACCTAGAAGCTCTTCGGGAAACACATCAACAAATTCATTCACTACGGGAATAAATTGAAGAGTTGGTGATTTTGCTTGCATATCCTTTATTCTAACTAAATGACATATATATCCCTTTGACATCATCTTCCTTGCCTTAAAATAGGAAATAAACTTACCCTTTGGTGCCCCAACATTACCTTCCCATTCAAGGACCGCCTCATTTGAAAAGTGGAAATACACACTCTTAGTTCGGCAATCCACAGTAGCATAGCAAGAAACTAACCAATCCATACCCATTATAACATCAAATTCCACCATATCTAACTCAACA
This sequence comes from Solanum rostratum, assembly GCA_029948455.1. Classification (NCBI taxonomy): domain Eukaryota; kingdom Viridiplantae; phylum Streptophyta; class Magnoliopsida; order Solanales; family Solanaceae; genus Solanum; species Solanum rostratum. The sequence continues at coordinate 50,496,712 of CM057056.1, read as the reverse complement.
AGGTCTGCCAATGTGTCACGGTCACAAACAGTTACTACACAGTCATAATAAACCCTTCTAGCTATAATAGATTCACCGGTTGGTGTAGACACTTCAAATGGCTTGTTCAATAATTTAGTGTTCTTTTAAGCTTTCCAGCCACTAGTGCAGTGATATATGATAATGTAGAACCAGGGTCAATTAATGCATACACATTATGTGAAAAGATGGACAATGTACCTATGACCACATCGGGTGAAGCTTCTAAATTTTGCCGACTCCCCAGAGCATAAGTGCGATTTTCGGCTCCGCTGGAGCTAGCTGTCCCTCTACTACCTCTACCACGGCCTGTAGATGTTTGTTGACCCTTACCTAATGGAGGAACATATGATGATGATGCAATAGCTGACCCAGTAGGTTGTGCTATATCACCCATACGTCTTCTTGGGCAATCTCTCATCATATCCCCTGGTACACCACACCAATAACAAGTATCTGTCCCAACACAACATGTACCTAAATGACTCCTCCCACATTATTTGCAAGGCTGCCTAGGAGGGATTTGCTGGCTAGCCGAATATCCTGTTGTTCGTGCACCTTGGCCCTCACTTCTTTGACTGAACTGATTACCTTTAGACCCTTGAAGTTGTGGTGGAGCACTAACTGCAGAATAGGAGGATGATGGCCTAGGTGGTTTATTCAGGAATCGAGGCCTAAAGTCACCTTGGGATGGTATAAACTACCCTATAGATCTGGCCCTCTTGGACTGCCCCCTTTCTAACTCTTGTGTCCTTCTCCTTTGCCTCTTATCCTCTAGTTTTTGTGAAAATTCTTGCATCCTCGCTATATCCATGTCTTTATTCAGAGAAGCAATGGTACAGTCTCTGACCAGATACGAATCCAACCTATCCATATATCGATGAACTCTATCTGCCATAGTAGCAACTACATTAGGAGCATACCTGGACAGGGAATTAAATTAAAGGCTATACTCCCTCACGCTCATATTCCCTTGGTGGAGATTCAGAAACTGATCTGCCCGGGCCTCTCGGATCTCGTATGGAAAGTAATGGTCAAGAAATGCCTCTTTGAACTCCTTCCAGGTAGTTGGAGGTGCATCTATACCCTTAGATTGTTTCCAAGCTTCATACCGCAATATAGCCACACCCTTCAATCTATAGGCTGCCAGTTCCACAACTTCTGTGACACTTATGTGCATAACATCTAAGTGTGTTAGATCTGATCGATGAAGTCTTGTGGATCTTCATTAGTATCTGACTCGGTAAAAGATGGGGGGTCCAAATTAAGGAAGTCACGTATCCTCGTGCTAGCTGCCCTATCTGCACCACCTGCACCTATAGCTGGACCTTCTTGTCTTTGACTCTGGCCAACAACTATCCAAGTCAAAAATTGGACAACATTTCTTAGATCCTACACGGTAGTATTGGTAGGTGGTTCTGGGGGAGTTTCACTACTTCCTGGCTCATTAGGAGCTGGAGGAGTTGGAGATGTTTATGATAGAGACTCATCGTGGGCCTCATTTCGTCGTCTCACCCGACTGGGTGCACCAACTACCACTTCCACTTCCTTCCCTTTGCCTTTAATTTTCCTTGTTTCAGGCATACTTGTTGTACAAAACGATTTAGAGGTTAGAAAAATCAACCTACAAGACTTGGCTCTATGGCATGATCTAAAGAATGAAAAGAAAGTGACAACTCCTGAATGCCATGTAGCCTCCTACTTATAGATGTGGTGCACAACACATCCATAAACAAGACTCTACATAGACACGGCTTTGTAGACTCCCTAGGACGACCCGCTCTGATACCACTTCTGTCACGCCCTAAGTCCCATTAAGGCGGACTGGCGCCCGTTGCCGACAAGGCTCGGGAGAACAACATATAACTATGCAGCTGCTATGGACATTTAAGAGGTTTCCATATTCAATATGCTGTCAAAAGAAAGTAAACTGTATTTACAAGCCAAAAGTAAATGCATAAGACCAGGCCGTTGGAGCCACAATGTCTACAATACGCTACTTGACCATACTTTAATTTACATACTCTACAAAGCCTCTATGAAAGCAGCAATATCCATATGGGTCGGGACAGGCCCCGCCTCATGACCAACTAGACAATAAAAAATATAAGTTATAGACACACAAGCCCCGAAGCAACGTGGAGCTTAGTAATAGCAGCTGAAAGGTCCTGTACTCTTACGGGGAAGATCTAGTAACTCCTGTACCTGCAGTATGAGATGTAGGTCCCCCGTAGGGAACGTCAGTATGAGATAATATACTGAATATGTAAGGCAGGAAATACTGTATATGAAATAAGAACTCAAATGATATCACAGACTGGTGTGTAAGGATGAAAAGACCACCTTTAGTCATACTGTGGAATCATGTACTTTATGTATTTTTATTACTTTACCATTCTTTACTGTATAATCTGTGCACAATATATCATGTAAATGACCAGTTGATCAGTAGTAAATCAATATCGGGATCAACATGCTAGGCTTTCCTTTCACCCCTGGGATACCCTCCGTAATATGGTATCGACCCATGCTAGGTGATTCTTCCACCCCTGGGATACCACCCATTAATAAGCAACTTTGAGTTATCTTTTATTTACTTTCTGGATGATTCTTTTGGTGGTCATAACCTTTAGAACTTTAGGAATATGGACATGTGACATATAAACAAGCATACAAGATAATACCACAATGAAGAGAGAGATACACAACTAATGAACCGTATAGGAGATCAAACAACACATGGACTTTGTTTGGTAAAAAGGAATTTATGTATATTTGGTATCCAAGTACGTATGCAGGTTTGACAATGGCTATGTATGGGAAAATATGAACACGGTAAAGAGTGGAGACACAATTATTAATAATGTCGTAGTTGGTAAGTGCCCTCTATGTACCAAGGACGGATATAGATTTCATGCCAAGTAATAGGAAATCAAGTAGCCTTACATACCTCACTGTACTATGTCGTTATTACCTCGGAGTAGTATCCTTTTCCTCCAAACACTTATCTACAATATGGTAGGTGATAAAACTAGTATTAGCAACTAATAAACACATCTTGGTAATCCAATTTCACCCAAAAATAATATCCGAGCAGCAAGCTCGGAATTAGCAGCCAAAGAGTATTCTTTCAACACTTCCACTCCTAATCATATTTTCTAATACACATTCTCATATATGTGTCTTATCCAGCTCGTTTCAGTCCCATAACAGTGTTACAACAGCTCATAAAGTACAACATACAACAATTCTACACAACACGCAAGTAGGCAACGTAACATTACATCCTTTCGCTACATTTCGACGTCAACAATTCCAAATCTGTTTCAACCTCAACCAAACTGTCCTCAACATATTTACACACAAATACAATCCTAAAACAGTACAAAAACAGTCCCCCAAGTGGATGGAAAACATGATACAACCATTCCCAATATTCAGTCCACAAATTCCTACTAAGAGCGCAATTTAGGTATCATATAAAAACTCATTTTCGCGGAAGGTAAAAATGGTGCAGCACCCTTCTTACACCACTACAGAACCAAACCTTGCTAAAACATACATATTACTTCATAATCCAGCCAACCAACAAGAGAAAAGCCTCTTAATTAACAAGAAAAGTGGATAACAATCTTTGGAACATATGTTGTCCCAAATTCCTGCACAAGTACAACCAGCATACTCTTCATGTTTTTCATGGAAATATTACACCAAACCATAGGTATTTTTACTTATATTAGCCCTCAAGGATTAGGTTCTCTTCAAGAACCCTAGAGGTAAGCCTTGGCTGCTTTATAAACTGAAGAAAGAGCAAGGAGAAGCTTTGAGACAAATCTGATTTTTGGCCTTAAGAAAATGACTAAAAGTTGCTTGATTTTGCTCCCTTTTATAAGGCCACTTTTGGACGACTTTCTTTTGGATTTCCAACCTTACTTTATTAAGGTTATGATGCAGAAACTTGTCCTTTTCACTTGGGCCTTATTGGGCTTCAATTGGATGGGCTTTGTTGCAAATATTTCTCACTTAAACCCACTAAATTTGGGCCCTATTTGTGAATTGGGTTGTAAATGTAATTTGGCCCTTTTTCCTATTCATCTTAGGCTGAAAATGTTGTCCTTTTATGATGCTAAACCATGGGCCCAAATGACATCCTTAACTCGAGGTTTATTCGTTGTCGGACTTGAACAAATTCGGTGTTGGGCCTTATCTCCGTTTACCTAGCCTATTTAAGCTAAGCAAGTAGGTGACTCACCTGCTAGCTTCCTAAGTCTCACAAGCACCTCACTTCCTTTCACTTCATTTAAGGTCACGATATCCTTAACTTGACTTAAAACTTATATACACTCGGTCATCTTGAGCGTAAGACGTACATATAGCCCTCTAATCTGCAAGTCAAGCACTTTTAAAAAGAATGTGTGCTGGATTGACCCCGCCATATCATGTTTCACATGCGTTAGACAAGTACATGTAAGATATGGGGTGTTACATTTGCATCTAGATTGTACTACTTTTCAAGATCTACACTGTGGTATACTTGGTTTCTGTTCATTTGACTGTGTTTTTGAGTAATCTGACTGGAAAGCCGTTGTAGTACATATTTTGATAAGAAATGTCACTCTGTTTTGGGGGTTGTTTCTGAGTGTTTTGAGCCTTGTTTTGAGCTCAATTTTTTGATATAGACTCAGGGTGATGTAGAGATCATTTTATGGAGGTTGGTTCAATATTTTGGATGTATGCCTCATTTTTCTCCATTTTGGTCGTAATTATTGTATTTTCCCTCATTTCTTGAGATACACTATAAGAAAAACAGACTCTAAGGAAGGGAAATCCGGTCCTAAAAAGTCTGAATCTGGTCCTGAATAAGCATTTGAGACCTAAAAATATTGGTTGCCACCTATTTTAACAGCCTCCTTCGCTAAAGGTCAAGGGAGGAGAACAATTAGTCGTTAAATGGTTTTTTGAGACGGGGAAAATAAGGTCGCTAAAATTCTTTGAGACTGATAATTGGTCGTTAAATAGTCTTGGAAATGTCATATTTTTAGGTGGTTAGACCTCTTTAGCGACCATCAACAACTTGGTCCTAATAATCTTTAGAGACAAGAATGTTCCGGTGCTTAATTAGTTTAGAAACGAGAACAACCTGGTCTTAATTAGCTTTAGAGTCGAGAACAACCTGTCCCTATTAGCTTTAGAGTCAAGAACAACCTGGCCTTGAATGTCTTGAGACGAGAATAACCTGGTCCTTGATTAGTTTTAAAGACCAACATCATTTCTAGTCTTAGACTATCTATTAGAGATGAGCGACATTTTTTGTCCTAAATTATTCTTTAGAGACGAGCAATATTTCTAATCCTTGATTAACCACCACTTGTCCAAGAGTAATGGATATCACAAGAATAAAATTTCAATAAATACTCATTTCTATTGAAACTCTCAACACAATAATAAAGAATAGAGATGAGTGCGATTAATTATAATAAAATGGTTACATCCCATGATGTTAATAAGTTTCAATATTTTCTTAAAAAAACTTTGCTAACATTTGAGGTAGACTATGATGCCAAGTTTTGCATAACAGTGTTAGCAAACTGATAATGATTTTGTGCATCTTCTTCTAAACTTTTATCCTGGCTTGAAACTTTCAATCTTCAAAATTTATAAGTACAAAATTAAAAAAATGATAAATAACAATTTGTACAAAGTAAATTTCATACTATAATCAAGTAGACTGCTCACCTCAAGAGTAGTTCAAATTTCATCGAGCATTATCCAAAAACATCAACTAAAGTTGCAGAACATTAGAAAACTTGAGATTCATTTACCAAGAATCCAAATGCTATGCGAAAAAAATTAAAAAAATAGAGAGGTTGTCCAATAATGCAACAGTGCAGAAATAGAAAATAGAGAAAGAAACTTTTGTGTAGCTGTGCAGAAAGTTTATAAACAAAGTAGTTGTCTAGCAATGCCGCAATGCAAAAAAAAATTTTTAAAAAAAAGAAAATTTGTGTGTAGCTTTGCAGAAAATTAAAAAATAGAGCAAGACGAAGACTTTTGTGCAGTTGTGCAGAAAGTTTATAAAACAGAACCTAGATTGCAAGTAGTGGAGTTGTGCTCTCCTGAAACTGTTTGTAGAATTGCACACCCTATGGATTGGCCTAATCGAAGAAACAGATTTGTAGACATATTTCAATAAAATAGAAATAAACGAGAACGTAGTGTTTTTATGTGGAAACACCTGGCTCACAAAAGGTGAAAAACCACAACCTGTACATCTACAGAATTTTCTCCCAACTTCACTAAATCAATATGAGTCTTCAACAAACGATTACAAATCCTAGTATTCTAAGACTTCAACACAACTTCACAACTACCTAACTCCACATAAACCTCCCTAGGCTTATATTCCCAACATCTTCGAGTTGCCCCCAACTTAAAGACTAAACAAGCTCTCAGTTTATAAGTTATTGAGATGTGACCATTTTTTCAATACATACAAGGAAAAACAATTTCTTAAAACAGTGACACACTCAAGACCTTAACAACCTAATTGTTTCCTTTTTCGCTACAATTCGCTACTATGACCTTTTTGCCTTTTCAACACGTTAACTTGCTAGTCTGCTGAACTCCTTCTTATTGTTGTTTTGAAGAGTTCTACTTGCTCTTTGACTCCACAGCTATCCCCTCGCAGAAGACTTCTTCTATTGTTGTAACTCCTATATTTTTGCATGTTGTTTATTTAGAGTTCCATTTCTTTTAAACTCCTTCTTCTTACCAACTCTGTATTCTCGTGTGACTGCTAAACCATCTTCCCACTTATGTGCTTGTAGACCTTATTTTCGGGAGCTTTTATCCATTCCGCTTCTTGTGGTGCTGTGCAATATTCCAGTGAGACAGTATACTAAAGAACCTGGTAGATCAACATGTTTCATTGTCCTTTGTCTATCATCAAAACTCTATTTCTCCTAATATATTCTCCCCTCTTTTATGATGATAAACTTTCTGAGTATCAGATCTATCCATAGTTTCTACAGCTATTAAGAAGAGAACCTCAAGAATGATACAGGTTAAAACAAGGGTTATAAATATTGTATAACTCATATATGATTTCCCCCTTTTGACATCATCGAAAAAAAAGTATATACGTAAAGTTAGAAGAGAGTAAGCAAATCAATAATACAAATGTGAGTCCCAATAACACAAGAAAGAACAAGAGTATGCATTAATATGACAGAATTGCAAGAAGCTAAGCATACATATATATTTAGAACGGAAAATCAACACAGAAGAACAAAATTTACACATGCTAATTCAAAGAACTGATAACAAAAAAGGAGCACCCAGAAGGACTTTCAAAGGAATAGGTTAGACAGGAGGGGCAGAGGAGGGGATCAACATAGTCAGTTTGTGGACAATATCAGCATGAGCAGCACGCTCTTTCATCAAGGTTTCCTCTAGTTCTAAAATCCGAGAAGTCAGTGCACTCGTTCCTGAGCAAATTGTTCATGTGCTAAGGACAGTTCGATAGTCTTGGCATCCAAGGCCATTTGAAGATGATGAAGAGGGGTGCTAGCACGCTGCATAGAAATAGGTAAGGCTACGTGGTTCACTTGACCGAGAACGTCCTTGGTGGTATGCATAGTCCAGACTTGGACAGGAACGGAGCAAGCCTCAAAGATTTGGGCAAGCCAAAAGCCATACGGGAGAGCATGCCCACTTTTATCTTGGATAAGAACACGTTGCATATGCTTTAGAATGAGGCTAGGCAGATTGATCGAACCATTTGTATCAATCAATTCCATCAGGGTCAGATTAAAGTAGCTAGCTTCATACCGTCTCTCCTGACGAGGAATAATGACTTTGTGAACCAGGTCAAAATAAAGACGATGAAGAGAGCACATTTCCCGTCACTGGACATGCCTATGATGTACTAGAGTAGGATGACCATAGAATTTTCTGGAGATCTCAAGTGCAGAGGGAAGATTATCTAGAGGAGGTCATTCATGGCGCACATAATGATCTCATCCCTCATTAGGAACCCTTAGAAATCTGGCAATGTCTAGAGCCCCAAGACGCAGTGATATTCCTCAAATAGTCGTGAGGAAAACAGAGTCACGAACAATCCCTTCGCCCATAAAATTCATACATCTCTGGTTTGGCCAACTTCCTCTGAGTATCATGCTGGAGGAACAGGTCAGACCACCCCTGAAATTCCAACTTGGAAAGAAGAGTGTCCATGTCAGGTCCCCCAAAGCTAATAATGACACGGCCCTGAATGAGGGTGCGCCATTGGAAATAAATAAGGGAAGAGAAGTTTGGATCTTTCGTGGCAATGGCTGGTAGATCAGGGTCACTGTCAGTCGCAGAGTCCTCTGAAGGAACAAGAAGAGGGACTTGTTTCTTTTTGAGTGAAGGTCTAGACTAGGATGAAGACGGAGTTGTGGATGAGGCAGTGGTTTTCTTGGATGAAGGAGTAGGTTTAGTCTGAGGAGGTTTGGGAATGATATGCTTACGCATATTCCTCCTAACTTGTCTCACTAGAAGATCCCCAGAAGAAGAAGAAATAGGATTACCTTTTTGTTTCTTGCTCTTTTGCAGAGCCTATTGAAGAGCCACTTCTTCTTGATGCTTTCAATTTCTCGTTTGAGGCGTTCATAAAGGACCAAGTGGGGTTACCCGTTCAGGAGAGGGAAAATCGTCAGAGACTTCAATTGGTTCCCCTATAGCCTTTCTCAATCAACGTCTGACTGATTTAGGGTTGCATTCCTTACACGACGGAGCATCATCAGAAACGAATTGAGGAGGATCAGTATTCAATCCTTGAGAAGAGAAAACCTTAGAAGGTGATGAGGCGGTGGAGAATTTAGAGAAACTATTTTGGAACCCACCCCAATTTGCAAAATCAGAGAAATCAATGTGTAATGGAGGAGGAAGGTTAGTTGTTTCGTGAACAACCAAAGCAAAGAAATCTGGGTTTTGAGGCTGCATGGTTGTGTTTTAGAGATTTTGAGAGGATGACATTGATGCAGGAGAATGTTTATTATGAAAGAAAGGAGGTGTTTCATATATAATGGGATATGGAAGTGTAAAAGACGAAGCCTAAAGGGTTTTGAAGACTTAGGGAAATTAATTTGAGTGGAAAGGGAGGAGTCATGTGAGGGGACGTCTTCAGAAGCTGTCAGTGAGAAGATTAGTGCATTTTTGGCGGCAAAAAACTGAGAGTTTAGAGATAGGAAGGAACAGGTTAGGGTACCCAGTTCTGTTATCAATTTCTAAGAAAGATCGCATAACAATTGTTACCTGGTTTATTTTCATGTTCCATCAGTCGTTGCACCTGAGCTAGTAATCCTGCACATAGAAACACACATTAATGTCAACCTACTGAATTGTTGGAACGCACATAATATGAGAAATTGAATAGAGAACCTCTTTTATTTGGCAGTATAGTACCAGAAATTCTAGTCAATCATTGAGGAGAGTTTATACAATCTTAATCATCCCTAAGTCTAACCTGATTTTTTCAAAATGTTCTCTGCTTAGTGTTTTAGTACAAATGTCATTAATTTGATTCTCAGTGGGACAAAGCATTATTGAAACAAGATATTTTTCTACATTGTCATGAAGAAGATGATGCCTTATGCTTATATGTTTAGTTCTTTTATGTTGAACAAGAATTTTTGTTATATTAATAGCACTTGTATTATCACACAAAATAGGGACACAACCAACATCCATCCCAAAGTCCAACAGTTGTTTCTTAATCCAAAGCAACTGAGCACAACATTACCCTACTGCTACATATTCTGCCTCAGCAGTTGACAAGGGGCTACAGAGTTTTGTTTCTTGGTGGATCAGGAAATCAAACATGTTCCAATGAAGTGAGTCATACCTGAAGTACTTTTTTTGTCTACTAGATAACCAGCATAGTCGGCATCAGTGTATCCTACAAGATTGAAACTACTACTTTTAGAGTACCAGAGTCCCAGGTCTGAAGTTCCTTTGAGATACCTGAGGATTCTTTTGACTGCTTTAAGATGTGACTCCTTGGGATTAGATTGAAATCTAGCACAGAATCCCACACTAAAGACAATATCAGGTCTACTGGCAGTAAGATATAAGAGAGATCCAATCATACCTCTATAAAGCTTTTGTTCCACTGACAGTCCTTTCTCATCCAAATCCAATTTAGTGGCGGTGGCAATGGGAGTATCAATATCTTTGGCATCCTCCATTTTGAATCGTTTGAGAAGCTCATTTACATACTTGTGTTAATGAATCAGAGTTCCAGAAGGAGTCTGCTTGATTTGTAACCCCCAAGAAGAAATTGAGTTCTCCCACCATGCTCATTTCAAACTCTCCATTCATCAGCTTGGCAAACCCTTGAGTCATGAGCACATTTGTTGATCCAAATATAATATCGTCCATATATACCTGCACAATCAACAGATCCCTTCCTTGCATTTTTAAAAATAGTGTATTATTGATTTTTTCTCTTGTGTGACCATGGTGTAAAAGAAATTTTGACAATCTTTCATACCAAGCTTGAGGAGCTTGTTTCAACCCATACAATGCCTTATCCAGCTTATACACATGATCTGGAAATTCAGAACTCTTGAATCCAGGTGGTTGTTTCACATATACCTCTTCCTTCAAGTAACCATTCAGGAATGCACTCTTCACATCCATTTGATATAGAGTGAACTCCTTAAAAGCTGCATATGCTATGAGTAGCCTGATAGCTTCAAGTGTGGCTACTGGAGCAAAAGTCTCATCATAGTCTATTCCTTCTTTCTGATTGTATCCTTGAACCACCAGTCTTGCCTTGTTCCTTGTAATTGTTCCATGCTCATCAAGTTTATTCCGGAACACCCACTCCATGCCAGTGATGGTTCTTCCTTCTGGCTTAAGCACCAGATGTCATACTTTGCATCTCTCAAACTGGATTAGTTCCTCTTGCATAGCCAATATCCACTCTTCATCTTGCAGTGCTTCTCCTACCTTTTTTGGTTCCATCATGGATAAAAAGGCCTGGAAAGCACACAAATTCTTCATCCCTGACCTAGTAGTGATTCAAGATGTCAGTTCTATGAGAACATTTTCTAGTGGGTGTAAGTCCTAGTATTCGTAGATTTTCACCACAAACCCTTGAGGTTGTTCATCTTCTACCGAGTCAGCTTGAGCAGATCCGAAGTCAAAATGTTGAGTTTTAGCTTCAGTAGTTCCCCCTAACTGTGTTCCCTCTGCTTGTCCTGTAGGTGGACTAAGTAGTCTGGCTTGTTCCTCTGATCTGTGCTCCAGCTCATAGGCATCTGCATATCATTCTCAAAAACACCACTATTTTCATCAAAAACAACATGAATGCTTTCTTCAACACAGTTGGTTCTTTTATTCAGTACTCTGTAAGCTTTACTATGTGAAGAATATCCTAAGAAAATTTTCTCATCACTTCTGGCATCAAATTTTTTCAAATTGTCTTTACCATTATTACGAACATAGCATTTACACCCAAATGTTCTAAAATGGGAGATATTTGGTTTTCTTCCTTTAAGTAATTCATAGGGAGTTTTGTTTAATATAAGCCTTAACATGCATCTGTTGAGAATATAAGCAGCAATATTTATGGCTTCAGCCCAAAGATTTCTTGCCAAGTTATTAGCAATCATCATTGTTCTATCCATATCTTCTAAAGTCCTATTTTTTCGTTCTACTACTCCATTTTGTTGAGGGGTTCTTGGAGCAGAGAAGTTGTGATCTATACCATTTGTTGAACAGAATTCTTAAAATTTTGCATTTTCGAATTCAGTTCCATGGTCAGATCTTATGGAAATTAAGAAAGTCTCCAACTTCTTTTCTATTTTCTTGATGAAAATAGAGAACACATCGTAAGACTCATCTTTAGAATCCAAAAAGAGGGTCCATGTAAATCTTGAGTAATCATCAACAATAACAAACGTATACCTTTTACCTCCTCTACTTTTTACTCTCATTGGTCCACACAGGTCGATGTGAACCAGTTCTAAGCACTTGGTGGTACTTACCTGGTTCTTTGGCTTAAAGGATGATCTAACTTGCTTTCCCCTTACACATGCACTGCATACTTTGGTGTCTTTGAACTTAGTTTTAGGTAAACCTACAACCAAGTCCTTTGACGATAGAGTATTCAGTTGTTTCAGACTTTCATGAGCAAGTCGTTTGTGCCAAAATAATGGATCATTAGCAATTGCGCTTAGACATTTCAAATGTGCTCCGAGCATTCCCATGATATCAGCCTTGTACATATTTTTATGTCTATTTGCTGTTAAGATTATCTCCTTTGTATCCAGCTTTTTGACCCTACAACCTGCAGAAGTAAAAGTTACTTTATTACCTTTATCACATAATTGAGATATGCTAAACATATTGCGCTTCAATCCATCCACATGGTAAACTTCATCTAAAGCCCTTGATTTTTTTCGTCCAATTTTTCCGACTCCCACAACAATGCCCTTTTTTCGTCTCCGAAGGAAAACTTTCCTCCATTAAAAGGTGCAAGTGAAAGAACTTGTATTTATCTCCAGTTATATGCCTTGAGCAAGCACTACCCATGTACCAATGCTTGCTTCCTTTCACTGCAACCTGCAAGACAGATCAAGGGTTAGTTTTAGGAACCCAAACTAGCTTGGGTCCTTTCCTGTTGTAAAATGGATGAATAAGATCCCTTCTTGCCAAAGCAGGCAACATATTCCTTGACTTGTTTCTTTTATTAGGTTCATACCTCCTTTTGTACACATAATATGTGTTTTTGCTCCTAACATTGTTTGCAATTGGACACTCAGTAGTTGGATGTCCAATTTTTCAGAGGTAGCATAAATCAGTAGTGGTAGCATTTTCATGAAAAAAACCTATCCGGCTTTCTCATTATGACTCTTGTTTCCTAGATGATTCACTATTCTTAAATAGGCTTCATCAAGTCGGTTGTCAACATGTTGCATCCATTGCTTACTAGGTACCTTAACCTTGGAGAATACATAGAAATTAAATTAAAAATAAAAATAATAAGATGCACACAACTTGGTACAATTAGATGCACACAACAGAGTTAAAATCTAAGGTCGCACTTAGTTGACCTTTACTACCTTTTTTGTCAATGAGTTCCAATAAAATCAGATGGCAAAGATGATGCAAAATAGAATCTTTTGATAGTAAGATGGAGACTGCCTACGTTGCTAGTGTGAGAGCATCTACTTGGACAAAAGATGAAGTACGTAGTTTCCTTCTTTGAAAATTCAATCTACTCTATATGATTAAACGACTCGTTAGGTCAAATAGGTTGAGTCTTAAGCCTAATTTACTGGTTAATAAAATCAAATTAATTACTGGAAAAAAGACTTGTCAATGATTAAAAATAAAGCATAATGATCATTATATGATTTAGTTTTTTTTTAGATACTTATTTAGGCATAACATGATTTGACGAGCACACAATACTTTAGAAACTAGAGAAATGAAAAATGATCAAACTTAATAAAACTGGTGAAGAATACAATATACAAAGCAACAAAATTTAAAAAAAAAATTCTCAAAACTTGAAGGTCATCTTTGGATATCCTTAGCTCTTCACTCTTGGTTCCTTTCTCATCTATCAGTTATAATTTATTTCATCGACTATCTAATTAGTTGACATGACAACCTTTAAAAAGAACTAGTAGATAATCATTGATCAGACAACATCATAAACGACCCTTCAAATTGACTAATTTATCATTAAGATATCCTTAGCTCTTCACTTTTGATTTATTTCGTATCCATCGTTTATAAATTTTGTTCTTCTGCAATATGATTAGTTGACATGTTTGCATCTAAAAAAAAGCTCGGAAACAATTGATGACCAGACAACCACATAAGTAACCCTTTAAACTAGGGAGTGGAGGTGAATCGAATCTGCACCATGTGCCAAGACTATGCAGAATCTAGAACAACTCTATCTGCTTTGTACTAAGAAGATTTGGAAAATGATAGCTACTGGATTAAAAGGAACTAGAGAACATTAGGAGGCAGAAGCGAACTGGAAGAGTAGTGCGATGACTACTGCCTATGTTGCTCATGTGAGAACACCTACTAGGATAAAAGATGAAGTACATAATTTCGTTTTCTGAAAATTCGGACAAACAGGTTGAGTCAACTTGAGCCTACTTTACTGGTTAATAAAATCATATTAATACATAATACTTTTAAGATAACTATCCCTAGAAACAAGGACATGACTTCCTAAGATTACTGGAATAACAAACTATAAACTACAACATAGAAATCACTACTGCTGTAAACTGTTGGGTGACTAAGGAGTGATAACAGCAAGATTCTTGTGATAAAAGGAAAATACTGAAATCAAGGCCGAAGTGTCCTACTTGGACTTTTTAGAATATAAAATTAAGACCTTAGAGTATGTGAGAAATATTGGGGAAGAATATTATTGAATTGTTGTCTACATTATTACATTAAGACCCTATTTATAGATACTATATTAGACTCCTTTTCCAACTAGGATACTATAATACAATCCTTTTCCAAATAGGATTCTATATACTATTGTAATTCCTATATCTATTCTAAGTAGGATGTATTTACCTATTCCTATTCTAACACTCCCCCTCAAGCTAGTGCATACACGTCATATGTACCTAGCTTGTTACAAATGTAATTAATACGAGAATCGATGACGAGCGTGTTGAGATATTGATCTTCACAAAATTAACAGTCAACCTCAATGTCTTAGTCTTCTCATGCAATTCCGAGATTGCATTGTTAAACTTCCCAAACCAAGCTTGAGAAGATTGTTTTAGACCATAAAATGATTTACACAACCGACATACAAGGTTATCAGACTCCCCCTGAGCAACAAAATCAGGTTGATGCTCCATATAGATTTCTTCCTCGATGATCATCATAGAGAAAAGCACTCTTAATGTTCAACTGATTAAAAGGTCAATGGAGAATGACAATATGGATCATCTCAAAATTACTCTAAGAAAGTCACTTTAAAACTTCTCGAGACCTACTTATGCACCAAATTATTAGATTTGATGGCTGAAAATGGTCACAAATTGAGAAATAAAATTATATGAGAAGGGTTGGAATGATGAAACGACCCTACAGAGAAGAGAATTATATGGGTAGGGTCGGAATGATGGCACAACCCTACTGGAAAATAGAAATTATATAGGTAGGATCATATTGATGACATGACCCTACTGCAAAAGAAAAATTGTATGGATAGGGTCGAAATGATGGCACGACCCTACACAAACTAGATTTGATGAGTCACCGAAAAGACAAATGGAACTACGCAAATCAAATCTAAGTCACCAAAAAAGACACAGTGCTATGCAACTCAAATATGAGAAAGTAGTTCGAAAAATTCACGGTACTACACAAATTGAATATGAGTAGTCCGGAGAGATGCACGGTGCTACACAAATCGAATATGAGAAAGTAGTCACCGGAAAGATGGTACGGTGCTACACATGATAAATATGAAAAAACAGTCACCGAAAAGATGATACGGTGCTACCCAAATTAGATATAAAAAAAATAGTCACCGGAATGATGGCGGTGCTACACAAACACTGGAAGATGTGGGGTTGACACAAAACAACCCTAGAAAGACACCGTAAATTGACGACTTGTTTGATTGAACTTTCTTTCCTTGAATATGAGAATCATATATATATCACTAACCCTACTTTCTTAATATAACTACTGGCCAGACGGACAGCATATGTAGGTCATAGCCGCCCGCCGGCAACGGAAGCTTTTTTATTTTCTACCAGGACCGTAGAAGCTCTGATACCATGTGAGAAATATTGGGGAAGAATATTATTGAATTGTTGTCTACATTATTACATTGAGACCCTATTTATAGATACTATATTAGACTCCTTTTCCAACTAGGATACTATAATACAATCCTTTCCAAATAGGATTCTATATACTATTGTAATTCTTATATCTATTCTAAGTAGGATGTATTTACCTATTCCTATTCTAACAGAGTAAAATAGGGGGGATTGAATGGGAGATATGGTAAATCTTTAGTAAAGAGAGAACATGAAAGGAGGTAAAATGAGGTCCTCCCTCTCTGCTACAGTTAAAAAAACTTGTAGACACCCTTCTCTGGTGCATAACTAGGGAAGGAAACTCTTCTTTGCCAGACCAGATACTTCTACTTTATCCCAAGTCTTTGCTTTTTTGCTCGACCACTCTTTGTTCTTAAATAAGGGTTCCCCTCTCCGAAAAAAAAAGGGAAAACTCTATAAGCATAACAAGTTATTCAGCACAAGTCAAACATGCCAAGCCTAACACTGGCAAATGCCACCTACCAAATATTGCTTTCATCTTTGTCATATCTAGTCTAATTCGCCTATGGGTTGTTGAGACGAGGGTTCCCAGGAAATAGCCTCTCTACTTCTATGAGGTAGTGATAAGGTCTGCGTACATTCTGCCCTCCCCAAACCCCACATGTGGGATTCCACTGGGTATGTTATTGTTGTTGTTGTAGCATGTCCAAATTCATTTATCACCTAACCCTAGATAAAATGAGCTATAATGTTGCAGAGTGTGAGAATAATATCCACATTTGCAATATTAGCAACTATTGATTATGTCAAAATTTTGAGCTCACACAATAGACCAATACTGATCATAAAACCAACTTCTCTTATCCCCAAGCTCATCATATTCTCGCTCAGGTTCTTTTCTCCGAAGTCCCTAAGGTTCATCTAGTTTGAGCACACATGGAAAAATTTCAACCAGCCATAAGCACCTTACATGTCATATTAGTTGGTTTCAAGTACATCAGATTCCCTCTAATGTGTGAAGTTAAAGAATGTATCCACACTAATCACACAATTTATCCTACCATTAAAGCAAAACCAACTAGGAGATATCATCCTCGATCAATCAGAACTGTGATATGTGATAGCAGTATATATAAACACCAAAGATCATGGCAAAAATACAAACTAACAAACAGGATAGGCATCCTACATTTGAACCGAATTCTTTCAAGTTAAAGAATCTTTTCCTAGTTGCTCAAGCACAGCAGTGACTACTCACTTCCTGGTATTTATAAAGAATCCAAACTTACAGAAAACAACCACTGCCTTTCATTCTCGCAGGCTCCTCTGGGAAAATTCCATGAACTGACCTTAACATTTCTATTGCACTTGACATATCAAGGTTCATTCTGTAAAAACTTGAAAACCAGTTCAATGTTTGTTACTTTAATCCGAGACAAATAGATGAATAAAGCTTTGGTAAGGAGGATTCGGGCTAACCAAATGCTCTCTCGAGTACTCCCCGAGACAATCTGGAGTTAGGTGTATACAAATCAATTTTTGTGGGACTCGGAGTTTATCACATTTTCCACATCAGCTGTGGAGTTAAAAAATAAGTGTAGATTGCGCTCAATACAAATTCAGAATAGAACTTCTCTTCACCTTATTAATGCAGCTAACATATGCCAAAATATAAAGAAGCAAACGAAACACACCAGCCTCATAAAAGGAAATATGCATGTCTAAGCTCCAATTTTGTAGTCATAAAGTAAATAATAAATAGAGAGCTATTGAAAACTCACTTCCTATAATCGAAAAAACAGAACTCTCCCGCAAATTTGTCTTATCTTCTAAAAGATCTACTATGATGAGAGGACCTTAGCTGACTCCCTACTCATCTATCTACTTAAACTACTATTTAGGAATTTCACTTGTTCATAGATCTTGAAGCCATATTGACATCAGTTACTCAACATCATTTCTTAAACTGTGTGGACTTCATATCTAAATATAGAAGCACCAAAATCATATCTAGTTACTGGAATAAGAAACTACAAACTACTACACAGAAATAACTACTACTAAATCCTTGCTTCTCTTGAGTGATTGCTTAAGTTAAGCTACTGCAAATAACTACTAGAAAGAAATAACTACTATTAACAGTACTAATTCTCAAAAAAAAAAAAAGAAGAAGAAAGAACTACTGCAAGTAACTACTGCTGTAAACTGTTGGGTGACTAAGGAGTGGTAACAGAAAGATTCTTGTGATGAGGGAAAACACTGAAATCAAGTTTTGTTCTTCTGCAATCTGATTAGTTAACACGTTTGCATCTAAGAAAAGCTAGTAAACAATCGATGACCAGACAACCACATAAGTAACCCTTTAAACTAGAAAGTGGAGGTGAATCGAATCTGCACCATGTGCCAGGACTATGAAGAATCTAGAACAACTCTATCTGCTTTGTGACTATACTAAGAAGATTTGGAAAATGATAGCAACTGGACTGAAAGGAACTAGAGAGCATTGGGAGGAAGAGGTGAAATCTGGAAGAGTAGTGTGTTGCCTACTGCCTATGTTGCTCGTGTGAGAACACCTAATAGGATAAAAGATGAAGTACATAGTTTCTTCTTTTGAAAATTCAATATTCTCTACATGATTAAACGATTCATTAGGATAAACTGCAGGTTGAGCCTTAAAGCCTACTTTACTGGTTAATAGAACCAGATTACGTACTAAAAAGAAAGACTTGTCAATAATCAAGACAAAAGCACAATGATCAGTATCTCTAATTCACTATTCAAACACTCCAAATACAAGTGAATCAGTGATGTTAAAATATGTATTGACTATTGACTAATGCCTGTAGCACATTAATAATACAAAACAGTTACCTTGTAGTACATAGAAGATAATACACCTATGTTATTGTACAAGTCGATCAAGACGCCAATATAGAGAATCTTTGTGTTGCATAATCAACAACTAATCTATCAAGAATCAGATAACTCTCCATACAAGGGAATTTGTTGTCTGTTGAAGAAGGAAAATCATGATGCAGAGAAGAATCTCGTCTTAGTATTTTTCTTAAAACAACACTATTTTATAGGTATAGTGATTCTTCAAATACACAATATACTACAAAATTGAATCAGTTAAAATCTGAACTGAATAAAATAAGAAAATAGGTGAAGTTGAGCGATAGATTGAAAAATGAAAAGAAGAAGAGATAGCATACCTGAAATTTGCAGTTCAAAGATTGAAACCAGAGACTTTGCTGCTGAAAAATACGTTTAGAAGTTGTGGGGGTAGAGCTGTGATAACCCTAGGAACTCATGTTTTGATGGAGATTGAAGAGAGACAATATGCTTTTAACGTTGTGAGCAGTGGGTTTTGAGAGAAAACAGAGAGCTTTTTTAGGTTTTAGAATTTTTGGCGCCTACTTTTTAATAAAACACACCAAGTTCTTTTTTAGTCTAATTTTTTCAAGTGTTTTGGTGACACAAGGTTCTCACTTACAACTGGGACTGGTTATTAATTTTATTTAGGACCAGAAAATACTATCTTCGTCCCATATTATAATAAGAGTGTCTTTCTACAAATTAGTATATTAATGATTTTTTCTAACTTAATTTAATATACATTGATATAAATGAAGGGTATATTGGTAAAGTCTACTAATATATTAATGGTTTTTTAATAACCGTGTAAAATAAAAAGTGTCTTTATAATATGGGGCGTAGGTAGTAGAACTTTAAGGGTTTGTTTGGTACAAAATGAATAAAGCAGAAATTAGTAACGCAGGGATTAGTAGTGCAGAGAATATTTGTTCTCAAGTGTTTAGTTTATTGTTTCTCACTTAATCTTGTGGTTGATTTAAAATTTTATAAAAAAAAACTTTTTTTCAATCATATCCTTGAATATTATGGGATATTATATTTCATGTAATAGGGTCGAGTAGATAATTGCCGGAGAACTTTTTTTTTTTTTTTAGCCTTCTAACTAGCTTGGAGAAGAACAAATTTGTTGTCATGTTTTCTATTTTCTCACTTGAGTTATTTGAAAAAATATAATTGTCATCTTAATAAATTGATTACTCAGAAAATATTAATTTTTAATTTAATAAAGATAGAACATCTACTTTTAAAATCGAAAAGATCATAAATAATAATAAGATCGAATAAACATTTACGTTTACACATAAAACTTGCAAGTTATAGTTTTAAATGGAGTTAACATCTTAAATCACTCAATTTTGAGAATTTATCTAGAAAAATTTTTGAGCTTTGTTTTGTATAATAAAATCACTCAATAAGGCATTTGTATCAACAAAATTGCTCAACTAAATTAATTATTAAAATAAAATTTTGACATGCCAATTTTATTGTTTTATATCATGTAATTATGAACCCATAAATAAATAAAATTAAAAAATTTGATATAACAAAAAAAATATTTTATATAATGTAAATATGAACCCAAAAATGAAAAAATAATATATAATTTAGTTTATTAAAATAAATTTACTAGTACAAAACTACAAATATAAAACATAACATCAAGAAAATAAAAAGAAATGATTAAAAGAATTTGAGGGGATCGAAGGATAGTTTGGTCATTTAGGGAGCTTATCCAAGGTTTAACAGGATTAGCTATCCCTCCATTTTCTAGGGATAAAATTAGACCATGAATGAGGTATAAGTAATCCATGGATTAAATTAAATAAAGTAACCAAATAATGGATTAATTGAATTATCCAGGGACTATTCTTATATAGTACAGCCTACCAAATGAGTCCTAAGTACCGGAATATAATCTCGTCCTAATATATATACTTTTAACAACGGTATTATCTACTGGTCCCTAATTGTTGGTCATAAATAAGTCTTTTTCTTGTAGTGATATTATAGTCAAACAGTCCTATTTATGTTATGATTCGTATTTTGACGGTTGAGCAGCATTTGGAAACGGTCAGGAAAGGTATTGTCTGAGTTGCCACACCCTGATGTCCGGCTCAGGGTATTGTTTGAGTTTATCATGCCCCGATGTCCAACCCAGGGTACTGCATGCCCTAATGTCCAGCCTATAGTATCACCTGAATTTCTCACACCCTGACATCCAGCCCAAGGTATTGCTCGCCTTGATGTCCAGTCCAGAATATTGTCTGAGTCTAGTCCAGGCATGGTCCGAGGGCCAAGTCTAGACCAAGGTGCCTACTGAGTCACATCTGCAGTGGGAGATTTGAATTCTATATTCCTCTCCTATCATCAAAGTTGGGTTATTGGTTCAGATGTTGTTGGGTGATTGAGATCTTTGCCATAAGTTCCTCGTACCCACATGCTTATACACCCCATGCTTGTGTGTGGTTGTACTTCTGGGCTTATGGGAGCCCAGTTGGCATACAAGCATAGACGCTAGGGCCTTACACCCACATATAACGCTATACCTCAACCGTGTGACAGTTGTGATATGGTTCCACTCTGATTTTGTCAGTTTTTTCGTTGTACATTGTCTAGTTCTGCTAAGTTGGTCCCTCTTGGTTCTACTTGGCTAGTTATTCTAGTTCTGCTCGGTTGGGTTCTCCGAATGCCACAGGCATAGTCAATATTTGATCATTAGATTCGTCTGTCGATATCATTGCACATTGTTTAGTTGGGGTTCCATAGTTCTCCAGACATGCTTATGTTTTGATCTGGGTTTAGATAAATAGTACTGCAGTATTTCATTATATTTGTTCTTACCATATTTACTGTATTTACTCGTCGACCAATGATGCCTGTTGGGTGCCTTTCACCGATATTCACATCTACTTTTTTGCATCTACTCATGGTGCAGGTCTAGGTACGAGCCGCGACCATTGATCTAGGGGCTTGTAGACGCTTTAGGAGACTTTGATGAGCATCAACAATTCAAATATTCTACTCTTCTTCAGTCTAGTGGGCCGTCTTTTGTATTCAGATACTGACCTTGAATATTTGTAGTTTGGATTTGTATATGTGGGTTGTTATTTTGGTTGTGTGTATATATGTGTGTGTATTTATTTTGAGCCTATAATAGCTCTGTACAAGTGACTTACAGGTTCTGGGTAGGTTGTTGTTGGCTTATTTTGTGTGTTGCTAGTTATTATTATGAGTAGTTATTCGGGACAGGTACCGTGGGTTGGATTGGTTTGCCTGTAGATGAGATCTAATAGGCGCCATTATGATGTGAAAGGTCGGATTGTGACACAAAGTTCAAAATTCACAGTTGATTGTTTTAAAAAAAAAAAATTTTAATATTGAAATGTATTACTCATTTGATGTTTTTTTGATATATTTTCAAAATTTTATTTGTAATTATTGCATTTTTTATGTATGTTTGCATAAAATTTTAATCGTTATAACATATCTTTAAAAGTTTCACTTGGAATATATGTACAATGCACAGGTCCATAAAGTAATTATCATATACTATTAGAAAGTGAGAAGCTTCAAAGTGCAAAATTGAATCATCATTTTATCATTATATTAAATAAAAACATTTTATTAATTAAAATATTAAATAATATTATATGTATTATGCTAAATACTAAAAGTGGAAATGTGTTAAAGTCAAATGTTGAATCGACTTTAAATGCAATTAAGTGAGAAAGAAATAAGGAAAGATGATAGTTATATTCAAATCAAAATGAGAAAGACATTAAGAAAGATGAAAAATGAAAAGATCATGGTTTCAAGACCCTTTATTTCTAAAAATTAAATTATAAAACTCTTATCTTTACATTTCCTCATATTGAATGAAGGAAAAAGTTGATCTTGCAATCTATGAATTAAAACATTAGTCAGTATCAGATAAATCATAAAAATGTTTGTATTCAGTTGTTGATCTCAAAGAAGGCTCTTCTTTTATTTGATTCCTTCTACATCTATGTATTATCATATATTAATTGTATTTATGTTTGTAATTTTCTCTCAATTTTGGAGGCATCATAATGGCAGAATAAGATGTAACTATAGTTATATGTGATAAGTTGAATGATTCATTATATTTGTTGGTATAAGAGTCTTTATTTCTTCACAATAAATTTTTTATGTTGCACAATATTAATTTTTGAACTTTCATAATTTGTTGATTGTGTGAAAGATGTGATGCATATACTATTATTTAGAATAAACATGTGTAATACCCCGTAAGTTGAAAAGTTGGACTTCAAGTAAAATAGTGCAAGTCTGATTCTGGTGACAAGGACTACGAGCCCAACCTATGGCTCGTAGATGCTTTTATGGATTGTAGACAAGGTCTCGTAGAAGACTCCGACACTTCGAAGGGTTCTGAGATTTGGAGTTGAGAAGTACGAACAATTTTTACGAGTCGTGAATGAGTTTATATATCGTTGCAAGTGCCTAAGTGGTCATAGCTGAAGTTCAGAGAAATGAGAAATGAGGCTCAACAGGACAAAGCTTATTGACAAATTTTGGCCTAATCAACGAGTCGTAGACCAAGTTCGTAGTTGGGGTTCAAGAGTTGAGAAATTTGATTAAGTGTGAGGGGTTTCTATGGACCGTAAAAGACAGTATGAGCCCATAGATAGGATTAGTGGTTGAGAATCAGAAGTGTCAAAATTTGGCCTAGGTTGTGTGAGGCCCAAACCACGGCTCATAGACCTATCTCGTGGTTCTCTCCGATCAGTTTTTAATGAAGGATTTTTAAAATCATTTCTTACCCATTTAACACTTCTTGATCAATTTTACTCAAGGTATGTGAGTTTTCATCCATGAGTATATTCCTCCCATGGAAGCCCAATCAACTCTTTAATTTTTAAACAAAGTTCAAGTATGGCATTTAAAGATTTTCATGACTTTGATTTGAATTGGGTAAATTATGAAGTATATGATGATTATTTATTTTATTACACATGATTTGATGTAAATTTGCACCAGGTTGCATGATTTTACAAGTGATTTCCTCTACATATTATTTAGGGTTCATGAAATGATGATTGGGTTCCTTCACTTTTGATTTAATTGATCTTAAACTACATAATTATGCATGAAGTTATCTTAATTACTTGATTTCAAGCTTATTGATTGGGAACACATACTTTGACCTAATTTCCAACTTATGACATGAATATGAAAAATTATGAATATTCAAACAAGCTTATGAATAGGAAATTAGGATCCTTAAAAATGATTTAAGATCCTTAAGGGAGACTTAGAATCCTAAAAAGTGACCTAAAAATCTAAGATCTCAAAATTGATTATGATTAGTGATGATAGAAGGCCTACCTCCACATTGCTAAATTTATGAAAATGGGCTACTCTTAAGTATGAAAGTTATGAACTATGAGATCA
Source organism: Solanum rostratum (assembly GCA_029948455.1). NCBI lineage: Eukaryota > Viridiplantae > Streptophyta > Magnoliopsida > Solanales > Solanaceae > Solanum > Solanum rostratum. Next base: position 50,472,551 of record CM057056.1, on the reverse strand, counting down.
TAAACAAGCTTATGAATATATGACTAGTATAATTTGCATGATATTCCATGGAATTTGACTCAGCACCGAATAAGGCTTGAGGTGAGGGCTTCACCTACGAGGTCCTTATATAAAACTTTTAATCTCATAACTACGTGTCATTGTAGGTTTATGTTCCCAATATGGGTTTTGCTACTGAATTCATCTAGTTTATGTTACTTGCTTAGCAAGTAGAGCCCTACCTTGGTAAGTAGGTTCCCTTTTCTCTAATGTACGGGTAGAAATTGAAATTCCACATTAGAGCTTATGTGGTCTTATTGTTGGTTATAATTACTTCTCATATATGTATGTTTTCTATGATACTTTATATGATATCCATCTATGATTCATTTGTGCATCGACCACTTACCCGCTTACTTATGCCTTCACGTTTATACTTTATTATGTTCTTGACTTGGTCATTGCACTTCATGCATTCGCGTACATGCTTAGTACATTCAACCATACTAACACATATTTTATGTCTACATAATATCATAATGTAGGACAACCGACCATCCTCCTCATAATAGCAGCTAGATTTGAATTCTAGCTTTGAAGATTTGGTGAATCCTCATGCTTTGGGGACAAACCTTTATATTCAGCTTTATTTTTGTCATTTGTGACATTGTGAGACTACTATTATTTTACTTTCATTGAGAGTGAGCTAGGAGCATGTCTTTAACCCTCATTAAATCTAGTAGTTAGAGCTATTATTGGACAAAATGTGTAGATTCTATAAGTCTTTAGCCTTTTTTTATGATGTGCTACTAAGACCTTTTATTTGGCTTTCTTCCGCTTTATTTCTTTTTGATCCAATGCCTATGAATGCTAAGTTGGGGTTCCTTTGGGAGTCTCAATTGTCGTGTCATGCCTAAGGCCTAGTTTGGGTCATGACACACGCACCTAGAGACTAATAAATTAAATAAATATAAAGCTCATATTTCAAATTTTTTATAATGAATAATGGTGTTTAAAAATTAAAGACAACCTAAACAGAGATTGCATGAGCATCATATTTAAAAACTTTACCAAATTCATGGTGTAATTAAATATAAACTTAAGGTATAAAGAGAAGTTTACCCGCCCCGCAAAAGAAAATCTTATAGTAAAAAATCAATGGCCTCGGATTGCACCACCCCGCACAACTTCAAACTCGACTCGTTCCATTGCCATCTCGATGCACATAAGTGAATCAAATTATTTTAACATTAATTTGAATAAGCAATTATCAAATTATGAGTACACTCTACACAATTTGAAGATAATGATCAAGAAGATAACTTAGATGATGACTCAGTTACTAGTCCAAACTTGATATTAAACTCAATCTCAGCGTGGAAAATCCTACCTCCCACAGTAAAGAGAGGCCTAATAAAACTACAATCAAAATAAGATGCATCGAAAATTTTCACTAGGAAAAGGAAAATAAGACATTTATTTGTGATAAGTTTTAAATTTGTATTTTCTTCCTTATCTCTCAGTGGAGAAAAATCCCAAATTGAATAAATTTATTGAGACAAAATAAAATGAAATAATTTTATTGCATCATTTTTCGAAGTCGAGTGGCCTTTTGAGATATTTACTCAAATAAGAATGATGACTTTTCATACTTAGAAATAATTTAATCTTAAAATTTTTAATTTACTCTTAGAGACTTAGTCACTTTGTTCATTTTTTACTTGTCTATAGATGAATTTTTCACTTTTACTTTGATATTTTTAGCATATAAAAACACATTTTCTCCTATTTTACACTGGATTCTAATTAATTAATCCCCAAATCATTTTTCAAGACCTACGACTATACATCAACTAATATTAGTATTATGATAAAATACTCATACTAATCATTATGTCTTAAAGAGCATCTAAAATAAAATAAAAATGACATGTTTAAGAATAATGATTTTAGAATTTATTATTTTGCATTCTGTCATTGAAAAAAAAGAAACTGTGTGAAGTATAAGCCTATTTTAGATGATTCAAGTTAGAAGTTAATTAAATTTAGATGTTTATTAGCGAGCGTGTGAATTTACTGCATCCAAGAAATCAAGAACTCCCAACATTAATAAATCAAGAACTCCCAACGTTAATAAATCAAGAACTCCCAACGTTAATAAATCAAGAATTCCCTTTGATTGAACAACAATATTGGAGTGTCCTATTTTGGACAAGCATAACACTCTATATATAGTTTCAGCGTCTTTCTTTTTCAGAATTCTTCAACAGACTCTCTTACTTTCATTCATCAAAGCAATTAGTTCCAATGGGAATGCTACTTGAAGACGACAATGGTGGTGGTGGAGGGTCGAGAGAGGAGTTGTGCATTACAGAGTTATCATGGCTGAATGACCATGATGAAGAAAAGATCATCTCATATCTTGTGGAAGAGCATGAGAAAGATGAAGCCTTTAGAAAGTATCCCTATATCTGTGAACATTCTGTTGATCACTACTACTACCTTTTGCCAAGGGCCAAAAGAAGTAAAACTTTCAGAAGAAACAAGCCTCCTACTTCCACATCACAGAAAAACTCTATGAAAATTCGAATATCTCTTAAACGTAAAACAATGGAAACAGTTGATGAAGACGAGAGAAACAAGACTGAAACTCTGTTGGATGACACACAGAGTAAATTGGATGAAAGAGAGAAAAAGAGAAGAAAGATGAAACCTATAATTGATCCTCCAGGTTTGCCAGATCAGTTGAAGGAGAAGATATCAAGAATGGGTGTTCAAATTTCTCAAGTGAAACTCGTAATTCAGAAAGTTCTTTATGATACAGATTTGAGCTATAAGCATATGCGGATGTCAATCCCCGTGAACCAAGTCCGGAGAAAGGATTTCTTGACACCACAGCAGAAAATGGTGTTGGAGACAAGAGATGCTGAAACCAACAAAAAGACCAAGATTCAGTTCAACTTAATTGAGCCTTCACTTGAAGAAACACAAATTCATTTAGCCAAATGGGACATGAGCAGTAGTTCAAATTATGTTTTATTGAATGATTGGATGCAAATAGTTGAAATGAATAACCTCAAATCAGGAAGGACAGTGCAGCTATGGTCATTTGATAAAGATTTGGTTCCATGGTTGGCTCTAGTTTTGGTTCCACCTGCATGAAGCTGCAATGGAGAGGGATTAGTAACTATTAAATTAGTAACTATCTTTATGCCCAAAAAGAGATGGATTAGGCTGACAATAATTTGGATGTTGATATCATGTATAACTATTTAGTGTAGCTTCCCAAATTTTGTTTAGAACTAGTGGTGTAGTAAACCTTTTTTTCCTTTTTATTGGTTTTGACAGGAATCCTTTTAGTCTATTTGTCTTTACTTGGAAGTGTATGAAATATAGCTTTTTTAAAATAAGATTCTTTTGTTGCTTTTATTCTTAGTTGTAGTTCACCTTTTCTGTTTTGTACTCTAAACTAGAGAGAATATGCTTGAGCACAGCACAGCACAGGCCGACGTGTTATCTATTGTTAGCTGCGGTCATAACAATAAACACAGAGCTCCGTATTAAAATCAAAATAAATAATCATATTCTAACGATTTTTCCATACAACATGCACATAATGTTGCTATTCTCTTTAAAAGACAAGAATGATGCTTCTCCAGTAATGAATTAAGAGTCTCAGTTACTTGAGTCTTTTCCACCATGCTTCTTGTCGTTACAAGCATGCATCATTATCTGCATTGTGCTATTAAGTAGCCCTGTCTTACAGGTTTGTGTTGCATAACTTGCTCGATTCAGTGTGTGTATGCATGATTAATAGAGGGAAAGTTGTAATTAGTATTTTCACACTATCACCGGGTTGGAGAAATCAAGGGCTCAAAAGAGCAGCAGAAGTCATACATACTCTTTTGCATTATATTATGTTTCTAATGCTTCTCTTTGTTTTTCAAATGAAAAAAGGTGACAGAGGACCTTAAATTACCAAGATTGTAACTGTATTCTGCTACGTCCAACAAGCATATCCCTCATCTTTTTAGTATAACTAATGATAGAATAAAAATGTTGGTGAACCAAACATATCCTTTTAATCAAGACAAGCTTCTTCCAAGATCTAGAAATATCAGTCAGCCAATTCAAAATCAACTTCAATCAACACCCTCTTTCATAAGCTCTAATATTAATTGTTGCAGAGAAATTGGCCTATTAGCCTTAATGCTTGAGTTACAGAAGAAATGCACAATTGAGAATGGACAATTACCTACCAGAAACACACCATAAACACCACATATATACAGGTGATCTATTGCTGAATGTCCCCAAGGAGTTCAGCATCCTCTTCCTGTTGAACAAGCAAAGAATCCTCTGGAAGAAGCTTTCTGATGCGATAACAGCTTATGGGACATTTGCATCATTATTCTGGAATATGATATGGTCTTAAGACCTATTGACGTGCCTATTTTGTTTTATGGGATGTTCAAGATTCATTCTGAGATAATTGATGTTCCACATGAAAGATTTTATTGATCTACTAAGTTCAGACATAGATAATGATACAGTTGCATGTTGATATTCATTTCCAAAACGTTCACTTTTTGCTCCTTTCAAGACATCCTTTCAACCTATTGCTCGTAATTTTTCTAACCTTCGTTATGTTTCTTAGTGTTCTCCTTGTTGCAGTTGTTTCCTTTTTGGTCTAGTGCTGTGCACGTGAAGAATTTGTTGTGTTGTTTGTTTGACTAAATTGTAGGGTTTTTCTTAATCAAGTAAATTATATGTAAGAATTTAAAAGATATCCATTGAAGGAGAATTAGCTAGCTAATTCCTGTCACAGAAGCTGCAATATCCAAGTTACTTCAAGTAGAACATACTTCTACAATGCGATATCACATATGTGGAACATTAAGGGAAGTCATAAAAGTGATCAACATAGTCAACTAAACCAATATTCAAGATTGCTTCACCCTCATTGCTCCAGTCCTCGCCCTTTACCAAGGCCATTCCAAGTCGTCTTCTAGTTCTGCCAAGGCAGCCTCCTCAGCATATTTCTCATGATAGATATCAATGTCACTATCATCTTCTGTTCCAGCATCTGTAGAATCTTCATGAAAGCATATTACAGATCAGTAATAAGAAAGATAAGTAGGATTGCCGGAAACAGAAAGCTTATAAACCTTAAACCTGTAGTACTTTGCACAAAATCTTCGAATAACTTTTGGTACAAAATCAGCCTCATTGCTGCTTGTTTCCTTTGGTGTCCATTAAACAAAAAATAGTCTGGGTGAGAAAAGCAGTAGTGATTCCGTGCTAGTTGATACACAGGCATATAACTTTCCATGACACAGCGTCCAGATAGATGAGCATTAGGATCACTACTTTCAATTGAAAGCTCATTCGATGTGCCACTTGATGCTACGGTTATATCTGTTTCTACTGTGTCACATTCAAGGCTAACTCCAAAATCTGTCATCTGAAAAGTATGACTCCAACCTATTATTGAGATATTAATCTCGTCACCAGCTTCTAGGTATCTCCCCATTTTCCAGTGGCATAAATATGTCAAGTTTTCATTTTGTCCTGGAATGCCTATGAATGTTGGGGCATAAATCCATTGACACCCTTGTGACAAATTATTCAGTTTGATGAAAAAGGAATACCAGTTCCCAAATTGGTTTTCTTCCCAGCTTCGAGATTTCTGATGATTAGAACGTGAATATACAATGCAGATATTAAGTCCTATTATATTTGTATTACTATGAGAATCCACTTTCAGAGTCAATGAGCTTTCTTCACCCTTCCTGCTGAACCAACATGGGATCTCACTTCCAGGAAAGTAAGTGCTGAAGATGCCAAACTCATAGAGTCCCTTAGGGAAAAAGAAATATTTAGCATGTAATATTTGACATAGGCAATGTCTCCTTCCTTTTTAAAAGCCCAAAACAAACATCTTTTGTTAATTGTCAGGGTGGTTTAAGTAGGCAAGAAGCTTACAAGACAGATGAAAATCATTTAAAAGAGAATGCTTACCTGCACTGAGTATGTCTTTTTTGTGTTGGTTAGCCTGTTAAATAGTTCCACATCTGCATTTTGTAAATCATCCAGGTTGAGATGGCTCAGAGTGTTCACCATTTCCTCTTTAAAATTTCTTATTGGCTCCAGCTTGAACAGTCCAGGAATCTCAGTTAGTTTCTCACTGCCTCTAACATCCAAGAATAATGTGTGAGTCTCCAATAGGCTTGGCAGATTTGTAACTCTTTCTAGTGATGGGCATTCTGTAGCCTTCAGCTTGATGAGCCTCGAAGGAAGATTGGGGAGCGACTGGAGTCTTGGACACGCGTCTAGCCAAAGGTCCTGAAGCATACTTAGATTTGTAATACTCTGTGGCAGGTTGGAAATCAGGTTTCCACTTAGATTCAAGTGTCGCAATGAGAAAAGGTTGTTAACACCAAGTGACAAAGAATCATCTGTTAGCTTGCATCTTGCCAGACTTAAGCTAACAAGGGAGCTTGATAAAGAATATAATGAGAAGTTGTCATAATCTGGAGATTTTCTTAATTTTGATGACCATGATTGCCAGAGTGCAACCCATGATTTCTCGCCATCATAATTAATTTCATCTGCATGGAGGGTTTTCATAGATTCCAGCTTTCCTAAATCAATTGCTGATAGAGCAAGTCCAGAACAACCAGAAATGATGAGTGTTTCCAAGGACTTGAGCTTACAAAAGCTTCTGGGAAGATTCGATAGACTCTTGCAGTCCCTCAGGTTCAAGAAAACAAGTGTCTCTAGATCTCCAATCGATTCATGCATATGGAACAATCTTACACAATCCTTCAAAATTAGTTTTTCCAGATTAGGAAGCCCCGAAAAGTCAGGAGTTCTTCGTAGGAAATGGGAATGACTGAGATTGAGAATTTTTAACAACTTGAGCATCTGCAATGGCCAATAACAAGTACATCAGGTCAATTTAATACTGTCACTGCTAAAACTGAGATAAAAGACTTACCCTAGTTCCCTCCCAGGCTTGTTGCAATCTGCTCCTCCTCATGTCAAGAGCGACCAGGCTCTCCAATGGAAAATCCTTTGGAATGGACTTCAAAAAGAAGCCACGCCAATGAAGCAATTTTAAATTCTTAGGAAACAATTGGTAACTACCAGTGAATTTTGCTTCTGTAAGCTGTAAAATTCTCAGTTTTTGCATTCTTGAAAATGCATCAATTTCAAACTGTACACCATTTGAAGTTTCTGAAAAGACATTTCTGAACAGCTCGAGAACAGTTGAACTTTGTCTTTCTTGTGAGTTAGCATCAGTCATTCTCAGTGATGTCTCACCTGCAGGACGGTGCCCATCATCATTTCCATTCAATTTTTGCCTGACATAGTTTATTTCCTTCAGCATCCGAATGTCAAGAACTAGACCTTGGATTCTTTCGGTACCCTGCAGGAAATCGAAAAACCATACGTTAAGGCACATAGATATGGACAATCGTGCATTAAAATCAAAGAATCCGATTTCTTACTGTTTTCCCCAGCAATATGTTAAAAGCATCTTTGTGTTTCCAAATCCTGCTTTGTTTCCTGGGTTCCCATGGGGATTCTTCCCGAATAATTTCTCTTCCCATGTCTTGAAGTAATTGATGCACCATCAGTTTATCATGGTCAATTGCTAAAAGGCATCTGTCAACAAGAATCTGAATGCCGACTACTGAATAGAATCCGCATCCATCAAGTACTGTTACTGCATAATCTTTGTCCTTACCGGCAAAGAAACAGACAATATCAAGGAACAAGTTTTGAACATTATCATCTGGCAGACATTCATAACTTATCCTTAGTTTCTGAAGGATTTTACTGTCTGGAATAGCTTTCAATTTCCTTAATGCACTTTCCCAAACCTCTATACTTAAGTCACCAAGAGAGGAACCCAAAACTTTAAGAGCTAATGGAATTCCTTTACAATGATGTACAAAATCTATTGTAAGATCCATATATTCTAAGGGGGGGCTATCTTCCCCAAATGCATGCCAACTGAACAGTTGAAGTGATTCTTTGGCATCTAAAGTCTTTAGCTTATACATCCTACATCTACATGCTTCAGTAGAACTTAACAAGTGACCATTTCTTGTTGTTATGATAATTTTGCTACCTGGATAAAACCATTGCCTCATACCGAGTACAGCATTTAGCTGATCTATGTTGTCTATGTCATCAAGAACAAGAAGGACCCTTTTGCAGCTGATGGATTGTTGAATCTTGATGGAACCTTCATTGACATTGTATATCTTTTCAACATTCTTCCCAAGAATATTTGAAAGAAGTTGTCTTTGTAGACGAGCTAAACCATCATACTTTTCTAAAACTTTTCCCACATCTGCTAGGAAGCAACTGCCTTCAAATCTATGAAAATTCAGGTTATAAGCTGTTTTGGCTATTGTAGACTTGCCAATACCTCCCATACCATGTATTGCAAGAATATCTACATTATTTGATCCCTCTTGTAACCACAAATCAATTTCTTTGACTCGAGAATGTATTCCGATTGGATGAGGAGCAACACTTAAGGCAGTGCGTCTCAGTTTTCCTACAACCACCTTGACAATTTCTTGTATAAACTTGGACTCAGATCTGAAATATTTTTAATGGCACGTTACTAACAAGAATTGAATATAAATAATGACATAAAACAAGAAAATATTACCCATTGACTTGTAAGACCATTCCTCCCAAATCAGCAACTTCTCTTAAAGCAGCCCTCCATTCATCCACCTTGTCTGTTTTATATGTCTCTTCAAACTTAATGAAAGGTTGTTCAAAGCACCCTTTCTGCTTCCTCACATCTGATGGATCTACATGATAAAACACAGGCAGAAGAAAATTGCCAAAAGCTCTCTTGGTTTCAATCATATGGATTAGTTCATCAAGGCATCTCTGTGAAGAAGCATAGTCTTTTGAAAAGACAGCTATAAGAAGCTTAGATTCTTGAATTGCATTCTGCACCTCTTTATCATCACGCCTGAATGAGGAGATACCAGCATTTAACAAAGCTGTACGAAGATGATCTCCAAAGGTCTTGTTTCTGAAACTTATAAATACATGATGAGACATCTTCCTCTGAAGACAAATAATGGAGTACGCTACTTAACACTCACAATCAATCATGTTAAACATCCTATGAACAAGTTGATTCACCCTGTTTGGATTGCTCCCAAACAAGTCACTTTTAAAAAGTATGTGTGTTTGAAAATATTTTATTCAAAAAGAAAATAGTTTTAAACTTATTTTCTCATCTTTGATTGGTGAGTGGAAAATATTCTTAATGAATCAAAATATATTCTAGATTTTTTTAAAAAAAAATTATCACAGAATAGAAAATATGTTATTAGGAAAATAATCGATCCAGTAACCTGAACCTGGACCCAACTCGACTTTCGATCTAAAATTTGGCTAGACTGAACCTTAATTTTCGAATCGAATCTGATCATATCCGACTCCAGACGTAACTTTCAACTAATTTGATTTTGCAAAAAAATAATTTTTAATTTTTTTGGAGGAGGTGAGGGAGCTAGGGGCAAGTGGGGGTCGGGGATAGAGGTGGAGTAAAAATTGAAAATTTTAAAATCTGAAATATTTTTTAAAAAAATAATTTTTTAGTTTTTCTATGTTGGTGCTAGGGTTAAAAAAAATCAAAATTTAAAATATGTTTAAGAATAATCTTTTAATATAATATTTTGTTTGTATGTTGGGGTGGGGGGGCTAGGGCTCGGGGGGCAAATAGGGGTGGGGTAATTTTTTTTAAAAAAATTAAAATACTTTTTAAATTTTTCTACAGGGGTGGAGTTGGTGGAGATGGGGGTTGATAAGGTTTGGGTTAGGGTGTGGAGTAAAAACAAATTTCAAAATTTAGAAGATTTTTCAAAAATAAGTTTTTAAATATTTTTGTGCGGGGATGGGGATGTAAAAAAGTAAAATTTTCAAAATGCGAAATGTTTTTAAATTTAAAATTTTCTAGTCGGAGGGGGTCATGGTAGGTGGAGTAAAAAAAAATATATAATTTGTATTGGAGGAGAGTTCTGGAAAATAATTTCCTTAGTTTTTTGATGGAAAATATTTTTTTAAAATTTAAAAAAAAAAGTTGATTTGAAAAATATTTTTCAAAATATTTAAGCCAATCAAATATGAGAAAACTGAAAACACTTTTCAGAAAATGCTTACGTTTCATAAACACACTCTAAGTGTTGAAAATTATTTTAAAAATGAATAGCTATATTTTATGTGTTTGATTAAAAATACTTAAGCTGAAAAAAAAAATTATCTTTGATATACAAATGTTGTTAAACATCAAAATAGCTTAATTATAAAATGCTAATTATTATAAGTTTTTATTTCTAAAATATATCAAATTTAATTAATCTATATTTTATTTCAAACTTCAATATAAATAAATTATATAACTTAATCTGTGTGTAAGTTATTTTTAATTTTTAAAAGATATAATTGTGATAAAATATATGAAAGATTCAAAATATTTATCTAATTATATTTATAAATAGTAATGGCTGTATCTTCTTTACTATGAATTATTTGTTAGAAAAAAAGTAAAAGACAAAGAAGGTACTATAAAAGGGCAAAAAAAGAGCAAACAAGAGCAAATATATATATATATATATATATATATATTAAAGAGAAACAACCAGCAGTTGTACCATCAAAGAATATTGTACAGCGAATGATATTTTTTTTTTTTTAAATTAGAGGTCTTGAGCTTAAAATTGAGAATAGAAAAATCTTTAGTAGGGAGTGCTTCTCCTCAAATGGATCCCTATATGGCACGAGTTCAAATATAGTCGGACTCCAATATAGATACCAAACACCACATACCAGATAAAAAACCAAAAAAGATAAAATAAACCAACTAACTAACAGTTGGAGAAAAAAAGAGAAAAGGAAGAGATTTGTAGGATTTTACTGTGATGAGGATAATATGATGATTATAAAAAAATATTGGGATAAAAATAAAATTATTGGCCAAACATAAATGTTTTTTAAGTAAAAAGAAAAAAGCAGGGTTGGGGTTGGGAGGGGAGTCAACTTTTAATTTGTTTTTTAAAGTAAATTTTACTTTCTCCGTTTAAAAAAATATTTTTTTTAATCTATTTCAAAAACAATAATTTATTTATTCTTTTAATAATATTTTAATTTCAACTTTTTATATAATATGTTTAAAATCATAAGATTAAAAGATAATCTTGATAGGGTAGATTTGAGCTTGATGCCCGAATTTGCATAAAAGATTGAGGCATTGAAATTCCTTTCGAATTTTCACAATTATAAGAGGCATCGAGTGAGGGATTGAGATCAATTTCTTGTTGATCACTTGTAGTTGCATAGTTAGAAATTTTATTCCATAAATCACTGCAAGAAAGAAAAAAAAAATAGGTAAGATGCAAATAAAAAAATAATTTTAGGCAAAAACATAATTTTATGTATCATATCAACCTAGAAAAGAATTATATCCCAACATATGTTAATTTTATTGATGAAAGAACTTAAGTCATGAAATTAGTGTAACACATTGTATGTCTTAATCCCTCGTTACAAGAGAAAAATAATTGACCATCCTACTTATAAATCAAATTAAGTTGTACACTTAAAAAGTAATAATTAATAATAAAATCTCAAAAATGTAGATTTCTTGTCCGTTTTAAATGAAAAAGGAAGGACTATATAGTAAAAGTAAACAATTTAAGCTTATTTACCCTTGCAATCATTATTACAAAGGGTTACAATGAGAATCTAGTGTTAAATGCTCGTTGATGACCATGTTATTTTGTAAATCTAAGTTAAATGAAAAGAATCAATACATTTAAGAAATAAATTGGCACAAGACTAGTTTAATTAATACAATTAGCATTCAAAAAAGGGGTCAGAATTGTACAATAATGCAACCATGCATATATGATCAAAATCATATTGAACTTAATAGAATGGCTAGTAAATTTGTGTATTCATTGTTCATTATTTGTGCTTCCCTTCGTATCATACATTCATATTCTAATTTACTTGGAGAGTCAAATGGGGGTTGAGTTGAACAAACACGAAAAGAGTAGAATGCATTTAACATAATAGTAAATTTCGGGTTGGATTGACCCAGAAGTACAGTAAGAAGGAATGGAACCACTGGAGAGTCATCTTTGCCCAAGTGTGAACTGCGACGACTGACTTTGAAAGCGGAACACGAACCTATGGAGCTATTCCGGGTTCTTATTGAGCGTAGCGAAATCAAGGTTGATGATAAAGTCAGCGAAGTTTCCATGGTGTTCTACCTTTGCGTAGTCTCGGTCCACAGTGGAAGGCTCTGCACTTGTCAGATAGGTTTGGAACCCTATACAAGGGGCTGCTTGCTGCTCGCCCCTATCTCTAAAGTGGCTTATGCACTCCACTTGTTACCACTAAACGACGAAGCCAGGAGCGGAAGGAGGGACTTGAACCCTCAACCTCAGCCTTGGCAAGGCTATGCTCTACCATTAAGCTATTTCCGCCAGCTAGGGTAGTGGCGAAGCACTACTGAGCAATTCACGTATCACTTGATACGGACGACTTCTGTTTTTCCGGCTTCCATTCCCCTCTTAATTGATATGAGACAGGAGATCCAATGCTTGAATGAAGTACAAATTACTTTGATTCAATCATACATCTTGGAAAGCAATATGACCAACAATGGTTCGAATGTATATAAAAAGGATTTTTTTTAGACTTCTTACTATTAGATAGTGTCCATAAATCTCATAAAAAGTACTTAAAGATTCATAATGAACTTCGACGGGAGTTTCTCTTGAAGCAATAACGCGTTGATCTAGTCACCACCGGAGCCACAAAGGACTATCTAAATCAATTCGGCGAGGTGCGGAGCTAGATCACAAGACCACGAACAACGAACTAAACTGCTAACTACCTTTTCTAGTCTACTTGAAACTTCGCTAAATCGATGGCACTTCGCCTCCAAGACCACCAAAAAAGAAGGAAATAAGTCAGCGCCGGATTTCGACTATCCAAGAATTTTCATCTTTGAATCGAGATGCGGAAGAATCCTTTAGTAGCTACCGCTCTAATATGAACGTACGTTAAGCTTGAAAGGGGCTTGTAAAATATTTGGAGTTTACTTGGATCATTTAAATTTGTCAGAATCAACTAAACAATGACTCCATACTAACCTATCTATTTAAGACAACTAATTTTTGATTGTTTCATGATAAAACTGATTAATAAAAGGAAATATTAATATTATTATTGGAGAAGATGTTTTCTTGAGATTTTTTTTTTAATAAGACCCAATAACTATTAGGAGTTCATATCAATTAACGATATGATCATTCAAATACTTAATAAATAAACAAGATTTTCTAGATGTTGAAACTATAATGTAAAGATGGTTTGAGTCAGAAGTGAGTTAGAATCCAGAGAATATTATTTCTATTTTGAAAACTACGCAATAGTCCAAGTAGTTAATTGTTTTCTTTCTCAAAAATCAATCTATTTTTTATTATGTGGAATATTTTTATATATTTTTATGCAATTTTTTTGGTTACATGTTTATGATTAATAGAGCCGTCAATACAGGTTAGGTCCGTTAGGCCGGCCTAACCTAACCTGTGATTTAGCAGGGCTGAGCTATGATTTTTGGAGCCCATCTAAAAATGAGTTTTTTTAGCTTGGCCTGAATATTCCTGCTGATTTGTGGGGCTTTTGCAATATAGGCTGGGCCCGCTGGTGGGCCGAATTAAAAATAAAATAGAGTATTAAAAATAATAAAAGTTCAAATACAAAGTTCGTTTAAAAATTTTAAATATTAAAACTTAGATACTAATTATGTTTTTATAATATGTACTCCCTCCATCCATCTTTACCTGTCCCTTATTGACTTGGCACAAAGATTAAAAAATAGTAAATAATAGGGGTAATTTTACAAAATCATCCTTTGAACATAATAAATACAATGTTTTGAAAAATATAACAAGAAAATAACTATAATTAATGATAAGGGTAAACTAGAAACTAAGTGTGGAATTATCTTTTGATTTCATAAAGTAGACAAGTATTGTTGGACATCTCCAAATAGTATAATGGACAAGTAAAGATGAACGGAGGGAGTAATAGTAACAGTAATACTATGTAACATTGTCCTGTTGCTATTTATTTTAATATTTATAAATTATAATTTAATTCTAAAATTTACAAAAAAATATATGAATACAAATTTGGGTTGGCTCGGCCCAGCAAGGCCCCACGGTCCGTGTACTAATGGGTTGGGCTAGCTATTTTCTAGCCCATAAAAAAGACCAAATTTTATAAATAACATACTGTAAAAGACTAATTACCATCTACCCCTACTTTTTTTAATATCACTATAATCCCTTAATTTATTAAGAGCGCATATACATTAATGATATAAAATTTCGCCTCATTAAGTAGCAGTTTCAATTGAGTTAAAAGGGGAAAAAATTGAAATTGTAATTAGGTGTGCCTAAAATTACACATACTTAATAGATGTGAAACTTTTCCATATGTAACATCCTTTCAAAATTCACAAGAAAAAAAAGAGAAGTTCTTCAGCATCTTTTGTCGATTCAAAAAAGAAAAGGTTGTTGATGAAAGTTGAAATTTTTTGTATTAGCGTCTTCTTGAAATTGATTTTATGATGAATGTGTCTATATTGTTGAGGCATTCAGGGATTTGGGAAAGCGATATTAGTTACAAACAATACAAAAGTGAAGGAATAGTTGTTGCACAATCTATTTCTTATATGAATCTCAAAGCTGACATTGCTGTTGAACCTGGCATAGATGAGTCGAAAGAAAAAAAATCTAGAAATCAGATATATAGTAGATGGTAATTCGTCACCAATGATGATTCGAAACGATATGGGTGTTAGATTGTATATCGAAGTAAGGAGAAATGAGACAGGATTTTCAATGTATTAATTATGCATTAATACTTTTAATAAGGTGGGTGATGAACTTCAAACATTCGATCCTTCATGTGGTGAAATTGTATGTGTAGAAGGTACAAAAAATGATGCCAATGCTCTTGTGGTGGTTGAATCCATAACTGATGATCCTTTGTATTTTTCTGCATTGGAAGTTGACAATTACATAGTTGATTCATAAAGTACAGAAGTGAAGGAGAAGTAACTGTATAAGGATAAGGCTACACTTGTCTTAGTAATGGTAAAGTTTAAGATTAAGCACAACTTCAATTTCAAGGTCTACAGATCTGATAATAATAGGTTCGTGCTTATTAGTTTGTTATTAATGTCATTGATATAAAATATGAAATTGTTTCTATGGGAGAATCTGTTCATTGATACATTAATTTTTTTTTTAAAAATGTATACATTAACAACTTACTAACATGGAATTGCTAAAAAAAATGATATTGATACGAGTGTGTGGTGGGTAAACATGTATCATATACAATATAATAATTGAAGTGAGTGGTTTAAAAAGTATAGTGAACTAATCAAGTACCTAAGTAATATAAACATAAATGAATGTGTAGTTGAAACATTAATTAGCAAAATGAACAAATCTCTTTATTTGAATCATATACGCTTAATTAAAAAAATCGTAATCGTAAATAGTATTAATGAGTGTAATATTTACATAGGTGATCATTGTATTAGATAAATTGGTAATTAATGAATCTGAAACTTTGTGCAGCCATGTGCTGATTTGTTTTTCGGATGACAGTGGTTGGACTTTGAAGGCTTCTTCTAGAAAAAATTCAGACGTATTCAAAGTAAGATACTTCAATAATGAGCATACATGCCCGTTAAGAGAAAGGACGTTAACGAAGGTCCAAGCTACTGTTGGGTTTGTTAGTGGCGTGATAATGCCTAAATTACTAAATTATAAAATAAAGCATACTCCTAAGAATGTAATTGAGGATGTTAGGACAACCTATGGTGTTGTGTAACGACCTGGCCCAACACTGTGAAGTATTGTCCGCTCTTGGGCCTAGCCCATCACTGATTTGTCTCTTTAGGCTCACCCCAACACTGTGATGGGTTGTTACATGTTGATATTTCTTACCAAGCCTGGCATGCTAAGGAACGTGTCATTGAGATGATTAGGGGTAAACCTGCAGAGGGATATAGAGATCTGCCAAAATACCTATACATATTAAATGAGGTGTATCCAAATTCATATATAAGGATGCACAAATCAGAGAAAAATAAATTTATGTATCTGTTCATAGCCTTGAGGCCGTTGATGAGAGGGTTTCAATATTGTAGATCGGTCATTGTGGTTGACGGTGTCCATCTTAGTGGAGTTTATAAAGGAACATTTGTGACGACGAGCACACTTGACGGGGCAGGTATTTTATTTTATATTAATTTGAAAAAAAATTATTATGATACATTATTAAACTCTTTATAGACAATTAATAATTGAACTTGTATTATTTTATTGATAAGATTGTATATTATCATTAGCCTATGAAGTTGTAGACAGGGATAATGATTGTTCGTGGACATGATTTTTTCAACAATTCAAAAATGCATTTGGGGAAAGAGATAAGATGTGTGTTGTGTCGGATAGAAATGAAAATATTATGAAAAGTGTACGCATCGTGTTTCCAAATGCATGTATATGACATCTTTGGAAGAATGTGCGTACGAACTTTAGGAGGCAGATTAATCCTAAATGACCTGTTATATTCAATGGCAAAGCCTTACAGGAAAGAAGACTTTTATAAATTGATGGCTAAAGTGGAAAAGATTGATCAAAGGGTTAAGAAATATCTTGATGATACTGGGTATGAAAGGTGGTCAAGAGTACATGCAACAACTAATAGAGAAAGGATAATGACATCTAACATCGCAAAGTGTATCAATAGTTGTCTTGTTGAGTCATGGTAACTTTCAATTTTGATTTTTTTTGGAAGAGACAAGAATTTTATTTGGTTCTTGGCACTGAAAGAATAGAGAGATTGCGTCTTATACCAAGGAAACTTTCGGAAGAAGATTTGAGGAGGTCCCGCTTGTAAATGCATCCAAAATGTTCAAGAATGAAGGTATGTATATAATGAACTAGTTAAGTTTTTAAAAAGTTTTGGCAGTTATAAGTTGAACAATAACAAATAGTAATATGAGAAATTCATTTAAACTTTCTATTTTTTCAGGTTGTTCAATCGACTGAATTTATTTTTTTAGTTTACAAAGATGATAGAAGGTTCATTGTTTGCCTCGAAAGGAAAACATGCAATTATGGTAGATTTCAAATTGACAAAATACCTTGTTCACACGCAATTACTGTTTTAAAGAGCAAGAACATTACAAATACGCATCCTTACTATTTGAATTACTATAAACCATATATATTAAGTAGAACATATGAGATCTCGTTTGTTCCAATGCCAGATAAGAAAGATTGGTCAATTCCCAAATACATTTTAGATGAAGAAGTATTGCCACCTAAGTTCAAAAGGATGTCTGGACGACTAAGAAAAAAAGAGAGAGAAAACTCAGATGAAAATATCAACAAACGCAAATTGTTGTGGCCAACATGGTTAAGAAGGTCACAATAGATGTACTTGTGAAATTTTTTCCTACCGAGAAGTGAAGCACTGTCTTTTTATGATTTTTTTTGTTTTATAACTTGATAGTTGAATAAGCTTGAAATATTGTTGATAATGTCAAAATACGCTTCAAAATAGTATGTTGGTATCTTTCATTGTTTCTGATTCAAAATTTTAGATTTGTTCAACTTAAATTAGAGTGGTTATTAAGTACTCAATTCATAAAATATTTAATAGTTGATCGATTGTCATACTATGTGGCATTGGATTAGATTCAAAAAATAAAAATACTTCAGGTGATTTTTGTGTTCTTAATTGATGTATTTGATATAATATTTTTATTTATTCTATTTTTTGTCACATCTACAAGAGAGATGTTAGACAAAATTTGTTGATGCGCGTGAAAAAATAAATCAAATACATCATATACGGCCTACACAGTGACCTCAACTGATTGAATCAAAATAAATAAGGACATTATGGGGATGATGTATAAAATACAAGAATATCAAATTTATTACTATGTATAATATACAAAATAAATAATCAACCAATGTTAATGATATATTAATACGTGATGGGGAATGCGTATAATGAACTCAATTATTTGAGACAAACTGTGTCTTGAACCTTTAATAAGATACAAAATAATATATATATATGTGTGTGTGTGTGTGTGTGTGTGTGTTGTGTACACATTAATGCCTGTTGATAATCATAATATCTTTATATTGCATATCTAGTTAGTGAATTTTAAAGAACTTTATACATCAATGTTTTTAATCAAAAGAGTGCTGACAACTTTAGCCAAAAAGGTATCCTCTCAAAACATAAAATATATTAAAGTTATCCTACGATTACTACATGACTATTCAACATTGATTAAATCTTCGACTAGAGGTTGACTGCCAGAAATTCTGGGCTTTTGTAGATCATCTTTATCGCTAGCATAGCCTTCATTTGCCTTTTTGGTGCCATATCTCCAAAGCAATGCTACATATCTTGTCTGCTGAAAATCAGCTTCAAGAGTATCAGTAGGGACTGGGATTCCATTACTAAGAAACTCGGCAAATATAGCTACGTATAACCCAATCCATGGAAAAAAGGTGTTTATATTAGTTGAAGAAAATGAAGATCAATTGAAAAAAATTGAATGATACTAAACTTATAAGCTATCACTTTCTTGTTGTGCGATATTCTGGACAAACTCAACACTGAAAGGGTGTTGTGGTCCCAAAAGGTTATCCATGTCCATATCCTTGTACGCATTCAACGATGTCTAGTCCGTCCTTTCAATTTGTTCATAAAAAGTGTTGCCCTCAAGATAAACAAGAAGTATTAGGAACAACTTTTTTATTTCACCTGATGGTTATTTTCTTCTTGAGTAGAGTGATGAATATATACAAGAATAAGTCGTCATTTTGACACAACGACAGCTAAAACCCAATGGAACTCTCCATCATAGTTAACAGGAATGTAGACTTCGTCTACTAAATGCCAGGTAAACCTGCCGGAATGTTAAAGCCTCTGATGATGTTTATAATTGAATTCTCAATTGTACACATGACAGATACTCATTCCATATCTTCCTATGTATTAAGGTCATTTGGATTGCTATAGTACCTCCCATGCACACCATTGATGTATGTCTTGAACCTGCAATGATTGTGGTGTACCTGTATTTATTAAACAGTCTAAACTTGGACTTCTTCCAGAGGTAGTAGAAAATCATACCAATATGTTGCAAAAACCAATCAATTTTTTTGAGAAAAAAAATAAATTATACATGGGTTTAAATTGTGCAAGAGTAAATTATCATATAACTGGATATAATGTATCTGGTACATAAATAATTTTTGTATCATCTAGAAAAATGCACGACAGAAAATATATGTACCTCATCAGTCCAATATTTTTTGGGTTGTGACATGGAGTAGAACTATTTTTTATCCATAGGAGATGCAACAAAAAAGTCCATATGGTCAAAACCAAAGGACGAGGACTTCACTCTATAATGATCCTCATTGGATTTTCTATTTATCATCAACACTCATTAAAATATAATTGTAAAATTAACTATTTAATTTTTACTATTAATAAATATATATATAATATTGAATTTTGAGGAGTCCTTTCGCAATCCATTGACAATATTGTTCAAATAGAACAGTGGGTGATTGGTAGCAAATCCCATATCCTTAAAATGGATGACTCTGACGGATATTAGAATTGATGCTTTGTTTTCCCTTGTCGCTGGACCCATATGCTTTCAAATATGAAGAATGAAAGACCTTCGATGGCATCCTACTACGTGGAGCATGGGTCTTTGCATCTTCATGCAAAATAATTTCTTTCCCTATAATGCTCATTCGAATATCAGTGATGGCTGAGTGTTGAGGACTCATTGAATTCAATGGTTGTACATTAATTGGTACAGGAGGTTTGAATAGTAGAGCATCAACCGCCGCTTCAATTTCGGCAGATAGTGAAGTCGAATTCGTAGAACCTTACATCATGTCAATAAACTCATATTTTAAAAATTAACTTTTAATTTAATTTGCATTAAATGAGGTGTTGCTGATTGCTATAAGACATATTTTTTTTATAAATATTGTCACCAATGTATCAGTCATTGATGGTAGTGCTGTTGATTGAGGAACACTATCGTGAATATTATGGGCACCATCTTTACCGATTGATGCTTCTTCGGTTGTTTTTGGAACTTCAGTTGCAACATGGATATGAGTTGGTGGGGTTGGTAGTGCTGGTGCTTTCTCCTTCTCATGTTCACTAGTGCACGGATCAACAATCTGTATACATTACAATATTAGTGGTATTGTATCAAATATCATAGAAAAACTTGGTGTCGTTTGATACCCCTCCCTGATGTATTTAAAACAATATTTCTACATGATTATTTTTTTTATCCCACCTACAACATCAAGGATATACAAAAATTACTTGATTAATGTGAAAAAAATGTATCAAGTGCATCAGAGATGGGTGCACAGTGAGCTTAAGTATATGAGACAAAATAAACAGTGATAGAAATTACTCAATATGTAGTTGATGTATATAGTGCATAATTATTTTATCAAATAACTGGAAATAAGATACAAAATAAATTTACTTAAGTCAATAATGGATCTATGTATATACTGATTTTTAAATAACTAAATTAACATCTCATTTTTCGTGTAATAGGTTGAACAGGGGCATGACCATGAACTGTTGTAGATGGAGTTGTTGTTGCATAATCTAACTCTTGTTGATTCGTAATTGTATCAACACCCTATAATTTAAATGTATATGATACATAAATGCATAAGGTGAAACTTATATAAAAGCAAATTACAACTAACATTAATGTATCAAATATTGAAAAAACCTTGACAGTGTGTTCAGACAAGTCAACCTCTTTTGGAGGTTCTGCAACATCTACATCAATGGGATCATTGCGGGCAAACTCCACTTCAATGAGTGAATTAGAAAGACCATCACTGCATTATTGACCCAAGTCTCCTGTCCCTTTTTCAACTTTTGAACCTTCAAAATCCTTTGAGCGAAAAAATAATTAATATAAAAATACTTGAACAAAATGATATAGAAATACTACCTTCTCATCTTGGGTAGTATAATTCTGAAGCTCTTTCATCATCTCAATGTGATTTGATTGTATAAAGAAACGTTATTCAAATTTTTGATCAATCTAATTAAAAAATATATATTAGAAATGATCAACTATAAGTAAAAATGAATCTAATATAAAAGGTAAGAAATATCAACGTATTTCTTGATATATTCGGGAACATCTCCCTTGGCATCTAAATTGACGGGGTGTGATTTGAGAAAAATTGATGAATAAGGATGATCAGATCCATGAATTGGTGCAAATGATGGGATCATCCAGATTGAAGGATGACTGATTTTATGGCACTGGAAGTTGTTCCAATTGATTTGAATCAACCACTGTTGCTTTAGATGGAGGAACTTTTTTTCTCCTTTTGGGTGGTGGTGTGAAAGTTGAATTAGAAGTGCAACTTGATCTCCTTCCAAATTGTCTGGAGATCTTGTAGAAAAATCCTCAAAACCTGGAATATCCTGTTCTATAGGCTGCTTAGAACTGGAAGGTTCGGAAGCTTGAATTCCAGGTAAATCAAGAATTGCAAGTTCCTCTGTCATTGCCTGTATATCAATGCATGCATTCTGGCATCTACAAAAAATAGGTGGACAAATCATATGCTTAATTAAGTATCAACTTATAAAATATGAAAACCTAATATATTAGAATGAACATATTATATTTTTAAAAAACAGATTATGTGTATTACCTCACTAAAAATATTAGACATAAATGATTCAAATTTCAGCTTGACACCGACAACTCGCCAGTTAAGTATTCTGGGTATGAAACTTTTCTCTTTCAGTGCAATTTCTTCATTGATTGCAGAAGCGCATTCATAAATCCATACATTGATTGCATAAGGCATGCCAGATAATCGATACATCTTTTTTTTCGAATTTGACCACTTGCCTGTAAGATTTGATGAATTTGGTGAATGCAATTTACCCCCAAAGAAACTGCACATAACTCCCATCATATGCTTAATTATGTATCAACTTATATAATATGAAAACCTAATATATTAGAATGAACATATTATATTTTAAAAAAATAGATTATGTGTATTACCTCACTAAAAATATTAGACATAAATGATTCAAATTTCGGCTTGACACCGACAACTCGCCAGTTAAGTATTCTGGGTATGAAACTTTTCTCTTTCAGAGTAATTTCTTCATTAATTGCAGAAACAAATTCATAAATCCAGACATTGATTGCATAAGGCATGCCAGATAATCGATACATCTTTTTTTCGAATTTGACCACTTGCCTGTAAGATTTGATGAATTTGGTGAATGTAATTTGCCCCCAAAGAAACTGCACATAACTTCCATCTTCGACCATTAAGAAATCTTCACCACGGTGTCACATTTAGTGGGGAATATACAAATGTGTGGATAAAATACAATATCGCCATCTGAAGAGCATCATCGTTGTCCTTCCATCCACCCATTTGAAATTGACGTGCCAAAAGAATCTTACTCACACCAGTTTGGGATCCTAAAAAATACCCCTGCATCAATCTGCTCATAGTGAATTCTAGGTATTTAAAATCAGATGCATTGCCTGTGCACTTCAACCCAGTAATGATAGTGAATTCTTTCATGGTGAAATGCAATACATTCCCTTTTGTATGATGAATGTGAAGATCGTCGGTGTTGTCATGTTCAACCTCAATCACTTTGTAATTTGACCTTGGTAGTTGGAATTGAGAATGTTCAGGTATGGGCCAAAAATAGTTTTCCTAAATAACTCCACGCCTTCCATCCCTATGGATAACATCAAATCGTTTGCAAAATTAATGTTGTATGTTACACTACACTGAACCTTAATGAGTGAGTTGGAATTGTTTTAATAACACAACTCATATTTTTCATATTAAGAATTCAAAAAAAAAAAGATACAAAATCAGATTGCATTTTATACTTGATATAAAAATATCAGTGTACTTGAAACAAAATAAACATAAACATATACATTTCAAGAACTGTATATTAGATACAAAATATTCATAGTTCATTCAACTTATACAAAAAAAGTGCACATACTTTAATTTTTGTATCATGACTGCTTCTACTGGGATAAAATAGACAAGAACAAATAATTATTGTGTCACAGTGATATATTAGAAGCAAAATATGCATAGTCCAGTCAATTGATACAAAATAAGTGCAAGTAATTAATTTTGTATTATGAATGACTAAATCGTAATAGATACAAAAACAGAGCAGATTGACGTTGATACAAATAAATGAAAAAAAACTTATTTTGTGGTGATGAATTATTGTATCCGAGACGACAACAACAACAGAAACTACATAATTATTGTATCACAATAGTATATTATATGCAAAATAGAATACTTCATATAATTGTGCACACTATCTGTTATGTATGATACTTAAAAGACAAACATAAACTGAATTGATGTAGATGATACAAAAATATTACATACAACCATAGATCAGATCTACTTTTTGTATCAAGAACCAAACAATGTTAGGATTTTTAAGTATCAGGAACAACAAATAGTCATTGCAACTAGAGATTGCGTTTTTGTGTGAAGAACAACAAAAAAACTTGTGTAATGCACTGAAAATACCTGGGTTAGTCTGGGTCAATAAATTGTTGGTACAACTTTTCTGCCCCCTTTTTTGAGGGTTTTCTCCACTTTGTCTTTTGGAGTAAATGTAGTAATTTTCTTCAACTTCTTCATGTATAATTGATCGTAAATCTTCTTTGACCTATTCTTTGCCCAATCTGAATTTTCATAGTCATAAGTTCGATCAGACTTTGGTATTTGGATAATTCTAATACTGAATTAAGGAGTATTGTCCATGAGATATCAAAAAATGGAAAAAAAAGTGAAGAAGAAGACAACATACACTATAAATGATGGGTGTATATAAGAAATCATATATGGTAAATTTAAATTCAAAATTTGACAGCCATGCTCTTGATTTTAGATGAGAATTTTGGGAGTGGGCTGGAAGTTAATGGAAGTTGATTTTACTTAAATTTAGGATTTGAAATAGTGTATCCACATGAAAAGTTTTTAGGAGTAGAAATAGGAATTTTTGTAAGATTTTGATACGGCAGGGATAAATAGTAAATAAGGTAAAAAAAGATGTGTAGTTAGGTAATTTTTCTAAAAAAAGGGACAGTGCGACCTAGCCTGTCAAATTCCAAAGTCTGTAAGGGCTAGCCCGGATGAGGTAGGTCAACCCGTATTGACAACTCTAATGATTAACTTATATTTTATTTTTAAAAACTAAGCGTTATATATTTTTGTATTTTAGTTTTAGAAAAAAGATTACTATCACATAAAAAGGTTATCGTTTCCATTCAATTTGTAGAGGGACATTATTTCCCAATCTTTAAGGGGAACTGTATAAGAATGATGTTGAATACGACCAATTAATAATATTAGCATCAGTAATACCCGTATTAATTATGTTAAGGTTATTTCTTATGCGATGTTTATTTTTAGTGTATTAAAAATAACATGTGTTGCATAACTTTTAAGAGTAAATATTTATCTGCAAAAAGCTCTCCACAAATATGGTGAAAAGGATATGCAAAAGATTTTGAGGGGAAATTGTATCTAGCTTTAATCATGTTAATACAAACATTAAAATATTTTGTATTACTAATATTATGGATTATCATATATTAATTATACATACTTTTAATATTCCAAATAGAGTGTATTACTAGTGCATAGGTTGAAAAAATATACAAACAAAACAATAACAATAACAATACACAAAGCGAATGCATATATTATGTTCTTTAATGCACTCTATCAAACAACCGGTAACTATTAACGGGGTAAAATATAATTGACTCAACTTAAGATTGAGTAGAACACGTTTGTTAGGATCGATTACAACAACACTTCTAGATTCCGAAGAACAATTCAAGAATCAAGACAGTTTTAGTATAATTTAGAGAGAGAGAAAGCAGTTCGTGGTAACACCTTGTAGGGTAACCTCCATAGTGATGCAATATTTATATTAATAAAATAATACTGTTACAGAATACACGGAGAATAATAAAAATAGTACAGCCTAAAAAGAACATTTACATATTAATCAGGCTCCACATCCCAACAACGTTTACTTACATAAATTAATAGGGGTATTCATGGTTTAGCTTTAATCGATTATCGATTAAAATCGAAACCAAATCAATCTAGTTTATTTTTTAAATTTCTAAAAATAAACTAAAATCAAAACAAAAAATAATTGTTGGTTTGTCTTTTTTTGGTTTTTCGATTTGAAAGTAACAAGTTTGCTAAGGGCATAGACATCTCGATAGATACAAACATCTAGTACATGAATAATCCGCAAGAAAACTACTGTGGATTCAATTGAGCAATTAAGTTTTAATATAGTTAGTTAAGCAATAAAATTCATTATACAACATAAATCAAAAGATCAAAACCTTGTAGTGAAAAAATAACCCCAAGTTCAACAACTGAGGAGCTACTCAAGAGATAGGGTACAAGAAAATTTTATACCAAAATATTAATAAGAGAATTTTCAAATATAAATGGTAAAGTATAAGACTTATGTTAATTAAAATTTAGGCTCAAATCATCTACAACCACTTAAAGTTGTCAGAATATTTCATTTGAACACCTCTATTAGGACTTGTACCTATTAGATATCTCAAGCACCTAAAATTGATACTATTTGTATGCTTTTAAGCTTATGTTGCATTTTATGTGTAATTCACGGCTAATGAGCACGTGAAAGTATTTGATTAGATTTTTTTTAAAAAAAAAAATCTTTCTTCTTCCTTGTGCTTCATGGAAATCCTTCCTCCACCTTATCACCAAGTAGTTGTTACTGTCTTCACTATCATTGCTATTATACACCATTCTTCTATCTTTTTTAACTCCAGCCACTGTACCTCCTTGACCATCGTAATCATTTTATTTTTTAAAATTTATTTCCATCATATCCGTTTCTTTCTTCTCTTTTGAACGACCACCACCTCTTCTGTCATTAACATTATTGCTTGGTCTTTTTCCCTTCTTCAAATTTATTACCAGTTAAATTATTTTCTTTTTAATTTTTTTTCCTTATTGTTGATTTATGAAAATAAGCAAAATTATAAATTTACAATTTAACTCTTATTTTGTAAGACTTGCAAGGGTCACCAGAGGAATAAAAAAAAGAACAAGTTTGACTAATTCGACGATGACGAAAATGAAAAAGTTCCACGAAATTGTTATAAACCAACTTTTAAGCTTAGTCCTTTTCATCTTCGGAGATTCCATCTATTGACTTTTTTTCAATTGGAGCAACAAAGCGCTAATTTGCACGGATAGAAAAATAAGAAAGTTGTATCCGTTTTCATGTCATTATGTGAAGTACAATTTGAAATATTAATATCTAAAATTATTGAAGATTTCAGGCTGTCAGAGTTTTGTGGATGGACAACAATGCAATAGCAAGGGAAGGGTCAGGGTGGTGGATGGGTGGGGGTTACATAATCTACTTTTTAAAAAGTTTTTCAATAGTAATGATTTTTTTCCTTTTAAATTATAATTATAATATATTTTTAAATGATTGTGAGAAAAGTTTCCAAACTTTGAAAGAAAGACTTGTGTCCGCTCCTATTTTGTCTCTTCCAGATGGGTTAGGAGGTTTTGTGGTTTATTGTGATGCTTCCCGTATTGGTTTGGGTTGTGTGTTGATGCAAAGTGGTAAGGCTATAGCCTATGCTTCTAGGCAACTTAAGGTTCATGAAAAGAATTACCCCATCCATGATCTTGAATTAGCCGCCGTGGTTTTTGCTTTAAAGATTTGGCGTCACTATTTGTATGGGGTGCATGTCGATATCTTCACCGATCATAAGAGTCTCCAATATGTGTTCACACAAAAAGATCTTAATTTGAGGCAAAGGAGGTGGTTAGAGTTCCTTAAGGATTATGATATGAGTATGCACTACCATCCGGGGAAAGCTAATGTGGTGGCGGATGCATTGAGTAGGGTGTCCATGGGTAGTTTGGCTCATGTGAAGGAAGGTAGTAAGGAGTTAGCTAGGGAGGTTCATCGGTTGGCTAGGTTGGGAGTTAGGTTGGATGAGGTGGATGGTGGAGGAGTGGTTGTTGTTGATGGTTCACGGTCTTCCTTGGTTGATGAGGTGATGGCCAAGCAAGATTTTGATCCTTCTTTGGTGGAATTGAAGGCTTTGGTGAGTAGTGGTAAGGTGGAGGTTTTCTCCCAAGGGGGAGATGGTTCCCTTAGATACCAAGGTAGATTATGTGTTCCTTGTGTTGATGATGTGAGGGAAAGAATCCTTGATGAGGCTCACAATTCTTCTTATTCTATTCATCCGGGGTCAACAAAGATGTATAGAGACTTGAGGGATGTGTATTGGTTGGGTGGTATGAAGAAGGATATTGCAAAGTTCGTTTCGGGTTGCCATAGTTGCCAACAAGTCAAGGCCGAACATCAAAGGCCGGGTGGCCTTACTCAAGACATTGAGATACCTACTTGGAAATGGGAGGAAATTAACATGGATTTTGTAGTGGGTTTGCCCAAGACTAGAAAAGGTTTTGATTCGGTTTGGGTAGTGGTTGACCGAATGGCAAAGTCGGCTCATTTCTTACCAGTTAAAGCTACTTATGGAGCTGAAAAGTATGCCAAGTTGTACATTCATGAATTGGTAAGGTTACATAGAATTCCTTTGTCTATCATCTCGGATCGTGGTACTCAATTTACTTCTCACTTTTGGAAATCCTTTCAAAGGGGTCTTGGTACAAAGATAAAGCTTAGCACGGCCTTCCACCCTCAAACGGATGGCCAAGCCGAAAGAACAATTCAAACCTTGGAGGATATGCTTAGAGCTTGTGTCTTGGAGTTGAAGGGTAATTGGGATGATCATCTTCCTTTGATTGAATTTGCATACAACAATAGTTATCATTCTAGTATCGATATGGCTCCTTTCGAAGCTCTTTATGGTAGACGGTGTAGGTCACCGGTTGGGTGGTTCGAAGTTGGAGAGGTGGCCTTGTTGGGTCCGGATCTGGTCATGGATGCTCTTGAGAAGGTAAGGATGATTAGGGAAAGGTTGAAAACAGCCCAAAGTCGTCAAAAGTCTTATGCCGATGTGAGGAGAAGAGATTTTGAATTCAAAGTGGGTGATTGGGTTTATTTGAAAGTTTCCCCAATGAAAGGTGTGGTTCGTTTTGGCAAGAAGGGAAAGTTGAGCCCTAGATATGTTGGTCCTTATGAGGTAATAAGGAGGGTTGGTAAAGTAGCCTATGAATTGGGGTTGCCAAAGGAAATGAAATTAGTTCATCCGGTGTTCCATGTCTCGATGTTGAGGAAATGTGTTGGTGATCCTAACGCTATTGTACCTCTTAAAGTTGTGGGTGTCGTGGAAGATAATTTGACATATGAAGAGGTCCCGGTTCAGATCTTGGATAGACAAATAAAGAAGTTGAGGAGCAAAGAAGTGGCGTCCGTTAAGGTGCTTTGGAGGAATCAACAGGTGGAGAGTGCAACTTGGGAGGCCGAAGTGGACATGCAAAGACGTTATCCTTATCTATTCAACTCCACTCAAGCCTAAGGTATTAAATCAATTCCTTTTTACTCCATTGAGTCTTACGTTTCAGCCCCTAAATCATTCATATGCATATATGTTTAAAATGATGAGTTATGGGTGTTTCACACTAAGTTTTGAAATTTTGAAGTGATATTCTAAATGAAATCTTGCATTCACGTTGGGGCTGATATGTTCTTAATAAGTCTTGTCTTGTATGCCTTTTCCACATTCGGGGACGAATGTTCCCAAGGGGGAGATATTGAAACGACCCAAAAAAAAAAAAGTGTTTCGGAAGCCACCGGAAACTTGTTTTAGCTATATCTAAAAATCCATTTGTTATTTTGAAAATACGACTTCATATTCTTGTTTAGGGGGTCAAATGGAGTGGGAAATAGGTCTAACCCGAATTTTAGAGCAACCGTATCAAAATTCGAAATTTTCAAGTGAAGCCTTTTTGGAAGGTCTACTTTGGAGGGTCATATCTTTTAGCACACAAAGAATTGGGTGGCCCATAATATATCCATGGAAAGCCCTGTGAGTTAGCTATCCAAAGCACTTCGTTTCACCTCGTTTGGAGTTCGGACGAAGAAATTATGCCCATTTTCGTAACCTCCACCCGGGCAAAAAACTCAAATTCCAGTGAGCAGATTTACTGTTCACCCGCCCCATTATTTTTTCTAAGTGTTGGAACCATTTTTCCAAAGACAAATTTTATTTCCTATAAGGCACTAAATAAGTTCCCATTCCTTAAAACATTTTCTAAAAGACATTTCCCACACTTAGAAATATTTCTCTCAAGAACTCAAGCCAAAATCCTCCAAAACCTTCATCAAGATTGAAGAGGTCCTTGCTCCAAGTTTCAAGCCTCCTTCGGAGACACTTCCAAGGCCTTCATAAGAACTCAAGGTATGTGGTGTTGAACTCATGGGTCCTTCCACCCATAGTGCCTAAACCCTAACTTACTCATTATTTCATGATTTTAAGTGAAGATTTACACATTGGTCTTGTTCATTGTATAAATTTTCTGCATAGTGAAATTCTAGTATGGGAAGGTGAATGTCTTGAACATGTTGTCACTCTAGAACTTGAATCTAATCTTGGGATTGATGTGGGGCTTTATATGTTGTCTTGGGAGTATGTCAAAGTGTTCATTGATGGTTGGTTCACTGATTTACTGCATGAGTCCTACTCCATTTTACACATACTTTGATCCCCACTGCATGCCCCCAAGGTATTTAATAAAATGTCCAATTATGAAATTAAGAGGAATTGATGTTTTAAAGCTTGAGATAAGATGTGAATGACGTTACAATGACATTTTGATGATAAACTAAACTCGTGTATATGTTCATTTCTACATGAGAATTGCATTAGAGCCTATTGTAAATTCCTATATAAAGTGTTGCACAACCATGCCCGGTCCGGGGGAGAAGAGCCGGATATCCATGATATGGGGGATACATACTCATATTCACCTAGGGTGGCAAGGTGAGATTTTCACTATCCATGATATGGGGGATAAGTACTCATATTCACCTAGGGTGGCAAGGTGAGATTGTCACTATCCATGATATGGGGGATAAGTACTCATATTCACCTAGGGTGGCAAGGTGGGATTGTCACTATTCATGATATGGGGGATAAGTACTCATATTCACCTAGGGTGGCAAGGTGAGATTGTCACTATCCATGATATGGGGGATAAGTACTCATATCCACCTAGTGTGGCAAGGTGGGATTGCCACTATCCAGAAATAAGGGATAATACTTATTTCACCCAGATGAGGGGTTTATGCGTCATCAATTTGCTTGGCTCCGCTTCAGATATGGTGCCTATTATGAAGATGGAATTACTTAAACATATTTGACTATACATTGATTATGCAAATGCATCTTGAACATATATTCTATGTCTAATGACCCATCTCTTGCATTTCGATTATGTATCTTAACTATTCTTGCATTGCACCCCACATACTTAGTACATTCCAAAGTACTAACGCATATTTTGCCTACATGATGTTACCATGTAGGGACCGGAGCCACTCTTGATCCTTCTCTCCATCCACGTGGCTAGTGCGGTGCTTATCCGGGATTGTTGGTGAGTCCTCAATGATTCGAGGACTATGTTATGTTTCCTACTCCTATTTTTGAGATCTTAGCTTGTATTTGTATTTGACTATGAGGGGAGCCGGTAGTATGTCATGGCCCCCGTTCTATCGATATATGTAGAGGTGTACGTTGGACAAGTATTTTACAAATGAGCTTGACTCTTAATCTATGATATTATTTTGAAATGAGTTGCCCTTAGTCCCTAATTCCCTTTATTTAATGTTGATTGTACTTCTGCGACCGATGAAGTGTGATGACAAGTTCGAGAGGCTTGTTTGGGGTTCCTTGGGGTTCCTCATTCGCCATGTCACGTTTAGGCCCTAGGCTTGGGTCGTGACAAGGTCCGCGACGGGTCGACGACGTGGACCTATCGCGAACCCTTTATTTTATTTTGAGGGTACTTTTATCCCAAAGCCTTTGGGGCCTATTTAAGGTCCCAAAACACATAAAACGTCAGTTTCATGAGTCAAAGCCCTCTCCTTCACCTCTAAACATAAAACGCTCAAGAATCATCAAGAAAGTCATCTGATTAGGATTAATTTTCAAGATTCATCATCAAGGTGACTTATTCTTCATAAGCTTTAAGCTACTCAACCTAAATTTCTTTATCTATGTATGAATCCCTAATAGAATCTTAATCATAACCTAGGGTTTCAAGAAAGCAAATTCAAGAATTCTAAGAAAGGATTCCTTGATTCTTCTCTTTCATGAATTAGGGTTCTTCACCAAGAACTCTAAAGATGCTAAGTCAAGAATTCAAGAATAAAAAAGAAGCTCTTCAAGCAATATCTTTTCAAGTTCTTCCACTATAAAAGAACTACCGAGATCGAGGATTTTTTTCAAGAGAACGAGTATTCATCAAATTTTGATTGTAATATCAAATTTCCAGGTATGTAAAGCTAAACTAAAAACATGAGATTGTTCTCTCATGCTCCCCGTAGAGGTCATAGATGAGTTGATAGTTGAAGAGTCTGTATGCATGAATACTTGAGAGTTTTCACTAAAAATTTGATTTGAAATTACATGTTTTCTATGTTGATGATTATCATACTATTTGTTTTCTTGAAGTTAACATTTGCATGAGATTTTGCATAACCCTACATGATTATTTGAAAAAACATGCACAATGAACTTAGAGGGTTGAGTCTGGAGCCTTGACGATGATGATATTTGTGATGTTGTGATTGTGTTTTACATTTGATGAGAGTCTTGATGATGATGTTGATGAGAATGATGATCATGAGTCTTAAAACCTGAAACTAAATTCTAAAAAGAGTGTTTCGAGTTCATGATGTTGATTTTGATGTTGATGTTGATGAGACGAGTTGATGTTGATATTGATGTTGAGGTACTATGTCCCTATGGGACTGATGATGATGTATTATGTCCCTATGGGACTGATGATGAGGTATTATGTCCCTATGGGACTGATGAGGTTGATGTTTTATGAGCATGTTGAGTTCTGGGAGGAGTATTGAGCACCGTAATGGGTGAGAGTGAGTCTCACTCGAACTCATTAACTACGTGCCCTGCGTAGGAAGAGAGGATTGAACCGCAATGCGGATGACTCCTTTCTTGTCCCAATAGAGGACTGATGTTTTTTTCTTATGGATCCACTGACAGGGTATTGGATGGATGTGGCAACGGCATCGCTTCGTTGTATCATCACTGGCTCATAGGTGATAGTTGTCGGTTAGAGAAACTCCCATTTAGGTTTCCCAGTAAGGTCTTACTTTGATAGTACTCTGATGTTGATGTTGATGTGATGGTATGAGTCGAGTCTCCTTGAGTTGAGTTTCCTTGAGTTGAGTCGAGTTGAGTTTCCTTGAGTTGAGTTGAGTCGAGTTTCCTTGAGTTGAGTTAAGTCGAGTTGAGTTTCCTTGAGGTGAGTCTGATGTATTGATGAGGTATTGATGAGATGTTGATAGGTCATTGTCTACTCTTTATTCTTTCTTTAGATAGACATTTGACATTTTGATGGAGAATGATGTTGAGTTGATGTAATTCCTATATTATTCTACTTGTTTCTTGTTTCTGTTTCACTCAGCTATTTTACATACCAGTACATTCCACGTACTGATGTCCCTTTCTGGGACTGCATCATTTTATGATGCAGAGGCAGGTATTAGAAATCATCGACAGGCGTTTCGTTGAGGATCTATTTGCATTAAGCTGATCGGTAAGACCTCCTTGTTTCCGGAGGATTTTCATATTATTATCATCTAGCTTGAGTAGTACTTTATTTTCCTTAAGTTGGGTAACATGTCTTGTCATGGTACCATCTAGATATTTGAGTTAGAGGCTTCATAGACACTGAATAGAGGATGTTATGTATTGTTTTTTTTCATCTCTTCTTTGTTGGAAATTAACATTTTGTATAAAGACTTGATTACTTTAATTATATTAAAGTCTTTTCCTTGAGGATGTTTCTTCCACTGTTGAGTATGAGGTGATGATGAAGCCAAGTGGTTCGCTCAGGGACTAGCAATAGCCTCTGAGTATCGGTCACGCCAAGGGTACCCTCCCGGGGCGTGACATAAATATTGTGGATCAATATAATTGGGTTAATTATTTAAGTCCAATAAAATATATATTTAATTAAGGGAAAATTTCATAAATGAGCAAACATTAAATAAAAAATCACATAAATTAACTACAGTTTTAAAAAATTACACAAAATAACCAACCTTTTAAAAAAAAGTGGCTACAAATTCGTGGGTCCTAGCACATTTTGTATAAAACCAAAAAATTTTCCAACGTTCTTATTCTCTCTCTTCTATACAAGAATTCAAAGATTTCTTTTCATTTTTTGCTCCTTCAATCTCTCGGCAGTTACACAAGTATGATTTTCAAAATCTTTTCCTTAATCTTCTCTGTCTATTCTTGCAGATTTCGTTCAGTTTTAATTCCAATTTTTTGGCGGTTTTTAATTATTTTTTTTTGAAAATTTCACTTTCCCCCATTTTTTTACATAAAACCACTTGCCCTAAATCTTTCAACAGCCGGATAAATCACAAGCATACACTACAATGGCCGACGAATCATCATCTACGAGGATAACTAGAGGTATAAATTTGCATGATAAGTTTAGCATGGATGATTTGCCTTCTCTTTCGTTGGGTATAACTCAAGAGGATGAGCTCATTGCAGGAAGCATTGCAAGAGATAGGGCTAGTGTAGAAATTAGATCTAAGAAGCGGAATGACAATGTTCATCGGCCAAGCACTTCCAAAAAGAAGAGGAAAGCTGTGGATCTGGATTCTGGCAGTGGAGAAGCAAAGAAAAATGGGGACGACTCTGATTTTGATAAACCAAACGAAATCGAAGAGGACAACCAGGTTCATTTCTGTAAAAAAAAATTATTAGGAAAAGAGACTGTTAGACACATAGGTAAGCATATAAATATAAAATTAATTTCTTATGTTTGTATAAAAAAAATTTCTGTTTGTATAAAAAATTTATACTTCACATTAAAAGCACAAGTTATACACTTATGTATACGATTTATATAAATGGTATTATTATACATTTTTTTATATATAACCATTTATGTAAATGGTATTATTATGTATAAGTTATAGTATAGCATTTATGTATAAGTTATACTATTATACACTTTTTTTATACAAGCACACTGTCTGAGTAATTATACATTTACAACTGTGTTTTGCCAACACATTATACAACTGCATAAGCACATATACAGTTCAAGCATTTTTTCATACATCACAAGTATATATATGCATACTTGGAATCTGTTCAGCAAATTTTATACAATGGCAGTATATATTTACACATGTTGTATGAGTAATTATACAAATGCAAGTACATACACAATGCAAGTATATATGCATACCTGGACACATTTAAGATGTGATTTTATACACTGCAAAGTATACATGCACACCTGTCAGATTAATTATACGATTGCAACATAGTTGTTGCCAACACAATATACAATTGCATAAAAAATTTATACAATTCAAGCAATTTTATACACTGCAGTATATATGCACCCTTGTTGTCTGAGCAATTATACAATTACAACATGGTTATTGCCTAAAATTTATACATTTGCATGTGCACATTATACATTTTCTTTGCTATTTGTTACATACTGCAAAAAGGTATGCAGATCCTTATCTGGGGTTCATTTCTCTGAAAAAATGTATACATTTTATTTGCTATTTTGTTACACACTGCAAAAGTGTATGCATACCCCCCTGAACAATCCTTCTGAATGACTGTAGTATTGCTTATGTTTCACAACAGGTAGTCCAATATATTATGGAAGGGAACCCTACTGTCATTCAGCATATGCAGTGTTACACAAACACAAACGTGATGGATGATTTGACAAATATGTTGACTGAAAGCCAATTGAGGAGGTTTCGGGAAACAACGTGTTTCTCGCACCTATTAGATATGAATCAATGCACTGTTCAGGCTCAAATATTCAAGGCTTTCATGATGTTTGAGGTACAGGGCAGTTCAAGTGATGCATTCGTCATCCATGTGAATGGTTCAACACTACGATTCACTCGTAGGGATTTTGCCATCATTTCTGGACTAAAGTGCGGTGACGAGTCATCAAATTTTATGTTCAATACCGAATAGCCAAATCGTCTAATACGACAATACTTTGGAGATACAAATAGATCAATTACCAAGCAACAACTGGTTGCCGGTTGCATCAACAGGGTATGGGGTGACAACGATGAGGATGCTCTGAAGTTTGCCACGTTGTATCTTATACACAATTTCATCATGTCCGAAGAGCCATCCTCCACAATAGTGCTAAGGAAACATTTCGATCTAGTCGAATCTGGCAGACATATTGAATATCCATGGGGCAACGAGGCATTTAGAGAACTCCTAAAGAATCTGCATGCCAAGATCATCTTGACTGAAAAATACTATAGGGTTCATGGTTTTTCGCTAACCATGCAGGTTTGGATATATGAGTGTTGCTCGCATGTCAATTGAACGAATGTTGTTAAAGTTTCCGATCACATTCCTAGGATACGCAATTGGGTAACCATAACCGGCAAGCCCCGATGTGATTTTTTAATCAACTTATTGTTCCGAGGCACTCGTAAAAAGGTATAACATTCCAATATCAATGTCTTAAATTTTATAATAATTGATATTAATGGTACCTACCTGAAATTTTTTAGGTTGTCCTAAAAAACATAACAGCAACAGAACAGGAGCTCTCAAGCATTGAACTTCCGCCGGAGCATGTTGTATTAGATACAGTACAACCCTGCACATCTCAGGCCGGCTGTCATCAAGGTATCCAATCTGATGATGATTTTCAGGAGCCTCTCATTACAAGACAGAACAAAGGAAAAGAAAAAGTAATACCTCGTGCATCACCCGCAAGGAAAAAACTGAGGACTTCTGCAACAAAAGTTTCTCAAAAGTCACCACAAAAGAGACAACCACCTCACCATCAAGTATCCCGTTCACCCCAGGTCAAGACAATCCCAGTGAAACAGGATGCAAATGCTGCAAAAAAGACACAGACAAGGTGACCATTGGAACGTAAAAAAACTAAGGACACAGTTTTGAAGCCTTCAAGTAGCAAGACAAATGAACAAAGGATTTCGCATGATGAATTTGAATCGTTCAAACAATTTGTATGTACAAAACTCAAAAAACACACTTACTGTGTTCGTTTTTATCACTAACATATGTTTGTAATCGTAAATAAACTGTAGGTAAGGGAAGAGTTTAAAGAGAACTTCAAGGAGATTTTGAAAGAAGTGAGAAGCAACAAAAACGATCTCAAGGAGGATATAGAACATTCCCAGTGCATGACACAGAACAAGGCCCCAATGAAGTAACAAGTACTCACACTAGCTAAGAGGTACAACATTTCACGTTTATACATTCAAGTATTAACTGTGCTGATATCCCTCTATTCTTTTTGTATAACTTTATACTTGTCTCACACATAACAAAATGCACAGATTTATTTTATATACACACACATTTATACATTTATCACACATGCATATATATTAATATTATACATTTCACCTTCTAGAAATCACAGCAGCAGTGTGAGTATTTTTTGTATAAACATGTGCAAGTGTATAATGCAAGTATATATGCACACCTGTTGTATGAGTAATTGTACAATGCAAGTATATATACTATGCAAGTATATATGCATTTACTGGATACAGTTAATTTGTGTTATACACTGCAAAGTATATACGCACACATGTCAGATTTATGTTTTGAGCAATTATATATGCATACCTGGATACATTTAAGCTGTTTTATACACTGCAAAGTATATATGCACACCTGTCAGATTTATTATATAATTACAACATGTTTACAACATGGTTATTGCCACAACATTATACATCTATTAAACAATGTATTTTGTATAAATTGTTGTCACATTTCCGGTTGAGGGCGGAGGACCCGCAAAACCTGTGTTTCTGTTCAGCGATACGTCTCGCATCCAACAATACATTTATGTTGATTCAAGAGGGCCAGAGGTATCCCTACCAGTTACGCTGCATAAATTGAACACAAATATTTTTTTAATTTATTAAATTTATTGTTTTTATACTTATACAAAATGCACACATTGTACACATTTTCTAAATTACAACGCAGAAACAAGGTGTTGAAAGCCGTGTGGACTCACCTGTAATTGACAAAGATCAATCAAATGGACAAGCGGAGACTGTTTGCAAAGAAATGGCTGACAAAGAGGTATATGCATGCCTATACCATCTACTTGAAATAATATATAATAAAATAATACTTCATTACAGTTTCATAGCGACGAGGCTCAAGCGAAAAACAATGCAATGGATGCCACTCTAGAGCCAACTGTCAAAGATAGTTGCCATGCACCAGATTATGACAATCGTGAGGTATATGCAGAACTAGTTGGGTACTAAAGTCATACATTTTAACGCAGATGAGTATCTCGCATTTTTACGTTCTTTTCCAGGAGATAGCCGTAAATACAAAAGCAGCCGACTCCAATTTGGGTGAGGAGCACGAACCTTTAAGGGGAGACCCAAATCAAGCTCAAGAATTTTCCAAATCTCAATTTGAACTGCCTGACGAGCTTCTCCCAAGCCTTAATCCAAAGAACATTAATACCGAAAGGGGTATTGTGGTACATCCATTGGCCTACATCAACACGCCTCCGCTTGAAATAGTCGGGACACCTGTACCAGCCAGGAGGTCTAGACGCCCAGGTCCATATAATGTTTCACCCTACATGGAATCATTCGGATCAGAAACAGGTAAAATCACTCTAAAACATAACTCATATACATTTTTTACCATATATTTGTGTTCACAGACAATGACTAAAAACAGAACTATAATTTTCTATAGGTACTAGTTCATCAAATAGGCCCAAAATTTTTCATCAAAAGCACCCATTCAACTCAATTCATGACACACATGATGTTTCTCTGTTTAAGAATTTATGGGACTGGTTGTAAGTTGGACTCCTAACCAGACATCAAAACAAGTAAGTGTTTTCATTACTGTTCATGTCTATATATTATTATTTAAATACTATCAAGTTATTTAAAAAACGTTCATCTAATACCAAACAATAGGAAACATAGCGAAGACGACCACTACAGAAAACACAAGGTTGCCTTGCATCCACCACTTGACTTTGGTATAGCAACAATTTCAAACAAAAATTGGTTTTACAAACTGGCAACCGTGGGCCAGGTCAACGATGACTCGGTATGTATCGATTAAACATTTATTCCACAAAGAAAAAATGATTTGTCTCTAGAAATGTTTGTGTATAAATTTTTTTTTTGTGTTTGTGTATATGTGTGTGTGTATATATATATATATATGTTTGTGAATTAAGTACTTTTGTGTATATGTATATGTATATGGATGAGTATGCAAATCAGTTTCCTATATGTATTTTTTAAGAAATGTTATGTTTTGTGAATTAAATACTTTTGTGTATATGTATATGTATATGTATATGTATATGTATATGTATATGTATATATATATGTATATGGATGAGTATGCAAATCAGTTTCTTATACGTATTTTTTAAGAAATATTTTTTTTGAATGCTGTAAAAATGGTGGACTATATATATTTTGCGAATTAAATTTTTTTGTATATATGCATGTGTATATGCATATATGTATATATATGGATGAGTATGCAAATCAGTTTCTTATATGTATTTTTTAAGAGATGTTTTTTTCAATGCTTTTAAAAATGGTGGACTGTATATGTTTTGCGAATTAAATTTTTTGATGTATATGTATATGGATGAGTATGCAAATCAGTTTCTTATATGTATTTTTTAAGAAACGTTTTTTTTGGAATGCTGTAAAATGGTGGACTGTATATGTTTCGCGAATTAAATATTTTTGTGTATATGCATATGTATATGTATATGGATGAGTATGCAAATCAGTTCTTTATATGTATTTTTTAAGAAATATTTTTTTTAATGCTGTAAAAATGGTGGACTGTATATGTTTTGCAAATTAAATTTTTTGGTGTATATGTATATGTATATAGATGAGTACGCAAATCAGCTTCATATATTTACTATATTCTTTTTTACACATTTTTCTTCCAGCACATAGATGTGATCATGTATTATCTCAGAAAAAAGTCAAAGTATTCCATGAGAAATGCATATCGATTCACCACTGTGGACTGTAATTT
The DNA here is from genome assembly GCA_029948455.1 of Solanum rostratum. NCBI lineage: Eukaryota > Viridiplantae > Streptophyta > Magnoliopsida > Solanales > Solanaceae > Solanum > Solanum rostratum. Next base: position 50,432,995 of record CM057056.1, on the reverse strand, counting down.
TAGTGCACTGATGCACGGCATATGGACTTCGTATGCTGATTATGAAAATGGTACGTGTAATGCTAACTCGGAACGGACAGTACGCATATATATAAATGGATTCAGGTTGCAAGCCGCAGTGCCATGGCACACAGTTAACAACGTTTTTGTTTCAGTCAACATGAAGGATAAATTCCATTGGGTTCTAATTGTCGTATGCTTCACCAAACGCACCATATACATATACAACTCAACCAGATCCGCTGTCCATGAAGGATTCGTAGCCAAAGAGGTCAACAAGTAAGAGGAACTTGTACCCACATACCTGGCGACTGATGACTTTTACGAAAAGAAGGGGTTGGACGTTCATGAGCATCCAAGCTATAAGTTGCACTCTGAATACGATCCATTTGACATAGTCCATGTGAACAACATACCCATACAGCCTGAAGGCAGCTTGTAAGTTACTTAACGACCTTTTCCAGGTTTCTATTTTATACACTTACACGATTATATATACGCCTTTTCCTTTTACATTTTTTTGCGTCTTCTTTGCAGGGAATGTGGAGTGTATTTGGCAGCTTTTGCCGAAATTTTGAGCGATGGGAACGGCATCCCAATAACCAGCATTGATTCAGAACAAATGCATACTCGCTACGCAACTCTTTTGTGGGACTACGGTACGAGGAAGATACAACAAGACGCCATCAGTGATAATGAGGCACCGCTGAAGCAAAATAGGACGTCTGTTGGCAGTGACGGCGAACGAATCGAAATCTAGCTGATACTCAGTTTCTAGGCAACACATCTTTTTGAAACATAGAATAACTTACCATATATTCATATTCTATGTAGCTTAAACAACAATTTTAATGTCATTTTTCATGGTTTTGTCTTACACTAGATATTGCCTTTTGGAGCTATAATATTTTTTGCTAAGTATTTTATGATCTCATTTTTCCGGGCGACGCTGTAGTTTTTTGTCAATGATGTGAGTTATCCATGCAACTAGTTGATATAATTTTTTTTTTACAAACAGTGAATCATTCAAATTTTTTATATAATATTACAGAGCAATAAGAATTGAAATCATATACACGATCATGTTATAGCTTCAACGTACAATAAAGAAAAATTTACATTTTTCATATGATTGGTAAAAGAGATTATACCACCATTATACATATTATACTATATAATACAGTCAGTTAACTACACAAACTACACAAGTAAAATATAAAATTATACATATTATACTATGTAATAGACGATGACACTGTAACACCCCAATTTTTTTCTCCCCTAAAATTGAGCCATCCTTTATATGATATGCGATCTTAATTGATAATTCTTAATTGAGCATATATGTTAAAGATAATTTCTTAGAGTGAGAATAGAATTGGAGGATAAATGATCTTTTACATCAAGTCAAGTCCAAAAAATTTCTACCGACTAAGTTTTCATATGAGTTGATAGAAGGGTCAACTTCAAATGATCATATCTCCTAAATTATAATGAGTTAGGTGATCCATAATATATCAAATTAAATATATTTGAATTAGCTTTCTAACGCATCTTATTTCGCCTTAATCAGAGTTTGGAGTAGAGAGTTATGACCATTTTACTGAAGACATGCAGAGTTGTCTAAAGATCCGCGACGGCTTCGCATCGCGGACACATCGCAGACCCTCTCTTGATAAGCTAAACGATGTCCTTTTATTTTATTTTGAGGGTACATTTATCCTAAACACTTTGGGGGTCTATTTAAGGCCCCAAAACGCATAAAACGTCAGTTTTCATAATTAAAACCCTCTCCTTCACTCCTAAACATAAAATGCTCAAGAATCATCAAGAAAGTCATCAAGTTAGGATTAACTTTCAAGATTCTTCATCAAGGTGAGTTATTCTTCATAAGCTTTGAGCTAGTTTCTCTATCTATTCATGAAATCCCTAATAGAATTTTAAATTATAACTTAGGGTTTCAAGAAAACGAATTCAAGAATTCTAAGAGAGGATTCCTTGATTCTTCTTTTTCAAGAATTAGGGTTCTTCATAAAGAACTCTAAGGATTTTAAGTCAATAATTCAAGAATCAAATAGAAGCTCTTCAAGCAATGTCTTTCCAAGTTCTTCCACTCTAAAAGAACTACCGAGATCGAGGATCATTCTCCAAGAAGGCTAGTAATTCATCAAATTTTGATTGAAACATCAACTTTCCAGGTATGTAAGGCTAAACTAAAAACATGGGTTTGTTATCCCATGTTCCCTATAGAGGTCCTATATGAGTTGATGATTGAAGAGTCTACATGCATGATTTCTTGACGGTTTTTCTTGAAAATTAATTTGAAATTTCATGTTTTCTATGCTGATGATCATCATACTATTTGTTTTCTTAAGTTGAATATTTTCATGAGAAATTGCATAACCCTACATGATTAATTTGAAAAGCATGCATAATGAACTTGAGGATCGAGTCTATAGCCTTGAATTAAGATTGTGATTGTGATTGTGATGAGAGAATGATGAGTCTAGAACCCTGAATTAGGATTGTGATGGTGATTGTGATGAGAGAATGATGAGTCTAGAGCCCTGAATTAGGATTGTGATGGTGATTGTGATGAGAGAATGATAAGTCTAGAGCCTTGAATTAAGATTGTTATGAGCGAATGATGAGTCTAGAGCCTTGAGTTAGGATTGTATTGTTGATTGTGATTGTGATTCTGATAAGAGAATGATGATGAGTTGATAGAGTTTGATTGTCTTATGAGTCTCTATAAATGAACTCTATGATGTGTCTATTCACTTGATTCTTAATGATTGTTCTAAATCTTGAGTCATTGATGAGATTGATTGATGAGAGGGTTAAAGTCCCTATGAGATTGATTGATAATAGGGTTAAAGTCCTTATGAGATACCGATCATTGACGGGGTTAAAGTCCCTATGAGATTGGTTGAGATGGAGGTTTTATGAGCATTGCGTCGGGAGGAGTATTGAGCACCGCAATGGGTAAGAGTGAGTCCCACTCGAACCCATTAAACTACGTCGCCAAGCGTAGAAGAGGCTTTCCTCTTGAGTTTATGTCCCTGAAAGCAATAGCGGACTTGTTGAGTTTTCTGACTCCATATCGGGTGAGCTGATATGGTTTTTGATTCGTTCTTTACTTGGCAAGTACAGAACGGCCGTGGCAACACCGGAGGGATGTTGTACAATCACTGGCTCATAAGTGATTGTTGTCAGTTAAGAGAAACTCTTTTAAATTTCCTACCTTACTCCGAGTCTAGATGAGATAAGAGGGGATGAGCTCCTCTGAGATGAGTTTTGAGATGAGATGAGAGGAGGTGAGCTCCTCTGAGTTGAGCTTTGAGATGAGTTTGAGACTATTGATGAGTTTGAGTTATTGATGTGTCATTTGTCTACTCTTTATTCTTTCATAGATGGACATTTGACTATTTGATGTGATGTGATATTTATTTTGAGTTGATGTTGTTTCCATATTTTTCTACCGGTTTCTGTTTCATTCAGCTATTTTACATATCAGTACATTCCAAGTACTGACGTCCACTCTGGACTGCATATTTTTATGGTGTAGAGGCAGGTACTAGAGATCATCAACAGGCGCTCCATTGAAGATCTGAGATTCGAAGCTGATTTGGTGAGTCTCCCGTACTCCGGAGGATCTAGTACTTTTATTTCATCATGCTTTAGAGTTAGATTGGACTATTTTTTTATTTTGATTTGGGTAGCCATGAATTTGTCATTGGCACCACATAATTAGTGATAGAGGCTTCATAGACGATGGTGGAGCATTGATATTGAGATTGTGAGCTAGTTCTTTCGACTAGCCTTCATTATTTTATATATTCTTTTGAGACTTTAGATAAGATATGTCCATTACTACTTATATTTTTCCGTTGTTCATTAGAGTTTATTTGATTGAATGATGTGATGAGGCTAAGTGGTTCACTTGGGGACTAGCAATAGTCTCTGAGTGCTGACCACGCCAAGGGTACCCTCCCGGGGCGTTACAGACACCACAATTATACATATTATACTATGTAATGCAGTCGGTTAACTACACAAACTACACAAGGAAAATATATAAATAGCAAACTATATAACTAAATACAAGTCATCCATTTTCAAAAAATTACTGGCACTTACACTATAACAACATATTAAATATCCAATAATTGTAAATCCATCATTATATATATTACAGTCTGTAATTTAGTAATATAATTATACAAAAATACAAACAAAAGATATATAAACAAAATGTATAAATACACAAAAAAACAACTGCACAAAGTGTATAACCATCATTCTTATTTTCAAACTGGCTGAAAATACTTATTCAAATAACAAGAACTCAAACTCACAGAATACGAATACATGCAAGCAATAAATTACTTCTATAAATCATAAAATTTGTTCCACGCTAAGTACTACGGGGCCTATTCCTACACGAACGCTTGTTGTGACCTGCATTTCCACATATACTACATGTATTTTTACTCTTGCTTGCTAACAACTCCGAGAATGACTTATCTCGAGTCTTCTTCTTTGGCCTTCCTGGAGGTCTTTTATATACAGGCGGTAGAACCACATCAGCTAATATGTGGTATGGTATGACCCAATCCTTTTGATCTGACAGAGGATAGATTGGTATCTCATAAGTTTTCAACACTGTTTTTGATTTATACGGATCGGAGCAATACTCATCTAGTTTGACATGTTTATACTTTAACACAACCCAAGCATGTGCACATGGTATTTCATAAATCTGAAATCGACTGCAACTACATATCTTATTTTCAAGACAAACTATAGATGTTCTCCCTTCATCACTAACGTTGTGCACGTGGACACTTGATGATACAACCTATTAAAAAATACAAAAAAGGACAAGAATAATATACACAATAAGAATACAATAAAAAAATGAATTATTCATAGTTATACAACAAAAACTTATTACCGTCATCCTCGTACTCTTGATTTCATTTTTCACAAGAATATCTTGGAATTTACCCATAAAGGGGGACGATTAAATATATAAGTTTCCTGCTTTTGATTTTTGCAGTTCCATCTGCCAAACATCAGCCAGACTTCTTCCAGAAAGTCAAAAATCGGCAACTCACGTGCCGACACCAAAGCTGAATTAATACTTTCTGCAATGTTCGAAGTCATACACCACCCCCGATGAGCAGTTGCATAAATCCTAGCCCATTTATCATACCCAGCCAGTTGCAAGTATTCCTTAACTCTTATATCAACCTTTTCCACTGTTTTCATCAACCTATCAAAATCAGCATGTGTATAAGCCTTTGCCATCGTATAAAACACCTCGTTCAACTTTGCATGCGACTTCCGGTACCTCGCTTGCACATTATTCCATAAGTGTCATATACAAGCATAATGAGGTATTCCATCATATATGTTCATAACAGCCTTTATGATGCTCTCATTTCTATCAGAAACTACGCACATTTTATCCCTTTGTCCATATGCTTCCTTAAATTTCCAGAAAAACCACGTTTAGGAAGCATCATTTTCTGAATCAACAATTCTATAGGCTAGTGGAAATATGTGTCCTTTACATACAATAATTTTTTTTTTTAAAGTTAACTAAATTGTATATAGAATAACTATTATATGCATTAGATTTAGATTATACACATGAAAACATGGAACCATACCTGCCCCATCCATGGTACTTGCTGAAAGGAACTGGCCATTAAATGGACCTCTAAGGTGACTCCCATCCACAACAATTACAGGCCTACAGTGATCAAATCCTTTTATAGAAGCACGCAGAGCAACGAATACGTAAAGGAACTCACCTTCTTCCGTCTTCTTTAAACGTATGTGCGACCCCAGATACGTATTATCCAACATGTATAAATAAGCAGGTAATTTGTTATATGATCCAGATGGAGTCCCTCTCAAACAATTCAATGCTTTCTCCTTTGCCCTCTATGCTAATATGTACGTAATATCAACTCCAAGATCCTGTTTGACATCATTTTTAATATCTGAAGCCGTGTATTTTCGCTTGTGATTTTCCAATCTAGGCATCACAAGCCCACTAATCAGATTACTGGTTGCCTGCCGCTGTGAATATATTTGATCCTTCAACTGACACGTATGAACCATGTTGAATGTTCTTATTCGAAACATGACAGTTTTATTAATTGCAGAAGCTTTCATCAACCATTCACATTCCTCAGATTTACACACAATAGTATAACTGCAATCATATACATAAAAATAATTCATATATATAAATAATTGTGTTTTGCACCCAACAAATAAAAATCACACAAATTTGATAATATGAACAAATATAATGACAGCACAAAAAAAAAGACTATGTATAATGTGCATATACCTTACTGCATTCGACCTCCTTGACTTGAATTGGAACCTTTCCGCAATTGCATATTAAGACATAACAGCTTTTAACGTAGCCTTGTTTATGTATATCTGGTCTACCTCCACATACTTATACGAAGGATCACATATGACTCCATTCATGTCCCTGGGACCAAAAGCATTCAAGGGCTCAACTAACTCATCGACAAACAGATCATGATTCTCAAAATCACCAATCCAACTATTGAATGTGCCTCAAACACCGAAACTGATTATTTTGAAGAACTTCCACCAACAACAGTATCAATCATCTGCTTATCAAAAATGCTTGCACAAATTGAATACTTATTGAAATCATTACTAGATTTTCTCAACATAACATAAATCCTCACGCCCATATCATTGTATATCACAATTGGCGTATCTACAGATTTGATCTAGTATTCCATTCTGATTACATTCTTAGTAAGATCAACACCGATTTGGTTTGCAACCAGCGTATACAATTCCAGGTAGGTTGCTTGCTCTCTGAAAACAATGCCCTCCAACATGTAGTCAACGTAACAATTTTCATCGTCCCACCGTCCCGGATGCATTAACATAAGAGCTATCAAAGTCATTTCTGTAAGCAGCACATTACATATATACAAATTACAAACATATACAGTCCAATATGCATATTTGTATACAACAAAATTAATAAACAACTTTATACAACAAAAATAATATACAAAACTGATTTGCGTACTCATCTATATACATATATATACACAAAATATTTAATTCACAAACATTTACATATACATATACATATGCACAAAAAAATATCCCTTATATACAAAGCATTTGGTTGTGTGCATACATATTCAACAGTTTGCATGCGATTTCATTCATCTCGCCGAACAATTTATACTTACACAATATAACTGATATATAAATTATTCATCTTTTATTTATTGCAATGTTAGATATTATATAAACACATATATGCGCAATCACGAACAATTGAATCAAGACAACATCAAGTCGTACCATTTTATACAAGTAAAATTAACATTTTAATTGTAATGACTTGTCAAGTCATTTTGATAATAAGTCATCTTATTTTCTTAAAATATCATTCTCGTAAATTCTGAGTAGGTGTTTTGGACTATTCAATAATTATGATTAATTAAGTTGAGGGTTAAATTGTATTTATTTAATACCCTATACACCTTGGTGTATATATATTAAAATAAAGTTAGGGGAACTATATTAATTTTTAATACCTAATTACTTGGAGAACAGAAGAAAAAATAGTCGTGGTTGAAACTGACTTGTGCGGCGTCTCAAGAAAAGTTTTGCGCTCAGGTATGTGATCCAATTGAAAACATTTATACATGGTAATAAGAAAATACTTCCAAGGTTAGTGATAAATATTAGGATAAATTGTCATGTTGTATTAGTTGGTGTAAGATTGAGAATATTGAATGGTGGCAGGCATTAATGTTGTTCTTTTGGTCCATAATATGACCAAGTGTAAGAAAGTGACTGCCTATGTAGATGAGTGGGAAGTGTTGGCAATATATGAGCATTTGTTCATAAGATTTTTATGTTCTATGTTTTTTTTTCATCTTCCTATTTTGTTTAGTGCATTTGGTTCTCTGTTTAGTTGAGCGTATTAATATACCGTGACTCGGATGAACATATATATATATATGCGCATATATGTATTTTGTATCATTATTGGAGGTTAGTATTATATGAACCCATTAGATTTTAAATATTGAGGATATTAAGACTTAATCTTAGACTTGAAATTTTGAAAATTAACTATGGAATTGGTTAGTTTTTTTTTGGGATCTATGCTAGATGTATAGTAATATGGGTATTTTTAATTTGAAAATCTTATTGTGAAATTATTATTTGTTTAGATCGTGGTATTACGGATTCTAATCGGAAAGGGAAGGCTCAAGTGTTAGAGTGATCGCGATTTGACTAAGGCGAGTGAACTTTTAAAACTTTGTAATTCTTGTAGAATTCTCGAATTATCCTTTCTCCTATGTGTGAATCGTGAAGTATTTTTAATATGTTAATGAGGTGCTTAAATATAAATGTGAGTTGGTGTGTTGTTGTGACACTTGAATTAAACATGTGGTTAAGTGATGAAAATTTTTATGTTTGAGATATATGGTTGTGGTTGGTGATTATGAGTGGATTGGTTGTAGATTTCATCTCATATGCATTCATTTTATGTCACACACATTGCATTGGTTCTGGATATTGATATGAGTGAGATGGTAAAAGTTGGGACCGAGGTCTTTACCGATCGAGATATTATTATGCCGAGGTCTTTGCCGGCGATATTGTGATGCCGAGGTCTTTGCCGGCGATATTGTGATGCCAAGGTCTTTGCCGGCGATATTGTGATACAGAGATCCTTGCTATTGATGTTGTGATGCCGAGGTCTTTGCCGGCAATTATTGCATACGCATTGTATCTCATCCTTGCATATTCCTGTGTGGCATGATGTTATCCCTGTGTTTGATTGTGTTGCTTCTTTTGAGTTGTGACTTGTGATTTGATATTGTGACATAATGGAAACTATCTCTAGAATATTTTATGTGTTGTTGGACTGGGACTTTTCTGAGTGCAGGTGTGTAGTTCGGCGGTATGTGGTTGGGTGTGAAAGGAGTTTGTATATTCTATCGGAATTATTCTGTTTTGCTAGTTGACTTGTTGGGTACCGCGTTGTTTTTGGTACTCACCCTTGCTTCTACACTTGTGTAGGTTTTGAGCCCGGACCGTGAGTAGTATATTCCTTAATCATCCGAAGCTTCTCAGGAGATTTAGAGAGGTAGTTGTTGTCATTTGGCTGACTCTCTTGTCCTGTTTCCTTTCTGCTTTGTTCTATTTGAGAAGAAAGACAGTTTCAGACTTTGTAATTCTTTGGATTTCTGTATGACTAGTGGCTTGTACACGTGACAACCAATCCTTGGGTGGTATTTAAGTTTGTGGAGATTTTCCTGTTAGTTATCTATTTTATTTAGTACTTCCGCACGTTATTTCGATATTCTTGTTGGGTTTAGGCTGACTTGTTCTGGTGGGTTTGAGCAAGTGCCATCACGTCCATTTTTGGGTCGTGATATTAATACACACATCAGTCGAACAATACCACCAATTCTACATGTTCCTACGATCCAAATCAACACATATACACAATTAAAAAGCTTTTTCGTATAAATGAAGTCTGATATTAACAAAGAAGGGCAAATTCAAATAAACCACTGTATTTGTTCATCACGATTTTAGTAATTCGTATAATACCATGAAATCACACGATCAAACGTTAAAAAACAAAATCAAAAATCAACTTTACCTCAGTAGAATTCGTATAGATCAGCGACCTTTTTTTTTGTTTTTTTCTAGCATTACTCGTCGCTACAATATTTCCTTTTTCGGATTTATGTTTACAGATTCATATTAGGTAATAAATATTGAATACATTGACCTTCCATCATTCAGGGGAACGTTTCTTTTATTGTATCTAATCAGTAATTAATCAACATTAAATGTCAACTATTCTTTTTTGTATAAAATATTAGTGTAATACCATTTTATACAAAACACATTACACGTTCAAAAGGCTATAGAATGTAATTTTCAAAACTGTGGTTATTTTAGCCTATTATGTTTCACTAGGTGGTTGTTTATGAAAATTTTACTTTAATTAAAAGCCCAAAATTCATTTATTTGGGCTATAAAAGATGACCCACTTTATTATGCCCAATATCCTTACATTCTAGAGACCCACTTGATGCCACATGTCAGATGATGTGGATGCCAAGTCAAACAAACAAGCCAATAGGATCATGTCATATGTCAAAATGACATGACATTCCTATCTCAATCAAAGGCCAATAAAAATGTGCCACATATACAAGTAATGTGTTTTGACCAAACAAAGATTGCCATGTCACTTCAAAAGAAGATTCTATCCCCTATTTCTATCACTTTTCTTACGTCATGTTACTTAAATCCGATTGGCCGAAAGAAAGCATGATTCCATCATAACTCCTCTATTATACAACTATATATAAGGGTCCTCATAATTCAAAATTCACATACAAGAATCCTAACAAGAAGCCAGAGAGAGTTTTTGGATCAAACACCACAAATTTCTCTACAAGCAACAAGTTCAAGAATGCAAGAAATCAAGCATTCAAGTTCATGAACATATCTAGATCAAGACCATCAGATTCAACAACAAGCCCAAAATCCCTTGAATTCAAGTACAAGTCAAGATCAAGTCTATATCAAGTTTATCAAATCCATAAATCAAGTTCAAGACCACCGAATTCAAGATACAACTCAGAAGCCTTTGAATTCAAATATAAGTCAATATCCCATCAAGTTTTACAAGATTCAAGATCAAGCTGAAGAGGCCTTGAAGTTATATTTGAAAATGCAAATTAGAGGATTCATAGAGATTTTAGAACTCACAACTTGAAGTACTACGATTTTTGCAATTTTTTTCGTTCCTTGATTATTATTTTCTCGACGTGAATTTTATTGTCATACATATTCTTGCACGCCCAATGAAATAATCTCTACCCCTTATTTCCACTTTTCAAGCATAAAAGAAACTTGTATCCATTTTCATCTTATTATGTGAATTGCAATTTAAAATATTAATGTCTAAACTTATTGGAGATTTCAGGCCGTCAGAGTTTTTGTGGATGGATAGCAAAATGATGGGATAGTAGGAGAAGGGTTTGGGTGGTGGACGGGTTGGGTTAATGTATTTTTTTTATTTTTTAATAGTAATAATTTTTTTATTTTACATTATAATTATAATACATTTTAAAAGTAATTCTTTGGACCCAAATAACACGTCATTATTTAATTCGTGATTTTATTTAGGCCACCGCGAGTATATTGCACACATTATATTCTTTTAGTTGATCGTCCAACAAGTGTTTCAAGTGATATCAATTCAAAGTGCTAAAGGTGTTCAATAGGTACAAACGTTAGTTGAGGTGTCTAAGTGAAATATGCGAACTGTGACACCTCATAACTCTATCCTCACATGTACCCATATTTCAAGCCTCATTCTCATATGTGAGAAGTGTATAGGGTCATAAGAGACCTCTAGTACTTAGTCGAGATCACTCCTATAAATTGAGTTTCTAGTGTTGGATTATGCAAGAGTCAACTTTAAACAATCATAACTCTTACCACACAAAAAATTAGGTGTCCCATGACCTACCAAATAAAATCTCTATGAATTAGTTTTCCGACGCAACTGCTTTCACCTCATGTGATTTGGAGTCAAAAGTTATGATCATTTTATTTAATACTCCAGAGTAGAGTGGTATTATGAAACCCTTTTACGGGCCGTATGCTAACTTGTGAGAAAAAGTCCTAAACCTTCAATTTTTTGCTTCAGACTTTACGAACCCATCTACGGGTCCTAGAACCTTCTACAGGCCATAGAATGGGCTCGTGAAAGGGAACTAGAGACCCAAAATTGGGCCAAAAGTTTACGGAAGGGTCCCTACGGACCGTAAATGGTCCCGTAGATGACTTTTGATTACTTTTTAAGAAAGGTTATTTTGCTCTTTTTTCACCCTTTCAAAGTCTAGGATTGGCGTTTTTACACCTAGATAAAATCCTAAACATGTTAGTTTAACACTGTTACACTATATCACTCTCTCAAATGTAGAAGCAAGGTTTCAAGAGAGAAAATAACTAGGGTTTAAAGACAAACTTGAGAATTCTTCCAATATCTTTCAAGGTTCAACACTTCTAGGTATGTAAGGCTAACCAAAACATGGTTCCTGTTCTTCCATGTGCCCCAAAACTCGAATTGATGAAGTCGTAAGTAAAATTGAGTCTCCTATGAATGGTTCTTGAAGTTTTTTCGTAAATTCTAATGCATATCTATATACTTTTGCATGAATTACCGTTTTATGAATTAAATGCTTGAATTAGATTATTTTTCCATACCACATGAATCCTAGCTTATTATTTTCATATATTTTACTTATATGAGCATGCATGAGCATAATTTGAGCCAAAAGAGTCTATGGAATCCCTAATTGCTTTAATTCTACATTTGTTCTCCTAAATGGTATGAGTTAGAACGATGCATAATTGAGTCCTTATGAGTCAAGAACTGAACCTTAAAAGGATGTAACCAAAAGGTTGATAGTTGATGTGATGAGTTAAGTTGATAAATGTCCAATGAGACTAGATGAATGCGTTAACCATAGGGTTGATGTCTTATGAGCATCTTGAGTCTTGGGAGGAGTATTGAGCACCGAATTGAGTAAGAGTAAGTCCAACTCGAACTCAATAACTACGTAGCCGGCGTAGGAGAGGATTAAACCGTAAAATCAGATGTTTTCTACTGTCCTAAAATGAGACTTGATGTTACTGATTTTGGATCCATTGATCAGACCTCCTATACCCCCGGCAGGGTATTGGATGGATGTGACAATGACATCACTTCGCTGTATCATCACCGGCTCATAGGTGATGGTTGTGGGTTAGAGAAACTCCCAAATAGGCCTTGATAGTACTCTGAGTAGATGGGACGTAGATGATGGATGAGTAGTCACTGTCTAAATTAAATTCTTACTTAGACTTTTGACATGATGATTGAGTTTCCTATTTCTTGTGTTAAGCTATTTGAGTTGATGTTATTCTTCATTTACATGTTTCTTTCTGCCATTTTACATACTCGTGCATTCCATGTACTAATGTCTATTTGGGCCTGCATCTTTTCATGATGCAGAGACAGGTATTAGTGATCATCAACAGGCGCCCCGTTGAGGACCTATTTGCTTTCAGTTGATTAGTGAACCCTTCCTTACTCTTGGAGAACATTATGTTTTCATTCTAACTTTAGTTAGACTCATCTTATTCTATTTAGAGGTAGCCATGGGTCTGTTATTGGCACCATTATTTAGATGTTTTAGATGCTTCATAGACTAGATTGTTGAGTTGTGATTGGATGTTATTATTGACTAGTTTCTGTCACACTAGTCCTACTTAGTTGATGGATAGACTGTTTGGCCTTTGGCCTTTGATTTTCATTTTATCATTACTTTTTATTTGAGTATTCTTATTCATTGATGTCTTCCGCTATTAGAATGTGTTCGAATGAATGTGATGAGGCTGAGTGGTTTGCTTGGGGGCTAGCAATAGTCTCTGAGTGCGAGCCACGGCAAAGACACCCACCCGGGGAATGACAAACTTGGTATTAGAGCACAGAGTTCAAGAGTCCTACGGAGTCTATGAAGTCGTGTCTAGTAGAGTCTTGTTTATGGGCATGTTGTGCACCTCACTTTGTAAGTAGGAGGCTATAGGACATTAGAAACTGTTACACTTTCTTGTATTATTAGTTCGTGCGATAGAGATAAAAATTCTACAAAGCTCTTTTCTAACTCGTGTGTTACGCGCTTGTAGATCATGCCTCCAAAACGTACCGTGACCAGAGAAATGCTTCAGCCAGCAACATTGAGAATTCCACTTTATAAGTGCCTCCTCAGATGGAGACAAGGAGTAGAGGTCCACCTGCTAGAGTCATCTCCCTAGGCACCTACTGCTCCACATGCTCCTACTAAGAGGCTGATGTCAGAGGATCTATCACTATGCTCACCTAGCTGGTAGCTACTCAGAGTGGGAACCGGAGTTCGCAGACTCCTAGTTCAAATTCTCAAGAGCCAACAACTACCACCAAACTGAGAGATTTTCTTAGGATGAACCCACCAGTTTTCACTAGATCAAAGGTTGAGGAAGACCCACAAAACTTTATTGATGAGATGTGGAAAGTGTTGAAAGCTATGCATGCAACTTAGACAGAGGGAGTCGAACTTGCTTCCTATCAACTCAAGGATGTGAAAAATGTCTGGTACAATCAATGGGAAGAAAGCCGAGGTAAGGATGCTAATCCTGCCATTTGGTATAACTTTGAGTATGCTTTTCTTGATCACTTCTTTCCACGAGAGTTATGGGAAACGAAGGTGGAGGAGTTTGTAAACTAGAAACAGGAGGGGATGATTGTCAAAGAATATAGCCTCAAGTTCATACGGCTATCCAAGTATGCTCCAGAGATAGTCCCTGCCATGAGATCTAGAATGAGAAAATTCATATTCGGCTTGGGCAAGCATGTGAAAAAGGAGTGCAAAGAGACATTGCTGATTTCGAACATGGAAATCTCTAGGCTTATGATTTATGCGCAACAACTTGAGGAGGACAAGAAGAGGGATAGGGAGGAGCATTTGAGCAAAAGGGCTAAGTCAACAGGGTATGAGCCTAGCCCACATAAGCAAGGGAAGGGAGATAGGTCCTATTTTCAGAAGAGGTTTTCAAACTATAAACCATTTTCAGCAAGTGCACAAGTTCCGAGTAACAGGTATATAAGAATTACAAAGCTCGGGGTTCTCAATACCAAGCTAGTGTGACTCAAGGTTCGAGGGGGAAACCTCCACGTGGCAAGTGTGGTAAACTCAATCTAGGTGAGTACCGTGAGGGCACAAATGCTTGCTATAGGTGTAAACAAACTGGTCACTTCCTGAATGAGTGCCCAATGAGGAGGAGGGGTGATGGAGGTAATAAAGCTCAGTCTTCAGCAGCACCACAGAGAGGTGCCACAACTAATACGAGAGGGGGTACAAATTGTCTGTATACGATGGGAAGTCAACAGGATCAAGAAGCTACACCAGATGTTGTCACGGGTATGCTTCGAGTCTTTTCCTATGATATGTATGTCTTACTTGGCCCAGGTGTCATTTTATCATTTGTAACTCCATATGTGGCTAGTAAGTTGGAGATCCTTCCTGAATGTCTTCTTGAGCCCTTCAGTGTTTCTACTCCTACTGGTGAGTCCATTCTAGCTTAAAGGATATATAGAGATTACATTGTGTCTATCTATCATAAAAATACTTTGGCATACTTAGTTGAGTTAGAGATGAATGACTTTGATGTAATTCGTGGCATGGATTGGCTTCACGCCTGTTGATTGTAGAACCCGAACCGTCAAATTTCAGTTACCAAATAAGCATGTCATAGAGTGGAAGATTGATTCTATTACGCCTAAGGATAAGTTTATTTCCTACCTTAAGGACAGAAAGCTAATCTCAAAAGGATGTATCTATCACCTCATGTGAGTTAATGCTCATGATGTAGAGTCCCCACCTTTTGAGTCAGTTCCAATTGTCAATGAGTTTCCCAATGTCTTCCCTGATGTTTTGCCTGGAGTCTCTCCTGATAGGGAGATTGACTTTGGGATTAATATTCTCCCTGATACCCAGCCTATCGTTATTCCACCATATAGAATGGCTCTTGCAGAGTTGAAGGAACTGAAAGAGCAGTTGAAATATCTCTTAGATAAGGGATTTATTAGGCTGAGTGTCTTACCATGAGGTGCTCCGGTCCAGTTCGTTCGAAAGAAAGATGGTTCCCTCAGGATGTATATAGAGTATCGCCAGTTGAATAAGGTGACCATTAAGAACAAATATCCCCTTCTAAGGATTGATGAATTATTTGACCAACTTCAGGGTGCCACTGTTTTCTCCAAGATAGACCTCAGATCAGGCTATCACTAATTGAAAGTGAGAGAATGTGATATCCCGAAGATGACTTTTTAAACCCCATATGGTCACTTTAAGTTCTGGTAATGTCCTTCAGATTGACAAATGCTCTTGCCGCTTTCATTAACCTGATGAACAGAGTATTCAGACAGTACCTTCATATGTTCGTAATTGTGTTCATTGATGATATTTTGGTTTACTCTAGAGATGAGGAAGAACATGCCAACCACCTTCGAATTGTTCTTCAAACCCTCAGAGATAAGGAGTTATATGCCAAATTTTTAAAATGTGAGTTTTGGATTAAATTAGTTTCATTTTTGGGCCATGTTGTCTTGGATGATGGTATTCGAGTGGATGTGCAAAAGATTGAGGCAGCTAAGAACTGGCCTAGACCCACCTCTCCAACTGACATAAGGAGTTTTAGGGCTTGGTTGGTTGCTATCGCAGATTTTTTTAGGGATTCTCTTCTTTGTCCTCGCTATTGACTAAGCTGACTCAAAAGAAAGCTAAGTTTAAGTGGTCCGACGAGCATGAGAAGAGTTTTCAAAAGTTGAAAACTAGACTAACAACTACACCAGTATTGACTTGCCCTGAAGGGACTAATGATTTTGTGATCTATTATGATGCTTCTAGAGTGGGATTGGGATGTGATCCGATGTAGAGAGGTAAGGTCATAGCCTATGCTTCCAGACAACTAAAGAACCATGAGAGGAACTATCCAACTCATGACTTAGAATTGCCTGTAGTGGTGTTTGCACTCAAGATTTGATGCCACTACTTGTATGAAGCATATGTGGATGTATCACAAACCACAAGAGCCTATAATACGTCTTCACCCAGAAAGAGCTTAACTTAAAGCAAATGAGATGGCTTGAGTTGCTCAAGGATTACGACATAAGCATCCTCTACCATCTAGATAAAGCTAATGTGGTTGTTGATGCCCTTAGTAGGTTGTCAATGGGAAACACTGCTCATGTGGAGGAAGAGAAGAAGGAGTTAGCCAAAGAGGTTCACCACTGGCACGTTTTGGAGTTCAACTAGATGAATCGGGCAAAGGAGGAGCTCTTGTGCATAATGGGTCTGCATCATCTCTGGTAGTAGAGGTGAAGGAGAAACAAGATCAAGATACTATTTTATTACAATTGAAGGCGGATGTGCATAAGTAGAAGGTTATGGCTATCGCCAAAAGGAGAGATGGAGTATTGAGGTATCAAGGCAAATTGTGTGTTCCAGATGTTGATGGTGTTTGAGAGAGGATCATGGGAGAGGCCCGTAATTCCAGATATTCCATCCATACAGGGTTTACCAAGATGTACCATGACTTGAAAGAAGTCTATTGGTGGAGTGGTATGAAGAAAGACATTACTGAGTTCGTTTCCAAGTGCCCGAATTGCCAACAAGTTAAAGTTGAACGCTAAAGGCCATATGGAGTAGCTCAAAATTTTGAGATTCTAGAGTGGAAATGGGAGGTGATTAACATGGACTTTTTCACAAACTTACCGAGGTCCCGCAGATAGCATGATTCAATTTGGGTGATAGTTGATTGGATGACAAAATCTGCACACTTCTTAGGGGTAAAGATGAAAAACATTACAAAGGATTATGCCCTATTATACATAAGGGAGATTGTCAGGTTTCATGGAGTTCCTTCGTCCATCATATCAGATAGAGGGGCTTAGTATACTGCCTGATTCTGGAAGTCCTTTTAGAAAGGCTTGGGTTCAAAAGTGAACCTTAGTACTGCATTCCAACCTCAGACTGATGGTCAGGCCAAGCGGACTATACAGACTTTGGAGGATATGTTGAGGGCTTGCGTCATTGACTTTAAAGTTAATTGGGATGACCAATTTCCTCTGATTGAGTTTGCCTACAACAATAGCTTTCATTCGAGCATCCAAATGGCTCCTTATGAGGCCCTCTATGGGAGGATATGTAGATCGCAAATTGGATGGTTGAAGGTAGGTGAAGCAGGGTTGATTGGGCCAGACTTGGTACATCAGGCTATGGAAAAGATAAAGATTATCCAACAGAGATAGAGAACTGCACAAAGTCGTCATAACTCTTACACTAATGTTAGAAGAAGAGACTTGGAGTTTGAGGTCAACAATTGGGTATATCTGAAAGTGTCTCTCATGCAGGGTGTAATGAGATTCAGTAAGAAGGGAAAGTTGTGTCCTCAATAAATTGGTCACTACCAAATTGTGAAGAGAATGGGAAACGTAGCTTATGAGTTGGAGCTACCACAAGAGTTGGCCACCGAATCTGGTCTTTCACATTTCTATGCTTAAGAAGTGTTTGGGAGATCCGTCCTTAGTTGTGCCTGTTAAAAGCATTGGAATGAAAGATAGTTTGAGTTATGAAGAGATCCCAGTCCAAATCCTTGACCATTAGGTTCGCAAGTTGAGAACCAAAGAGGTTGCTTTTGTAAAAGTGTTGTGGAGAAGTCAATCCATGGAAGAGGCTACATGGGAAGCTGAAGAGGATATGAAGGCTAGATACCCTCACCTATTTGTGCCTTCTAATGATGAAATCGATGGTAATAATCCATTTCTACTCTCTGAGTCACTTTCCCATTGTTGAGTTAAGTTCTTATCTGTGAATTGATGTTCTTCTTGAGTCTATGAGTATTAAAGTATGCATGTCTTTAATTGTATTTTTCCTAATGGTGATGTTAGAAGTAGTCTTTCAATTCTGAATCCTGAGTTGAGGTTGATTTTAGGAGTATGAGTATCCGAGTGTCCAAATATCTGACTTCATTCTTGATAGGTCTCTTAGCTACCCATCATTCGAGGACGAATGATCCCAAGGGGGGGATATTGTGACACCCCATAACTCTATCCTCACATGTACCCATGTTTCAAGCCTTATTCTTATATGTGAGAAGATATTTAGGGTCATAAGAGACCTTTTGTACTTAGTCGAGTTCAAAACTTTCCCATAAATTGAGTTTCTAGTGTTGGATTATACAAGGGTAAAATTTAAACGATCATAACTCTTAGCATACAAATAATTAGGTGGCACATGACGTACCAAATAAAATCTCTTTGAATTAGCTTTCCAATGCAACTGGTTTCACCTCATTTGGACTTCAGAGTCAAAAGTTATGGTTGTTTTACTGAAAACTACCAGAGTAGAGTGGTATTACGAAACCCTTTTACGGGTTGTAGAATGAAGTACGATCCGTCTTCTAACTTGTGAAAAAAAGTCCTGAAACTTAAAATTTTGGTTCCAAACTTTACGAACCCATCTACAGGTCGTAGAACCTTCTATTAGCTGTAGAATGGGCTCGTAAAAGTGAAGCGGAGACCCCGAAATTGGGCCAAAACTTTACAGAAGGGTCACTATGGGCCGTGGAACTTTCTACGAGCCATAAATGGGCCCGTAGATGACTTTTAACAACTTTTTAAGAAAGGTTATTTTAGTCTTTTTTCACCCTTTCAAATCCAAGGATTGATGTTTTTACACCTAGATAAAGCCCTAAACATGTCAGTTTAACACTGTTACGCTAAATCACTCTCTCAAACATAGAAACAAGGTTTCAAGAGAGAAAAGGGCTAGGGTATGAAGACAAACTTGAGAATTCTTCCAATCTCTTTCAAGGTTCAACACTTCCAGGTATGTAAGGCTAACCAAAACATGGATCCTGTTCTTCCATGTGCCCCATAACCCGAATTGATGAAGTTGTAAGTAAAATTGAGTCTCCCATGAATGGTTCTTGAAGTTTTTTTTTAAATTCTAATGCATATCTATATAATTTTGCATGAATTACCGTTTTTATGAATTGAATGCTTGAATTAGATTATTTTGCCATACTATATGGACCCTAGCACGATTTCTTATCATTTCCATATATTTTACTTACATGAGCATAATTTGAGCCTAAAGAGTCTACGGAATCCCTAAGTGCTTTAATTCTACATATGTTCTCCTAAATGCTATGAGTTAGAACGATGCATGATTGAGTCCTTTTGAGTCAAGAACTGAACCTTAAAAGGATGTAACCAAAGGGTTGATAGTTGATGTGATGAGTTAAGTTGATAAATGTCCAATGAGACTAGATGAATGTGTTAACCATAGGGTTGATGTCTTATGAGCATCTTGAGTCTTGGGAGGAGTATTGAGCCTCGAATTGAGTAAGAGTAAGTCCAACTCGAACTAAATAACTGCGTAGCCCGCGTAGGAGAGGATTGAACCGTAAAATCGGATGTTTCCTATTGACCCAAAATGAGGACTTGATGTTACTGATTTTAGATCCATTGATCGGATGTCCTATACCCCCCAGACAGGGTATTGGATGGATGTGGCATGACATCACTTCGTTGTATCATCACCGGATCATAGGTGATGGTTGTCGTTTAGAGAAACTCCCAAATAGGCCTTGATAGTACTCTGAGTCGATGGGACGTAGATGATGGATGAGTAGTCACTGTCTATATTACATTCTTACTTTAGACTCTTGACATGATGATTAAGTTTCCTATTTCTTGAGTTAAAACTATTTGAGTTGATGTTATTCTTCCTTTACATTTTGTCATTTTACATACTCGTACATTCCATGTATTGACGTTCATTTGGGCCTGCATTTTTTCATGATACAGAGACAGGTACTAGCGGTCATCAATGGGCGGTAAGGACCTAGCTTTCAGTTGATTGGTGAGCCCTCCCCTACTCTCGGAGGACATTACGTTTTAATTCTAGCTTGACTTAGACTCGTCTTATTCTATTTAGAGGTAGCCATGGTCTGTCATTGGCACCATTATTCAGATGTTTAGATGCTTCATAGACTAGATTGTATTGGATTTTATTATTGACTAGTTTCTTTCACACTAGTCCTACTTAGTTGATGGATAGACTGTTTGGCCTTTGATTTTTATTTCATCATTACTTTTCATTTGGTATTCTTATTCATTGATGTCTTTCGCTATTAGAATGTGATCGAACGAATGTGATGAGGCCGAGTGGTTCGCTCGGGGGCTAGCAATAGTCTTTGAGTGTCGATCACGCCAAGGGTACCTCCTCGAGGTGTGACAACAATTTTAAGAGGGGATATATGACTTAAGCCTAAAAATTTAACAAAATACTTATATTTTATTTATAAATAATATATAAATATTATAAAATTTATATATATAATTTCTCGAATCAGTTTGGTCACTTTTACGATTTTTTTAGTAAAATCAAAATTAAACCAGATATTTAAAACCAAACCTAATCAAACAAAATTAAATTTCATTTCTTTTAATCAAATTTGATTTGAATTACGGTTCGATTGATTTTTTTAATCATAACCCTAAATAACCCTTCATATATATATATACACAGGGAGAAATGATTTTCACAGTACTAATGGTAAAAATGCTAAATAAGGAAAGATTAATTGTATCGAATGTTTGCACCAAATTAAATTAATGCACAACACTTGTGAGCTGAAGTCCTTTGAAGGCGAATAATTACTACTATTAATAAGAGGTTACAAACATACGTATGACTACAATGCGAGAATCGAACATTGAGTGGAAAAAAAAATTATAAGCACACATGTGATGTATCACATGTGTGCTTGCCATAAAAGCTAATTGGGTATAAATATATGGTGCCCACCTCAACTTCATTCATTTTTTCAAAACTATTTCTTTGCCATGCAGAGTACTAACTGATAAAGACAAATAAAGCCTCCTTTGTTACAAATTTGTTTTTACAAAAAAAATTGGTTTTTTAAAATTATTTTGAGTTTATGCATATAAATAATTGATTTTAATAGTATTAGATTATTAAAAAGATATTTTTAATAATTTCAAAGTCTTTTCTCAATAAAATTATATATTGGGGAAAAAAAGTTCGTTCTTTTTATTTATGTTGATTTTATGATATAAACAATTAATTTTTTTAATAGTATTAGATTATTAATAAGACATTTTTAATAAATAATATTTTAAATAATTTATATATTTAAAAATGATATAAAAAATACTATAAATCATAATAATTAATAATTTAAATTATTTAAAAATTGTGATTAAAAAATTTTAGTTAACTATAAAATTTTATCCATGCGACATAAATTTTGATCAAATATATACACATTGAAGGAGTGTTGGCACAGATTCCTAATCTTATAAGAGGCCTCTTCTTAATAGGTAAAACCGTAAATTAAATAACAAAATCAGCGACAATTGACACGTATAAGCTAATCCACTTTGGGATGGAATCAATTCAGCGGTAAACATTTATTGAGAACAAGTTATCCACATAATTAATTTTGAAATTAATTATTTTTTAATAAGTCAAATCATCATATATATAAAATAATTTATCTCATTATAAAGATAAATATGGTGAGATAAATAATTTAAGAACTATCTAATATCCTTAACTAGAAGTAAATAAAACCAAACTGAAAATCAAACCGAATCGCAAACTAAGTCAATCCGACAAAAAAAGTTCAACTAATGGTTTAGTTTGACTTGGTTTGGCATTGGAAAAAAAACTGACAATATTTAGTTTGATTTGGTTTTAACTTTAAAAAGTCAATCCGAGACCAACCAGACATCATTATATATATATAGTAGAGGTAATTACCTTTTTGAGTTCTTTTAATAAAATATTTACTACATTTAAATATATATTTTTATTTATTACTTAGGTATATCATATTCAGAAAATATTTATCATCTATATAGCAACTGTATTATGTATTAAAAGTGAAGTGAATTATATATGTAATGTATATGTATTATAAATGTATTAAAATATATTATTTTATTTTGACTTAAAAAAACATTATGTGTTAAAATGAATTTAGCACGTAAGAAGTAATACACTATGCAGAAAAATAAATTTGCATGCAATATAAATATATTATAAGTGTCTTAAATAAAAAATTTAATTATGTATTAAAAGTAAATTATATATGCATTAAAATTATATAACTATAAATCGTAACTCTTAATATGGTATATTTAGGTAAGTTTTTCATATTAGTAACTTTAATAAAATTCAAATTAATACAAATGCTAGTAAAAGAAACTTAGTTCAACAATAAGAATGACAATAAAAATTTGCATGCAATATAAATATACTATAAGTGTCTTAAATTAAAATTTTGAATTATTTATTAAAAATGAA
This sequence comes from Solanum rostratum, assembly GCA_029948455.1. NCBI lineage: Eukaryota > Viridiplantae > Streptophyta > Magnoliopsida > Solanales > Solanaceae > Solanum > Solanum rostratum. The sequence continues at coordinate 50,409,938 of CM057056.1, read as the reverse complement.
TTTTATATATATCTATATATATATATATATATATATATTAAAATGATATAACTATAAATGGTAATTATTTTCTAAACATAGTATATTTAAGTAAATTTTTCATATTAATAACTTTAGTAAAATTCAAATCAATACTAATGCTAGTAAAGAAATTTAGTTCAACGCTAAGAATTACAATAATAATGAATATTTCTTCTTTAGTTTTACATTGATTTAGACTATTAAAATACATACCTAATCAAAGTTTTTTTATATTTAATATTTACTCATATAATTAATAACTACTTATTATCTTATTTTAGCATGATATACTTTAAAATGATTTTTTATATTTGCATGACTAGTATTTAAGGTTATAATTATTTTCATTATGACTTATTTATTTACAATATTTATTTCATGCAATTTCATTATTACCTTTATTGAATATTTTAGTATCTTCACTCATATCATATTTTGTGTTTTTCTTAGAAAAACACATTAAATATTTATATTTTAATAAGACTAGAAAGATATTTGAAGCTCGAGTTCAATCCATATTTTTGAATGCTTTACTGAAAAATCTAAAAAACTCAAACACGAGAAATCCAAAAACAAATTAAAGAACTGCAAAAACTTAAGAAAGTCGAAAGTTAAAAAACTCAAGTTTTATTAATTTGATTTGATTTATTTATTTAAAAACTCAACACATGCAATTTGTTTGTTTAGGATTTGAAGAATCCAAACCAACGCACTCCATACACCTCTACCTCCAACCATAACATAGGTTAAATAATCTTAAATTTTATCTCGCAATTTCTATTCCTTATACCGCATATCAAATGACTCCCACGAGTGGTTAGTATAGAGAAAAATGATTTTATAGAAAATATTCTTGTTTTCTTACTTATTTTCTTGTGCTCGATACGCACGATGAAGATAAGGAGGGGGTGGATGAGGCAAGGCCAAGGTGGGGTAGGTGGTTGTGAAAGAGGGTAGAAAACATGAGTCATTTACCCTACTCGATTCGGGAGGTCATTTTATCTTCAAGGATCTTGTTTCTTGAAGAAAATATTTTCAAAAATTTTAACCAACTGAAAATGAGAAAAAGAGGATCCAGACCACACGCTCTAAAGAAAAATATATGTTGCCCTTCAATCTTCCTTTCTCCACAAAGAGACTTGAAAACTTTTTACATCCAAAACTGACATGTAAAGAGAAGAGCAGTCAGATTTTGAGTTGAACATGAATATTCCTGCATCAGAGGAAAAAGATGTCTAGAAAGCCATACTCCCAGCAAGCCTGCTTTCTGAGATTCTTCTGTCTATTGCTGCATCTATTGAGCTCATCTGAAAGAAGAAACCAGAGAGTGTTTTAGGACAGAAATGTTGATATTAATCAGAATGACAAACAAGTTGAAAATCATAGGATGCTTCTGATACAATGAGATTCCTAACCCGGCAAAAGAATCTGACCTGAGCCAAGACTGAACCTCTGTTTGACCATATGTCAACAGTATAATCAAAATAATTTACAAGCATCTGGTAAGTGTGCACTTGCTCACTCAAACCCAAACCTTTAGGCCAAGCACACAGGCGAAGATATAAACACAGAAAATGAAATTTCCAAGGACAAATACATACACTTGATTCATAATCCTCTTCCTCAGAGTAGATGGTCGCCTCCTTGACAGAAATATTATTACTTAATTACGAGCAAAAGATAATGAAAATACATACTTGAATCTTTTGATGACCACACTTGTTGGGATTCCTTGCCAACCGGAGAGTGGCCAAATATAAAAGAGCAAAGGAACTAATGGGGGTTGAAACATGAAGTATGATTGATTGGATTATCAGATATTCCTCCAAGAGTTTATTAGATAGATTCAGCAAGAGGAAGGAGAATGGGAACAACTTACAATTTGCTTTACAAAAAGAAAAGAATAGTAAACTGAATCTGAGAAATGGAATGCAACACCTCCGGACAGGTGTGCAACTCAAGTCCATACCCAGATGAAAGAATACCAGTTCTAGGTAATGATAACTTACCTGGCTAGTCTCATCATGCACCTGGTACTTTTGCAAGGACATTCGTCTTTCCTCCTGCAAAATTGCACATCACCATTCAGCATCACAGTTACCAACAATAAATGAATTCCATGAGAAAAAGTGAAGGCTACAAACCATGGACATAGCTTCATCATCCCAGACCAAGTAGACCTCATTTGAAGCTGGAGCTTTGTTAGTAATTACAGGAGGTGGTCCAATTGAGGGTCCACCAGTATTAGGGCCAGAGGCATAAGAATGCAAATTTACTATTGCTGAAGCTGCAAAGGAAAAATGAATGTGAAAAAAAAAAAAGATCGAATTATTGACTTTTTTGAAAGTTTTGAGTGTGTAACAAAGTCATACAAAGAGTTACCCATATGATCAACAGCTAGCCTATAAAAAGCAAGATTCACATTTTCCGCCCATTAAACCTCTATTTAAGGCTAATAAAGAAGATGTGTAGAATGATAGCATAGAGTCGGTCAGAATATCGAAACAACTGAAGTGAACCTAATCTAGAGAAGACAAAAAATGTGGCCTTTTTTCTTTTCCACAATGAGTGGCATCACAAGACACATCATATCTTTAACATCCATGTAAAACTGTTCGTGAACAAATTGACTATCAAATCCAATCAACACACACGAGTAGTTATAACATCATTATTTAAGATTTTGTTTGGGTATAACTGAGAAATCTGTCATTTCCAACTTCGAAGCTCATGATAATGAGCCCACACATCTACCCTTCTCCATTTGAATATTAAGCTAAGTTTGATCTTGTGACTTACATGATTACATCTACTACACATTCCACGGGATACCATCTTTACCATTGAATCAAAGCTATGGAGAATGCTAGTAAAGATCTTAAAATGCCAAAGCCAACAAATAATCCATGAAACTACAGATGCAGAATATTCTAACGGGTATACTTTTTACTCTACGTGTATGTTCAATCAAATAGCACATCACCTCAACTATGACAATAACAGAGTTACTTCAGCCAGGTGCTGCAACCACTTTCCCGTAGTTAGAAAATTACCATCAATGCTTTTATTTTTTGTGGGGGAAAGGGGGAGGGGGTTGTGGAAGAATCAAGTATAACCAATAGAATTTGTATTGGAATTCGAACCAAAAAAAACTCTTTACATAATGACAAAGGTATCCTATCTCTGGCCCCAGAACAATGTGGCCATAGTTCCACCATAAGAAAAGCATTACAAATTTTAACAATACAGGTCAACGAGAGAATAAAGCATTGGTTACCTGCAACCTGATAGCCAACGGTTGAAGCAGAATAGTTTCCCATGTTAGGGGCAGTTGAGTTATTCACTTCAGCAGACGAGCTTAATGGCACACTTGCTGTCATCATCGGCAAACTTCGAACAAAATTGTTGTTAGGAACCACAGGAAACAATGGTTGAGACACAGGAACAGGTGGGTTAGATACTGGAAGTCCCGGAGGAGCAACAGGTAATGATGGTTGAGGTGTAGGCGGTGCTGTTGCTAGAACTGGAGGCCTCACATTCTGCACAGGAAACAGGGGTTGTTGTGGCAAACCCATAGGTGCAGGAGGTGGAATCGTGACAGCAGGATACTGTGGATACCAAGGTGGGGGGCGAGGGGGAACTGGCCAACCAGTAGGACGCATTGGAACAGCAGGATTGTAGCTGCAATAAAGAGGAAAAATCCATGAAAGAATTGACATACTTATTTACTTGTCAGAACTTTTGAGAACATTCTTATAACTAGCATTTTAAGCAAGCAGGAAATAACAATTAACAAAATTATAGAAGTGGCATGTTTTATAACCTATCTGCCAGAAATCAAACTATTTTCTTTGAGAAAAATCTCGACCAATTTCAAAAATGAAAAATAGAAAAGCTCAGTTCTGACTGGAGAACTGCCATTTCACCACCTTTTTTTTTTTTTAATAATAAAGATTTCCCCAATTTGTCCTATAACTCTCTCTCCCTCCAACGAGTGCTTCTCCATTAAAGTTTCTATTACACTAGGTGATAACCTAATCTTTATTTCGGGTGATAAATCATTTGGGTCAGCAAATATTAGTGATGATCGCATCCATTGGTTCTCAACCATGGAATAAGGCAGACGCTTAACAAGCAATATCAAGATCCATGAAAAAAAACCTTTGTTGGCTGTGCCAATCCTGCGAATAGCAACTAAAGGGACAGGAGATTTATACAGAAGATGGAGAAGGAAAAAACAATCTAATCTACACAGGGTCTACCAAAACTACACCATGTGTGGTCGATTCTCAAGGGTGGAAGTGTGACTAAGAGATCAGATAAAGAGCCAGCGGAATGATTTATTGTTGGACAGAAATTGCAGTGAGAATCCTCCGTCATCTGGAAAATCAATGTTCATGTGCACCGCTGATGCCATTAAAAAAATCCTTTTCTGCAGCTGCAACAATTTTGAGCTCACCAGCAGAGGCAGCAACGACTCTGCTTGGGCATGATAGCAATCATGCTATTGCTAGGTGTCTAATATGAAAATCCAGTAACCCATTCAACCACAGCCCAAAGGCAGAAACTATCGATAAACGGTTTATCTCGAGATGAAAAATCGATGCTGCCTAAAAGTTACGCCAATTGACCAGAATCTTTTCCTTTTTGAATTCCCATCGAGATAGGAGGCAGCTAGAGCCTGAAAAAACATCTGACACTGAAATAGTGGTTGCCAGATACTGGCAGAACGAAAGGGCAATCACCTTCACAAGTATCTGTGTTAAAGCTTTTGGATCTCATTGAATGCTTAGATACCTTCAAATTCATTGTAAAAGATGTTGAGGGTTTGTCAGAGTCGACGACACAAAAGGTTCCATTTCGTGTTGACCATTTGTCCATCATAATGGAACACCCAAACTTCCTCCAATGTACGTTATGTTCCTCAACAATCTTGTCTATCTTCTTAACCTCTTTTTTAAATGAGAAACTCTAACTTCATGACAGCTAGGAGGGCTTCATCCCTAGGCCATGTTGTCCTACAACTGCATGAATTTATCAAAAGTTTTGTAATTGACACAATTAAAAGGGATCCCTACATCATAGAACTGTGATGCAAAAGCAGTTACAGCTCGCTCCCCTAATATCTTCTTGCTTTCATCTAATTTTTGCTTTTCTAAGCTTCCCTTCTGCTACGATTCTAAGAAAAACTAAAGATTGAGAGGACCTTTCTTCATGATCCACTAGAAGACATTTTGTCAGTTTTTGAGGGGGGAAACACCATTCATCATCTTCTTTGATGATATTAACCAGAGAGACACCATGTCTCATTTGATTTTTTGGATTACTAGTAGCCTTATTTTTAACACTCGCTTTTACATCAGCCCTAATTTCAAGCAAACAACCTGGACATGCTACTATATTTTTATAACCACCAATTAAATGTTGCTTGTGACGACCACCATTCTAAGTGTTTTTACAAAATACACATATAACAGAATCTCTTGTTGGGCCTTGCATACCATAATTCCAACTTATATATCTCTCTTTTTGTCATTCTTTCTGCTACCGTCAGATAGTACCATTGAAAATTACTGTTTATAGGCAAAAATTTAATGCATAATTAGTATATACCTAAATTGAACTGGGCAGAAAATAAAAAATAAATGGACTGGAAAATGAAATATAAAAACTGGGCAGAAAAATGGAAAACAGAAGACGGAAAACATAGGGAAGAAGTTGTGAAAGGAGAGGAAAGAATTTATTGGAAACAGAGGAGAAAGAAGAAAGGATCTGCCAGAAACGAAAGAAAAAGAAGAAAGAAGAAGAAGAGAAGAAAGATCAAAGAAGAAGAAATGTACCTTTTAAAGCTGAAGAGATCAAGGGACAGATGGAGATCGCCGTCGACTGAAAAAGGTAAATAGAAAAAAACCCTAAATTTATTGCAAGAAATATTGGAGAAAGATTTTATTTAATTGTGTACGTATATTACTACATAGAAATCCTATTAATAGATACTACATTATAATCCTTTACCAAGTAGGAAACGACATATTATTCCTATTCCAATTCTAAATAGGATTATATATACCTATTCTTATTTAAACACTCCCCTCAAGCTGGTGCATACAAATCATAAGCACCTAGCTTGTTACAGATATAATAATTAATACGAGGACTAGTGAAAGACTTGGGTGAAGATATCTGCAAGCTGATCACTTGACTTCACAAACTTTGTAACAATATCTCGAGAGTAATTTTTCTCTAACAAAGTGACAATCAATCTCGATGTGCTTGGTCCTTTCATGAAACTCTGGATTTGATGCAATATGAAAGGCCGCTTGATTATCACACACAAGTTCTACCTGATTATCACACATAAGCTCGCAAGTTGCTGCAGCCATTGGTCAATATTCTGCCTCTGCACTCAACCGAGCAACCACATTCTATTTCTCGCTTTTCCATGACACCAAATTACCTCCTACTAATAAACAATATCCAGACGTAGAACGTCTATCAGAGAGTGATCCTGCCCAATCGACATCTGTATATCCCGTGATATGCTCATGGCCTTGATCTTCGAAGAGTAGTCCTTTTCCGAGAGCTGATTTTATATATCGCAGACTGCGAACAACTGCATCCCAAAGACTATCATAAGAGGAAGTCATAAACTGACTTACAATAGTCACAAGGAAAGAGATGTCAAGTCGAGTCACTGTGGAATAATTTAACTTTTGCACCAGCCATCTATACCTTTCAAGATTACTGAGTGGCTCCTCCTGACCTGAAAGCAGTTTAACATTCAGATCCATAAGAGTGTCAATGGGTCTACATCCTATTATTCTTGTCTCCTCAAGAATGTCTAAGGCATACTTGCGTTGAGAAATAACAATATTTGATCCAGACTGAGCAACCTCAATACCTAAAAAATACTTTAATCTGCCAAGGTCTTTGGTCTAAAAATGCTAAGGGAAGAGGGTCAAATATACCCCTGAACTATTTGAAATGGAGCAAAAATACCCCTTTGTTACGTTTTTGGCTCAAAAATACCCTTCCATTAAATTTTTGGCTAAAAAATAACCCCCTCCTCTAACAGAAAATAAAAAAGGGTTAAAAATACCCACCGAACTACCAGAAATGGAACAAAAATACCCCTTGGTTAGATTTTGATTCAAAATACCCCCCCCCCCTCCCTCCCCCCAAAATTTTGCAAAAAAAACACAATGAAGTGACACCATTCATATTATGTGGACAAAAAGCGCCACGTTGAGCCCTATTTAGGGACCCAAGAGGCTTTCTCCTCGGATATTAGGTTTGAGACTACTTTTCATGTCAAAAGGGATTGTTATTTCACTTGCAGATATCTCAAAAAGTCGATCTCTGAATGATGACAATGATTCATCCTCGTTGTAATCGTTGCTTCTTCCTTTATCAGGATCTCGAGTTTAATAGGAACCAATTCTTCAAATTTTTCAAACCCACAAAACTTGTATAAAAAATTGCTATGCTCATGTTAGCAATATAACACTATTAATACAAGTTATCATTTTCAAGAGATAATTCAGTTGCAACCATAAATAAAAGTTTTATATATATATATAATAAGAATTTGGACTACTCAAAGTCTTAACAAAAATTGATTTGAACATGGGTTTGGGTTAAAATTTTTAATGAAAGAGGGATATTTTAATAACAACTTTAAAATTTTAACGGAGGGGTATTTTTTTAATCGAAAACTAACGTAGGGTATTTTTGCTCTATTTCTAATAGTTAAGGGGTATTTTGGCCTTTTTAGATTTCTGTTAGGATGAGGGGTATTTTTTAGTCAAAAATTTAATGGAGTATTTTTAAGCAAAAAATATAACGGAGGGGAATTTTGAACCAAAACGTAACAAAGGGGTATTTCTGCTCCATTTCAAATAGTTCAGGGGTATTTTGACCCTTTTCCCAAATGTTTAAAGAGATGTTGCTTCAAACTAGTAATACCATCTTGATCAATGCCAATGATAACAATATCATCAACATAAACAACCAAATAAATACACAGATTTGGTGCAAAATACCAATAAAATACAGAGTGATCAAGTCCACTACGAGTCATGCCGAACTCCTAAATTATTGTGCTAAACTTTCCAAACCGACTCGAGGAGATTGTTTCAGACCATAGAGTGATTTACGCAATCGGCTTACAAGTCTATTAGACTCTCTCTAAGCGACAAAATCAGGTGGTTACTCCATACAAACTTCTTCCGCAAAATCACCATGTAAAAAGACATTCTTAATGTCCAACTGATGAAGAGGCCAATGATGAATGACAGCCATGGATAGAAAAAGATGAACAAATGCTACTTTAGCCACGGGAACAAATATCTGAATATATCCTTTGGCAATAAGGCGAGACTTAAGCCGATCAACCTGACCATCTGGACCAACTATTACTGCATAAACCCAAACAATGGATTTACTTGCATTTACCTGCTGGAAAGGGGACAAGTTCCCAAGTGTCACTCGTATGTAAAGCAGACATCTCATCAATCATAGTCTGCCTCTATCCAAAATGAGAAAGTGATTCACCTGTAGTCTTAGGAATGGAAATAGAGGACAAAGATGATACAATAGCATAATAGGATGATGTGAGACGATGATAACTCAAAAAAGTATAATGTGGGTTAGCATTTCGAGTGGACCGTATACCTCTTTGAGGTGCAATCAATTGGGTAGGAGTAGGCAAATCCATAGTAGAAGCAGGGTCCGGCGCATGACATGAGTCATCTAGAACTGGTGCCGGATGTGACGACGATGATATGTTAAGAGAGGTGGAGATTTGTTGGGTTTTGTCAGAGGTGGCACTATAATTGGGGATTCCTCAAAAGTTGGTACAAATAGGACCTGAGGTAGAGGTAAGACCTCAGAGATATCCAGATATCACATGATGTATAGTAAGGTTGAGATTCAAAGAATGTGACATCGGCGGACATAAGATATCGACTAACGTCAGGAGAATAATAACGACACCCTTTTTGAACTCGAGAGTAACCAAAAAAGACACATTTGAGAGCAAGGGGATAATTTATCTTTTCCTGGAGCTAAGTTATGAACAAAGCATGTGCTCCCAAAGACACGAGGAGGTATAGAATGGAGATGTGACAAAGGAAACAGTCTGGAATATGGAATCTGATTTTGAATAGAAGATGAGGGCATTCTATTAATTAAATAACAAGATGCAAGGATAGCATCACCCCAAAAATGCAGTTGAACATGGGACTTAATGAGAAGAGTGAGAGCGGTCAAAATAGAAGGCCTTTTCTTTCGTGCTGCTACACCGTTCCGCTGAGTGGTGTATAGACAAGATGTCTGGTGAATAATTCCTTGGAATGTGGGATTTTCACTGGGTATATTGTTGTTGTATAGAAAATAACTCTGAACGATCTTTTGTTAAGAAATCCTAAGTACATCTTGAATAATCATCAATGAAATAACGAAATCCTAAGGTTGAACTAACTCGACTAGGAACCCAAAAATCTGAATGAACCAAAGAAAAAATAGACTTGAAACGACCCTCAGAACTACGTGAAAATGTAGCACAAGTGTGTTTCCCAAGTTGACACGACTCACAATCTAATGAGAATAAACTAGACAAACTAGGCACCATCTTTCGCAGTTTAGATAGACTAGGATGTCCCAAACGTTCGTGAACTAGGTCGAGAGGATTTGTAATGGAGCATACTGTGAAGAAATTTGAAGAGGTAACATAGTAAAGGCCTTGTGATTCATGTCCTGTGCCAATCATCTGTCCCGTACTGAGGTCCTGCTTAAGGAAAAACTCATCAAAAAAATAAATGCCACAATATGTAAGGCTCGCGTCAAAAGACTAATAGATGCCAAATTAAAAGGAGAACCAGGGACATAAAGAACAGAATCTAAGGTGACAGAAGGTAAGGGTTGGGCTTTTCCAACCCCTTTTGTTTTTATTTGGATCCCATTGGCTAAAGTAATAGCAGTAAGAGATTGTGAATAAACAATATCAGACAAAAGTGATTTCTTACCAGAAATGTGATCAAAAAAAGCGCATGAGTCCATAACCCATGATTCAAGAGTACTAGATTGTGAAACACAAGCAAAAGAATTACCCGCAACAAGAACAATAGGTTGAGGAACTGATGCTACTTGTGGAGACATTTGCTTACTTGCTCGATACTAAAGGAACTCATTACATTCTGCCTAAGCAACAATAGCATACCCAGTGGAGTCCCACAAGTAGGGTCTAGGGAGGGTAGAGTATACGCAGACCTTACCACTTACCTCACAAGGTAGAGAGACTGTTTCCTGAGAACCATCATTTCAACAACCCATAAGCAGAATAAACTAGATATAAGAAAAATGTGAAGGGAAAGGAAGGGAACAGAAAGGACGACTAACAACACAAAGCACATGATAGGGTGTAAATCAACCTGATATAACGATAACATCAACATGTATACGACAGGTAATGACAACACATAGTATAAAACACGATTACTCCTGGAAGGAGAGGCATAACATAGAAATTTTATATAAAAGGTATTCCATTTTCTTCAATTTCACCTTAGCTTTTGTATTGATTACAGAAATCGTTAAAACCGTCCAAACTTTCCCCATCGATTTTGGTCAAAGTACCCGAAATCGGTTGACCAAATCAGACACAGATCCCATACCCACGCGCACATCCATGTCGTGTCAACACGAGTGCGACACCAAAATTGAAGAGTCTGAGCAACTTAGGACATCGGATTCTTGTTTTTTATGTTGGCCATTCGAGATACCACATCATAAAATCGAGATATGTCATCAATACATAAAGCAGGAGCCCTTTCCCAAACTGAATAACATGTCTGGAATGGGCGAAACAAGGGCATCAACTTGGAATCAATAGATCGCCATAGGAGACTACACAATTGAGCATCAACCTTCTCTCATTATGAGTTGGCTATCACAGATTCCTCATTGGCCTTTCTCTTCATCTACCACACAAGCATTGGTTGTGAAGTGGTCGTAGACACCTTCACCTTTGCACCATAATTCAATCGAAGAAGCCCATGCTAAATAGTTGGAACTGCCCATTAATGGTTCTAAAGTGATCATAGGATTTGAACTTCCTATTTCTGTACTTTTGGAGCCAAACATATCAGTTCCAAAATATAATTTCTGAAATCAAACTTTTGTATTCCAAAAAAACTAGGATACAAATTCCAGGAATCCAAAACAGAAGGGAAAAAAATAATATCACCGGAAATCAGATCTGTCCACTGTAGATTGGTCAAAAATTAAAAAAAATATGGTCAGCCTTCGAATGCAGAGGCGACCCCACTGGAGAAAAGATATCAGAAAAAACTGGCCAGAAACTTCCACACACGTCGGAATCTGACTAGAACTTGTCGAAACCCTAATTCCAGAGGTCAGAATCCGGAAATAATTGCATAGATAGCCTCGAATAGAGAGGCGACCCCGCTGGAAAAAACATGGCTACCAAAAAGTAGCTGAAACTAACTTCCCATGCCGGCGCGTGGTCAAATCTCGCTGGAAAACTGCCACCTTTGAGCGGGGCGCGCGAGGGCAATTTTTCGGTGGTTTTTTTCGTGGGGTTTGGTCGCCCAAGCGTCTCGAGCCTAGTGATGGTGTTGGTTTTCACACAACACCCACAAAATGAAATGACACAAATCAGCCCCAAAACAACCGCCGGAAATTGATGCACAATGACTTTTTTTCCCTCACCGATGCTCTGGTACCATGTGAGAAATATTGGAGAAAAATATTATTGAATTGTGTATGCATATTACCGCATAGAGACCTAATTTATAGATACTACAACATAATTCTTTACCAAGTAGGAAACAACTACTATTCCTATTCTAACATTTACATTGTAAGTTTTCAAGGTTGTGGTTTTTCCCCTTTCTGAAAAGGCGACGCCTGGCCTCTCCACCTTTTTTTATCACTGCTTTGCAAGACAGAGGCGAGGCATCACCCCTAAAACACTGAGTTAACCTCTACAATTAAAGTAGCTTTGCCCCTATAAATTGCCCATTATTTTTTTTGGATTTTCACTAGCTTAGTTACATATATATGGAGCTAGCACAACTTTTGCTTTTGGGTCTATAATGCATCCTCTTGATGTTTTTCAATGATATCACTGTTACTTCATAAAAAAAGGATATTGATGTAATGTACTTGTATTATAATAGCATAGTACGAGCTAAGACATTGTTGTAAACATTGTACTAAAAACCTTAATAACTGGCCTTCAATCCCAGTCTAAACAATATTCAGCTTTTTCCCAATAATCATGGTGTTCAGCCTACCTCCCGCTAGCACAAGTATAGGTTTACTTTGTCTGCCAATGCTTGGTCGGGACATATTGGAAGAAATCATCTAATGTTTTTACCTCTATTGGGATTTGAACCTAATACCTCATGGCTCTCAACCGATTGCATTGACTACTAGGTCATGCCCTTGGGAGCTTAACATTTTGCTTTTTAACCAAGCAAGCTAATACTAACATAGAGATTCTTCAGAAAGTAAACAATACGTAATCATAGCATGGACATTAAAGACAAGTATAGAAAAGAGAAAGTACAAAGCATGTTTGGGTTCATTACAAAGATCATAAATCAACTAAAAAAGGAAAAAATCCAACTCAAGGTGAATGTTTTCTAAGGGTGCTCAATATTCTGTCTTTTAACTAAAAAACAAATCTTAACATAGAGACTCTTTAAAAAGAAAAGAGTAAGTTATCCTGGCATGGAGATTAGAGACAAGAATAGAAATGAGAAAGTACAAACAAGTTCAGGTCCATTACAAAGATCAGAAATCAACTTTAAAAAGAAAGAAAAAGAAACAGCTCAAGGTGAGTATTTTCTACTCAGCTTCTCCTGATCTACCCACACCAAATGAAGATTTATTTTGCACTTACCTCTCTCAAGTTTGTCTCATCACAGTATTAGCTTCATTCCTGCCTATTAATACATCTCACATTGATTTCTCTGCATTACAACAGTTTTCTCGTTTTGGGGGATGTTATAAGTTCATCTTCAATTGATTCCATCTAACAAAACACAGAACCTGTTCTAGCAACAGACTCTTGTCGTCCAAAAACATATGAACGGAAGAAATATTGATCATGGAATGACCCCTAACTTCTGATTTTAAGCTTCTCGGCTATTTCACCTGATTCCACATAATTTCGTTGCTACTAGAAAAGAAGCCATATATCAAAAGTTTTAAAGAATAGCATATGAAATGAAAAAGAATTCCACATTTCTTCAAACATCAGGAAATTTCTAAAGATGGGAAGCATATCCATGCATACATACACTGGCGGTATTGTGCCCAAAGTTGCCCGGGGAGGATAACTGGCAGCTAATGATCCTGGAAGCACACCACCAACATACTGGGATGATGGGATGTCCACTTTAGCAGTCTTTGCCGGGGTCTCATCCTCTACAAGAGAATTCAATCCATTAAACTGAAGTTAAGAGTTTGCAGTCGCAAGATAAAGAGTGGAAAAGCCATTTTAAAAATGAAAGTGTAACATTATATGCAGCTGTACCAAAGTTGCTGTGAAAGGCTGACAGAGATAGAAATAAGCTTATATCAACTTGAGAATGGAGATAAGAAAGGCATGATAATTTCAAGAACAACAAACTGAGAAGTGGACAAGTCAGCTAACTGCTATTAGTTTATCAAGATGGTAACAACCTAACTGCCAACTTCCAAAACTTTGAGGCTTCTATAAAATTACAAAACCTGAGAAGCCCATGTTGAAAAAACAGATTCTAAGCTAATAATAGTTAGTTATTTAATATGATAAAGGTGCTGGAAAGCTCCTCTAACAATTCAAACAAACACTGAAACTTCTATTTATTTCACGTCTTGACTTTCACTTGATAAGAACAAAATTCTTGCAACAATCTTTCTGTAAGAAGAGTACAGATTAGATAGTTCCCATGGAATGGAATAGCAAGGATACAAAAATGCAAAAGTAACTTTCTATAGTACAACAAAGGAGTCAGAAATCTAGTTCATAAAAGGGCAAATCCTTAAACATCAGATGCCAATTGTCATACCTTCCTCTCCATAGTGAGCAGCTAACACATCCGGCGGGATTCCTTGCATTCCATATATTTCAACCTCTGTTGATTCTCTACCTGCTTTCGCATTTGGTACCCTGCAACAGAAATCTATTTCAAATTTTCCGAATTAATACAAATCCCAGCATGCAAACATTCCTCCTATTCCATTCTCCCCCTCAAATAAGACAAAACTAAAATGATACACAGTAGATAGTTTATTGCTGCTTTCTCCTGGAAAGGCCATCAGTCATTTGAGTTGCGGCAACTTTAGGTGATTTAGATATCCATGGAGATAAATGGGCAGGAAACAAGGCTTTAACCCCCCCCCCCCCTCTTTCTTTTTTTTTTTTTTTTTTTGTGGGGGGGGGGGGGGGGACATCTTACACAATTCAAAATAACCAAACACTAAAAAATGACTTCATCAACATTTTATGTCATAGGTTTGTACTTTTTCTTTATCTTAATACGGACTCACACAGACTGTATAGTAAAATCAAAACCTTGAAAATATACTCCTACCAATGATCGGTTCTAAGGAACTTTACACATACACGGGCGAAAAACAAATAAGTATCTTTATCCTTTATACATACCTCTGAACTTACAACATCCTTTATGTTTGTAAAAGGGGACAAATTTGGTCTTGAAAAAAGACAACCCTAAAAGCTATCAGAATAGTACACATTATTGATTAAACTAATGGATCTAACTTAAAGTTCTGTTCTTGAGCCACTAGAAGAACATGTGCCCTTTCCCATCAACTCAATTAAAACCTGAATTTTATCTGTCTTTTTCTCATCATATATGCATGAGGGAATTGGTGAATTGGTAAGAGCGATTCCCTCATGCATATGGTGGACAGTGTAGAGGGGAAATAATGAGAGGGGTTTCAAAGACAAATTTAATCCTACACAGAAAATTAAGTGGATTTGTATTATTAACTTTTATATTTGGTGTAAAGAAGCAAGTGTAGAAGAAGCTGATCAGTTTATAGAGCTTCTAGGGTCTCTCTAATTAGTATTGGGCTATAAGTGTCCATATTTGGAAGTCTCAAGTATGTCATACTGTAATGCTGAGGAATATAACTTACCAGTTCTCCAAAAAAAAAATCATGTTTGGAATCCATCAAATTTGTATAAAGGACTTGACTTAAACCTAAAAAAGAACGTAATAAGTCAGAGGAGCACAAGGGGATGAGACTTTTTGGAATTTAAGGTTTAGGAGGATTTTTCAGATTGGGAGGTCACCGAATTTCAAAGATCGCTAGGTTTGCTTCAAAAGCAATGCAATCCAGTTGACAGACATCCTAGCGCTTTGAGTTGGGAAATAACAATTTGTTCTCAATTAGGTCCTTGTATGAAAAGCTTTTGGTTAGGGTAGAGGTTAGTTTTCCACATATCTCGGTTTGGATTCCTGAGGTGTCAAGGAATGTGTGCTTCTTAACGTGGTTAGCTACGAAAGGGGTGATTTTGACACTGGAAAATTGTAGGATACAAAAGGTTGTTTGCTTGAGTCGGTGTTTCCTTCGTAAGGAAGTGGGAGAGGACGTGGATCATATTTTATTACATTGCAAATTAGCTAGAGGCTACGGGAGGATATCTTAGATGATTAGGAGTTTCTCGGGGAATGCCAAGATCCACAAAGGAGTTGACGTTCAGCGGAAAGATTGGAGCCAGCAGAAGAAGGCACAAGGCTTAGAATGTTACTCCTCTTGCTTTAACATGGGTCATTTCAAAGGAGAAAAATCGGAGAGATTTTGGAGGGACAGACTTGAGCTTTGCTCAACTGAGGAGTAGTCTCGGATCTCTTATTTTGTTTTGGTGCCCCTATGTTATTTTTGTATGCATAGAGGATAGAGTGTCTTTTAGAGAGAACAATATTTGGAAGGTTTTCTCCTCTTTTATATAGCACTTGAATATGGCAACTTGGCCTTATTATTCTTAAAGAAAACTTTTACTAGATCAAGAAATAAAACATGATAAAATAATTTAAAATATAAGCAAAAACAGACTATAAAAGCATAAATGATCCTAAAAGATTCAGTGCTAGTTAAAACATAGAGGCTAAAAGTAAAAGAGCAAAGATTCTCCACTGATAAGTTAAAACATTAAATAACTAGAAAATCAAATTAACTGAAACCTAAAATGCAAATATGAGTACTTCCATCATAACATGGAGTGAGGGGTATTCGTCCACCACCCCTTTTGATAGCGTTGATTGGCACTAAAAACCATCACTAAGTCAATTCTTTGACACTGAAAAATTTAGGGAACTTTGCCTTTCACATCTGATAAGAGATATAGGAAGCGAAAGGTTAACTGTTCGTTCTTTCTGTGACTGTTATTTCCAGCTGTTAACAAAGAACCCTTTCCGGTTAGTTTGTGGTGATTTGTTTGACCAAAGGATGAAAGCTATCCACTTTTGTGAACTTGAAGAGTGTCTTATATTCAGTGGATAAATATAAAGGATTAAAATACTTCTAACCCAATATTTACGGGACTATATTGGTTTTTTCCTTCCCCCCACACACACATCATTAGAAGTACTCAAGTAACATATCAACAACAAATTATATCATCTCTCCAACAACACTAAGCTCACACCTCTTTGGTTTCTTCCTATTTCCAAAGAAACCATACTGACTCTGTCCCGTTTTATATGATTTTATTTCTGACTAATATGGAGGAAATGAAATAATTTCTAACTTCATTTCAAGTATTTCCTAAATAGTAAAATTAAATATATATTGAAATGAGTAAAACGTTACGCACTTGTTGACAGTCTCTTTGTGAACCTGGAGAACGTGAATGGCCATGCCACCAGCAGTGGAGAGCTTCCTATGGCAAAAGTTGCACTTGAAGTGTTTGGCTTTCTGGTGCTGAACCAATATCTTCTCATCGTCAAATTCCCTATCACAGTAATAGCACCAGACCTTATCTGACGCTCTCTTCTTCTTCCTTCCCATTCCCTAATTTCAGATCAATTCAAACAAATACAGACGATCCACTGGAACCGAGAAGTGAATTTGGGGATTGAATGTTAGGGTTAGGGTTCGGAAAGCAGCACGTAAGATTTGGGTTCACTTGCTGTTCCGGAGTGGAGGACGGTGCAAATATGATCATATGTTGGGTAATACTAATCTCTCAAATTACTAAACCACTAGTGTAGTATATGACATCATTTCATATATTTAAATTATAAGAATTGTTTTTTATTATAAAATATGAGCAAAATAAAATTAAAAAAATATATAGATTGGAATGTAAAAATTATTTTATTCAATATATCCAAACAAAAGATGCATATTTTTCAAACAAATGTCAGATTTTTGGGACATAATATAGAAAAAGGAAAAATTACTCCTATTCAGAGAAGTATTGAATTTGCATCAAAATTCCCTGATGAAATCACTGACAAAACCCAGCTTCAAAGATTTTTAGGAAGTTTGAATTATATTTCTCCTTTTATAAAAGATTTATCCAAGGATACAGCGATATTATATGATCGACTGAAGAAAAATCCTAAAGCCTGGACTGTGAATCATACAAACGCAGTTAGAAAAATAAAATCTAAGGTTCATAACTTTCCATGCCTTACTTTGGCAAACCCAAATTGGGAAAAAATTGTAGAAACAGACGCCTCTGATATTGGATATGGGGGAATTTTAAAACAAATCTCGCCAGACATGAAACAAGAATATCTTGTCCAATTTTATTCTGGAAAATGGACTAATAGTCAAAAAAATTATGCTACGGTAGCCAAAGAAGTTTTAGCCATAGTCAAATGCGTACTAAAATTCCAAGGAGATTTATACAATCAGAAATTCATCATAAGAACTGACTGCCAAGCAGCACAATTTATTTTTAATAAAGATGTTAAACATAATGTTTCCAAACAAATGTTTGCAAGATGGCAAGCTTTACTAGCCCCTTTTGATTTTGATATACAATACAAGAAGGGTTCAGATAATAATCTGCCCGATTTTCTTACTAGAGAGTACATTAGCTCTTAACTCTGATCTTATAACAGGAAATGCGACCACAAGGTGGTTTCCTATCCTCTAATAGAGGAAGGGGAAGAGGAAGAGGAGGAACTCAAACAAGCAGGAATAATATTCTTGCTCAAATCGGAACCCAAAAGCTTATAGCTGCCAACATTACAAATACTGCTACTAGCTCTACAACTGGAATATCAGGGATACATCCAGACAGCCAGTTATATCAAAAGTTTATGGATTTTATACAATCCCAACAGCCACAGGAGAATACTCCGCCTTCATACTCTGCAGTAACAAACGAAGAAATCAACGAAGCTGCAGAAACATATGAAAAAAATGAAAAATCAGAAATAATCTTTCTGATAGAACAAAGGGATTTGCAATGGAAAGATGACCCTTGGCAAATAATGCAGAGGTACTGTGATACAGCATCATATGCTGTTCCTACATACAAATACCGTATGCATTATGAGAATATACTCTCATCTATGGGGTCGGTTGAATTTCAACATTTTTACCCCTCTAATACTAGAAAAGTTTATAACTTTTCAAAATTTATCATAAAGAAAATTGTTACCCCAGAAGAATGGGGAATCAGTACCATGAGAGATAAAGAGTATACTCACTCTGAACAACAAGTAAAGGTAAAGTTTAACTATTGGGACTACATTGATGGCTTTAATAAAGCTTTGTTATATGAGAATGCTAATAAAAACATTCATGGTTTATAAAAATATGCTCTAATAATTTTAAAAACAGATTCCTAACTGGTTTGGACAGCGGTGGACTTTATATGGTCCCAGTATTAATATTTTACCAGAAGAATTCAAGAACTTATATGCTGAATGGGTGGATATTTCACCTAAATTAATGCAATTACAAAAGGAGAATATATATTTTGAGGGAATATCCTCGATGTATTTCTTTATTGAATTCTCAATTCCATGGATCATGAAATGGACAATTGAAGTCCAACATACAGAGGAAGGATTTCCATGTTTGAAAAGAATATTTTTTACAAAATTTTGGAATAAATTACTCCACCAGGACGCAGAAGGAAAGATTCCTGGACAAGAATTAATAAACTCAATAAAAAATTCTATTGAAGCGGGAAAAAGGCAATCTCAGATCATATCAGAACAAGAAGAGCTGAGCCCGTTCAAACAAATCTCTCGGAAACTGAAAATGAAGAAAGGAGCAATCTCTAAAGCAGAATTAATTGCTTCATACATGCAAGAAGTGAAAAAGGATTTAGCAAAAAATTTAGGAATGGAATTTCCAGATAATATGTCCGTAGCCACTTCTTCAAACGAAGAAGAAGAACACTGTTTAGCAGGAGAATCCCAGAGTGTTCATAGCACCGAAGAAATGGACATAGAACTATTTCTCAAACAGTTCAAAAATGCGGAAGAATCTTCCACGTCAAAAGAAAGGAATGGATAAGTGAAAGAGGAAGAAGACAATTAACTTTTATAAAGTTAAATAGTCTTTAAAGCTGCAGGGCCCTATGTTGGGTAAAAGAAGAAGAAGACAACTAACTTTTATAAAGTTAGATAATCTTTAAATTTGTAGGACCCTATGTCGGTAAATTATTAAAAACTATGTAAGCAATGATGTATTCTATTTTGTTTTACTTATTTTGATCCGGCTATATAAGGGTCACTTTGTTTAGGAAAGGGCAAGCTTTAGCGAACCCTCTCCATATTTGCTATTGAAAATTTTTATATTGCTTAATAAAGAGTTTTTCAAGTTTCCCACTGCTGAGTTCATCTTTTAAGGTATTGTTTTATATTTATTATTCTGAATATTTTATCTGTTAGTATCATATTTGCCTAAATGATAGGCTAAACACCCTGTGTTGGACTAATAACACACTAGACATCTGTACTATGAAAATGCTACCATAATAGGAAAAGATTGTTCCGGTGATGCCTAGGTCGGGTTTTGAGGTAAAATTACTGTAGCTCCGGAACTGACAAAACCTGTGCTATGCACGGTAACCCCTGCTTTGAGCCCGTGTTAGCCAAGTGGAAGGCATTAATAGGGATGTTCAAGGGGTGAGTTTAGGTTTTTCTAAACTCGGGTAACAGTAGCTTGCCTCCAAACCGTAAAGGCTCCTGAGGTCTAACCGAAGCGGTCCTGCACCCACAATGGTATCAGAGCCATGCTACCAGATAGTCATAGGTAATATTAGTCCAACACATATTTGCAATGAACATTATAAAGAAACATTCTACTATTAAAAATAGTAGAAAAGAAGAGTATGATATGCCTCAAAATTTAGATCTCCTTAATAAATGGACGATTCCCAAAGTTCAACCTAAATTAATATATCAAATGGGTACTTTTGAAAAACTTGGTTTTAAACAAATTGTTAAAACGACAGAAGAAACAATTACTGTTGATTCTGATCACGGAACTTTCCGTTTATTAAATGAAAGTGGTTTTGCCCCTTATAGGGAAAATTATAAGTTTATGCATATTGGTTTAATACAAGTTGCTTTTAAACCCCTTACATTAAGAGGCTTACCGGAGAGTTTTATAGCTGTTCTCAGGGATGGTAGAAATAAAAACTGGAAAAAATCTCTTATAGGGACAGTACAGACCAGTTTAGCTTATGGTCCTGTTTATTTTAATGCTTATCCTAATTTGCAAATTTCATTAAATGATGAAAATTCTTTAGAAACTTTAATATTAAGTATTAAATTACATGGTTATGATTATATGCCTGGCACAGAGGTTATATGTATTTGCTATCGTATTTATTATAAACCTTTATACACACTAAACCCTATGTGTAAAATAATGGATCTTAAAAACGAAACCATTTTGATTGAAACAAATTTTAGTAGGTCAAAAATTATAACAAGAAGACCTATAAAGTGGGATGAAATTGATTTCCCAAAAGAATGGATAATTGAAGAAGCAGCCCCGCCTACAAATAATATTTCTTCAGATATTTCTGAGATTGAACAAACGTCGGATGGGACAGTTAAAATTCGTTTTCATAATAATGAACTGTTGAATTTTGCCGATGATATGGCAATACCTCCAAGAATGCTTAGATCTACTTCTTATATGCCTAAATGTAACTCTTTTTATACCTCTACAGCTGATTATATTGTAGATCTACCATCTAGAGCATCAACTTCTCAAATTAGAGAGGAAGATACCTCTAGATCTGATAAATCTGGTTTTCAGAAAAATGATCATGTTGATAATATTAAAATTGAAAATCATATTGTAACTCCTGATATGGAGCCTACTCCTTCTGATATGGAATTTCCAACTGGTTTATATGGATCAAAAGACTAAACTTGATTTTTCACCAGGATCTCTAATAAGGAAAAAGATCCAACAAGAATTTTTTCAACCTAAATGGGAACCTTTTCAAAATTGGTTCTTTAAAAGTTTTGACAAAACTCAAAGACAATTTTTTCAAAATGATTTTTATGATGATCTTTCAAGAGTAAATAAAGCTATAGTTTTTGTCCCGTGGTTTATGACTAAATATGTTTATAAATATATAGAAATGTTAGAACATGATTATAAGCTTTCAAATGGTACTATTACTAAATCAGTATTACCACCACAACAATCCTTTCAAATTGAAAAAGAAAATAAAGTTGTTAATTTTACAGGTTTTGCAGCTTTAATAGATAATGAAACTGCTTTAATTACTGCTAAACATGTTCAAACTTTAATTAGGCAGAATAATTATACAAATATTTATGTGAGTATTTTAGGAGAACATATTCTCTCTTTACATGAGAAAATTGATAATTTATATACAAATCTCAAGAAAGAAAAAATGGCTGAAGAAAGGGAGGTTATACCCAAAGCTACTCCTAGTATTCAACCCCCTCCAGAAGTAAGGGACTTTAGATTCGGTAATATGGCTGATATTGAAACCTTATTAGAAAGAAAGTTTAAAGGATTAAATCTCCAGCCTTTGGATTTAGAACAAGAACCTTCTAATAACAGAAGGGATGATATTTTAAAGGATGAGATTAATAAAATTTCAGAAAAGCATGCTAGGAAGCCGGTACAAAGAATGTATTATTATCCTAGACCGACCCCTCAGGATGTGTTATTAGAAGAACAAGAAACGTATATCTCTAATAGTTATAGTGGAAATGAGATATATGAATGGAATATTGATGGTTATACCGACAGACAAATTTATACACTGATGCATAGAATCTTGATGTTCAGTACAGTTTGTAAAGCAAATGGTAATACCGAAATTAAGACTGCCAATATGATTATAGCAGGATTTACAGGGCAACTTAAAGGATGGTGGGATAATTACCTCACTGAGAACCAAAGAATAGCAATACTAAATGCTGTAAAAAGGGAAGGAGATACAGCAGAACCTAATATAGTGTACTCCTTAATCTTGACAATTATAGAACATTTTTCTGGAAGGTGGTCAGATAATAGTGAGACCATTAGGACTATGCTCCAAAACCTTAGGTGTAAAACCCTGACATCCTTTAGATGGTATAAAGATGTATTCTTGTCAAGAGTAATGGAACTGCCTGAGTGTAATAACCCTCATTGGAAATCCAAATTCATAGATGGACTTCCCATTCTATTTGCAGAAAGGGTTAGAAAAACCCTTAGGGGTGATAAGGTCAGTATAAATTATGAAGATTATACTTATGGAAAATTAATAAGTGTTTGTACACAGGAAGGCCTATCTCTCTGTAATGAGATAAGGTTAAATCAACAGATTAAGAGATATCATCTTAATGAAAAACGTCAATTAGGAGAATTTTGTGAACAATTTGCAATTGATATGCCAGGAACTTCTAAAAAACATTATAAGAAAAAAGGAAGAAACGAAAAGGAAGAAAAATACAGGAAAAGGTCTTATAGACTGGGTAGAAAAGAAAAAAGAATAGAGAAGCGTGAGAAAAGGAAGAAAAATTATAAGGAATTAAACTTCTGGAAAGATAAAAAACCAAATGTTTGTTATAAATGTGGAAGAATGGGTCACTATGCAAAAAATTGTAAAGTCAAAGATAAAATTAAGAGTCTTAACTTAGAAGATAATATCAAAGATTCCCTTTGCAAGATTTTATTAAATTCTTCACCAGAAAATTCTGAAGATGAACATTCATATATTGAATCTTCAACAAGTGAGGATTTAAAGGTACTACATGATGAAGATTATATAAGTTCATCAGACGAAGAATGTCTACCATGTCAAATGGGACAACCTTGCGAGAATGAAAGCAAGGAAGATGAATTCTATCAATTGTATTCACAATTCAAAGATTTGAATATAAATGTCCTAACAAGTGATAACTTAGTAGAAATCCTTAAGAAAATTGATGATCCCAATTTAAGATCTCAGATTATTGATAAGATTGGAAATAACCAAGCCTCTACTAGTAATACTAATACTTTCAAAGAAAATACCTCTCAAAATAAAGGGTATAGCATGGCAGAGGTAATAAGGCAACTCAAAGGAAGGTCACAAAAGAATAATATGCCTACTACAATTCAAGATTTGGCAGAAGAAATTATAAATCTCAAAAAGGAGATTCATTCTCTTAAAAATCATAATAGAACTCTTGATGAAAGAATCGCTTTATTAGAAGCACGAGAAGATTATAAACATCCTGGAAAACAAATCTTAGATGAAAGTTATCCTATTATTTCGAATAATTTTAAGAATGATTTTAAAGGAATACCCCCTGAAGAAAAAGATTCCTTTTTAGAAACTATTGAATTAATCACTGCTCATAAGCCCATTGCAAAAGTTACTATTCTTATTGATTATAATCTAAAAAAAGGATTTTACTGCTTTAATTGATAGTGGAGCAGACTTAAACTGCATACAGGAAGGATTAATACCTTCCAGGTATTTTCATAAAACTACTCACAGTCTTAGAAATGCTAGCGGACAAAAAATGGGTATTAATTATAAATTGCCTAAGGCTTATATTTGTACAAATAATATTTGTATAGCAGAGTCTTTTGTACTTGTTAAAAACATTTCAAACATGGAAATCCTTCCTCTGTATGTTGGACTTCAATTGTCCATTTCATGATCCATGGAATTGAGAATTCAATAAAGAAATACATCGAGGATATTCCCTCAAAATATATATTCTCCTTTTGTAATATTAATAGTTTTATTATTAAAATAAATATAATATTCATATAAATAAAATTAAATAAATAATATTAATTTGATGCAATAGTTTAATCTATTATGAACATGATAAGATGAGAAAATCAATTCATTTTCTTATAAATAATATATATATGTTAATAATGTAAAAATACATAAAATAATATTTTGAAATTGAATAATTAAGAGTTAAATAATTAATTGATTAAAATTTAATTTAAAAAAATTCCTAAATATAAAAGAAGTAGTTTAATGTTTCCACCGTAAACTTAATTACTCTTTTTCTTTTTGAATTTGTTATATAACATACTTCTTAACAAAATATTAGTAATAAATTTTTTTAATTAATTTCAACGTCTTAAATATTAAAAACATAATACTAATATTTTTCCTTTTTCCTTTTTTTCATAGCCCAGACAATTATTTATATAGAATAATTCTAATCAAAAGTGAATTATAATTCAAAAGTGAATCTTGAAACTAAATAAATAAAAGACAAAATAATAAATTAAGAAAATAGTGAAAAGCCGATTTTGTCTAAAGCAGAGTATTTTAATGAAGGGCAAGAAGTTCAAACAATATTTTCAAGAGTTTTCACGCTTTTAATATAGTATAGATATAGATAGATAAATAAATAATGTTTGAATTTATTAAATAATATATCACCTAAAGATTATAAAAGTAAAGCCTAACAGTAATATAGGACATTATTGACCTCTTGATCAATGAGAAGGAATGTAGATAATGGCAACGGCAAATTTATGGGAATTTTGGTCTTATCATGAGCAAATGTTGGGGCGTAATTAACATTCAAAGGTAGACTTTGATAGCAGGCCTATAGGAGAAGTTAAGGTCACACAATCATACCAAGGCTTGACACTGAAGTGGCAAATGCAAACCAAAAATTGGTGAGGAATTGATAAAATGTGAATAAAGCAGTGGTACAAAGATGTGACATTTATATTCAAAACAAGTGTTAGCGAAGGACTAGTACAAGCAGTAAGGCATGGGTGTTGATGCCAAGACAAGGCATGACATCATTAAAGCATATATCAGTGGCATTGAAATTAGCATTGAGCAAAAATGGTGTACAACTATGACGTACAAAGATAGTGCCACACGTTTAACAACAAACACGGTTGATAGTTACAAAATGAATGTCAAGCGGCTGACATGTCATTGTACTAGTAGAGTCATATCCAAATTCCACTGTGGCTAAGTTTTGGTCGCTGGCTTAGATTGTTTTGAATATTCCAAGCAAGTGGTTTATCAACAGCACTAACATAGAATAGGTTGAGTGGGCCAAGTGTTCCTATCATTGTACATTATATGTCGATAGTTGATTGTCACACAAATTATGAGTGTGCGAGCTGCCTTATTGAGAAAAAAATGAATTGTGTTGCTTAGAGTATTAGAAAATATTTTTAATGAAAAATCTATGTGAGGTCAAGAAGATCTTTAATGCCTAGGATGGTGCATATTTGAGTGTTCTTGTATTCACTATAATAATATAAGTTTAAAATTAACTTTTTTGTAAAATTACCTTGTATTGTCTTTCATTTAACATTGTTTTCTATCATAAATTACCTTCTAAAATGTTTAAGTCATAGATTACATTGTTGGAGCCAAAATATTGAGTTCAGACTAAATTGTTTAAAATTTGATGAAGTACTAAACAAATTAAGTCGACAAGGGTGTTGACCGCCACAAAGACAAACCTCATTGCACCTAATGTTTGGAAATAGCTCGTGTAACAAACATCATCTATTTGATAAATATTCATCAAATACATTGGATTCATAACACTCTACATTGAATGTCCATAGATAATTTATCTCGTTAAAATCTTACTAGAAAAATTGCAATGGGAAAGACCTAGTGGAGAAGAAAAGTACACATACTGTAATGTGCGTATTTAAGACCACATAACACTTTACATCTTATTATTTCTCCAAAGTTGCTAATACAATGGGTGAAAGCTCTGCTTTCGATTCTAAGAATGTATAAATTGGTCTATTGCATTTTTCTGAAAATTTGCACTCATAAGATCAAGTTGGAACAAAATTTCATCTTGAATATTAAGCATAAAAGAATGTTGAATACACTCATACAAGAAGTGGTAAAGAAGGAGACTATCAAGTGATTGGGTGCGAAAGTAAAATATCTAATTGTTGATAATACGTGGATGATTTTAGTTCAATGCATACTAAAAAAGAATAGCATGACAGTAGTTCTCAATGATAAAAATGAGTTGATATGCATGTCCATAGTGACAGGTTAGAGGGTGTGCATGGATTACTAGAAGTTAAATCAGTGGATGGAGAATGACCACTTTCATGTATTATTTGTCGCACCTTTTTTTTTTTTTAGAAAATATGGGTCATTAACATGACAATTCTTTTTCAGATAAAAAAGGAAAGAAGCGCCACCTAACAAATTAAAGATGTGTTACGATACCATTCTACACTAAATTATTATTAAAACTAATTTTAAAATATGTGAAATCTTAAATCTGATAAGAGTTCAAATTACCTCAAAAGAAAAAATGTTAAACACCTTTAAAGGTCTATAAATAGGGGTTCCAATCAAATCATGTGAATCATATGGAAGATTGCACAGTAAAAATAGATCGCCAATTAATTATTATTAATTGAAAAATCTACATGATAATGATACAAAACGTCACTCAATATAAATAATAATTATTCATTAACTAATATAAAATATAAGTAATAAGATAATTAAGTGGGTGTTTGAGTTAACTTGTTTTTAGTGGCTTTTGGCTTTTAAGCACTTTTTTTAGTTTTGAAAGTGTTTGAGTAACATAAAAATTGCTTAAAAGCACTTATTTAAAACTGAGAAAGTACCCCCAAAAAAATCAACTAAAAGCCAAAAGTTGAGGATTTCTAATTTTTGACTTTTGTTTTTTAACTTACAAGTCACTTAATAAAAGTAAATCCAAACACTCCCTAAACAAGTTAGTTTTGTATTAGAAACAACAACATACCCACTGGAATCCCACAAGTGGGGTCTGGGGAGGGTAGAATGTACTCAGACCTTACCACTACCTTATAGAAGTAGAAAGGTTGTTTCTTGAGAACCCTCGTCTCAAAAATCCATAAGCAGAATAAGCTATATATGACAAAAATAGGAAAGGAAAAGGAACAGAAAGATCAACTATTAACGAAAAGCACATGTCAATATGTAACACATACGACAGATAATGACAACACATGATACAATACACGCCCACTCCTGCTACCTTAGTATACCTCATGGCCAGACATCCACTTAACCCTATCAACCAATTAGCCTACTACTCTAATTTGTGACCTTCACTTCTTTCTATCTAAGGTCATGTCCTCGGTGAGATCCAATTTCGCCATATCTTGTCTGATCACCTCCCCCCAATACTTCTTCCATCTACCTCTACCCCTCTGTGTAACTCCCAAAACTAACCTCCCGCACCTCATAACAGGAGCATTGGTACTCCGCCTCTACACATGTCCAAACCATTGCAGTCTCGCTTCCCTCATCTTATCAGCCACCGGGGCCACCTCTAGCTTCTCCCAAATGGTCTCGTTCTTAATCTTATCCCTCCTTGTGTGACCACACATCCATCTCAACATTCTCATCTTTACGACTTGCATCTTCTGAACATGTGCATTTTTTATTGGCAAACACTTTACCCCATACAACAAAAATGGTCTAACCACCATTATGTTAAACTTACCTTTGAGTTTAGGTGATATCTTCTTGTCACACAATACTCTAGAGGCAAGCCTCCATTTGGTCCATGCTGCTCCAATACGATGTGTGACATCATCGTTGATATCGCCACTACTCTAGATGATGGACCCCAGATACTTAAAATTTTCCCTCTTGAGGATAGGTTGAGAGGCAAGCCTCACATCAATGTCTGTTTCATCCCTTGCAACACTGAATTTGCACTCCAAATATTCTATTTCGGTCCTGCTCAGTTTGAATTCTTTGGACTCCAAGGTGTGTCTCCAAGCCCCCAACCTATCATTAACTTTAGTCTGAGTCTCATCAATCAGTACTATGTCATCTGCAAATAGCATACACCATGGAACCTCCTCCTGGATAGATCGTGTCAGCTTATCCATCACTAAGGCAAACAGAAAAGGGCTTCAACATAGATCCTTAATGGAGTCCCATCTCAATTAGGAAAATACTCTGAGTCTCCTCCCACTGTTCTTACCTGAGTTTTGGCTCCGTCATATATGTCCTTAATCGCTCTGATATATGCTATTGGGACACCTTTCACCTCTAGACACCTTTATAGGACATCCCTTGGAACTTTGTCATAGGCCTTTTCAAGATCAATGAACACCATATGAAAGTCCTTCTTTCTTTCCCTATATTTCTCTACCAATCTCTTAACAAGATGAATTGCTTCAGTAGTTGACCGCCCTGACATGAATCCAAACTGATTCCCCAAAATAGACACTACTTTTTTCACCCTCATCTCCACCACTCTCTCCCAGACCTTCATAGTGTGACTTAACAACTTGATACCCCTGTAATTGTTACAATTTTGAATATCCTCTTTGTTCTTGTACAATGAAACCATTGTACTCCTCCTCCATTCATCAGGGATCTTGGCAATCTTCATAATGGCATTGAATAGTCTAGTCAACCACTCTATGTCATCCTTGACCATGTTCTTCCAAAAGTCTATCTAAATCTCATCGGGTCCGACTGCCCTCCTTCTCTTTGTCCTACTAATAGCTCTCCTAATCTCCTCAACTCTAAAGCACCTGCAATAATCAAAATCATGATGACTTACAAAGTGTGCCAACTCACCCAACTCAATATTTCTATCTCATTTTTCATTTAATAGTTTATGAAAGTAATCTTTCCACCTTAGTTTAATGGAAGTGTCATCCACCAACACCTCACCCTCCTCATCCTTGATGCACTTCATCTGGTCCAAGTCATGAGCTTTCCTTTCTCTCTCTTTAGGGAGCCTATACAATCTCTTGTCCCTGCCTTTATCACTTAGCTCCTCATATAGGCGCTCAAACGTTGTTGTCTTAGCCCTCATCACCGCCATCTTTGCTTCTGGCTTAGCCATCTTATATGTCTCCTTAAGCATTCGCTTTTTATCTTCATCCCTACACTCCAACCACTTCGTGTAAGCGACCTTTTATCTTTCACTTTGGCTTGAACTTCCTCATTCCACCACCAATAGCCCTGACGTCCACCAAAGGTCCCTCTCGACACCCCTAGTACCTCGGTAGCTACCTTTCTAATGCAACCAGTAGTATTGTCCCACATATTGTTCACATTTTCGCCACTACTCCAAGCCTCTAAGTTTCTCAATTTTTCTTTAATCTCTTCGGAGAGGGCAGGAGGAAGGTATCCCCATCTAATCCTCGATTAAGCATAAATAACCTTCTTCGTCTTTTCTCTCTTAATCTCTATATCCATCTCTAGAAGCCTATGTTGCGTGAAAATATTTTCACTCGGAATAACCTTGCAATTATTACGTAGACTTCTATTTCCCTTCCGGAGAAGTAGGTAATCTATCTAAGTCTTAGCTACCGTACTACGGAGGGTAATCAAGTGGTTTTCCCTCTTCGAGAACATGAGTTATCAATAACTAACTCAAAGGCTTTGACAAAATCCAAGAGAGATGTCCTACCTCCATTCCTCTCTCCATAACCAAAGCCTCCATGAACACCTTCAAACCCACACGTGGTTGTCTCGATATACCCATTAAAGTCACCCCTCAATGAAGATTTTTTCTGTCTCTAGTATGCCTCGCACAATCTCATCCAGATCTTCCCAAAAAAACCTTTTTGACTTCCTCAACTAGGCCTACTTGGGGCGCATACGCACTAACTACATTCACTACATGCCCACTAACCACGAGTTTGATAAGCATCATTCTATCATTAACCCTCCTTACCTCAACCACATAATCCTTAAGGTCCTGGTCTACTAGGATACCTACACTATTTCTATCCCTAGAACCACCAGAGTACCACATCATAAACTCATCCACATCCCGAGCTTTGGTACCTACCAATCTGGTCTCCTAAAACACACACTATATTAATATATCTCCTCTTAAGACATTTTACTAGCTCTATGGATTTCCCTATTAGTGATCCTATATTCCACGATGCTTATTTTAACTTACATACGCTCGTGACCCTCTCACCACTCCTA
Organism: Solanum rostratum; assembly: GCA_029948455.1. NCBI lineage: Eukaryota > Viridiplantae > Streptophyta > Magnoliopsida > Solanales > Solanaceae > Solanum > Solanum rostratum. The sequence continues at coordinate 50,379,490 of CM057056.1, read as the reverse complement.
CCCCTTACCCCCGACCCTAACCCCAACACCAACCCCAACCGACGACATGGCCCTAGTCTATCATTTGATCTTGACACCACTAAACTTAAGAAGTAATAGACAACTAAGCTACCAAGATTAGGAAGCGGTCTAGTGAAAACTATGCAACCCAACAAATAGCACAAGGAATATACGGTATACTACTTACAAATCACAAAATGAAAAACAAGTACAAACAAGTGGATGAAGCACAATAACAATAAGCAAGAAATAAGCAAATCAATGCACAATATTAGTGAGAAAGAATCAAGAATAATAGGCAACCACAATATTAGTGAAAAAGAATCAAGAAATAATACCAAAAAAATGAAATGGTGTAGGAAAAAATAGTCAAGGGTTAGAGTTCACCGAAATATTGATCGATATCTTGATTTCCTAATTAGGGGGAAGGGCGAAATCTTAGAATATTGAGAATTTGTTAATGATGGGGAGGTTAAACTATGAAGTTTTGACATATCCGGTTTCTTTCAGGAAGTAGAATTTCAGAGAAACCAGATGATTTTGCAATAGAACAATTTGATTTTGGACTCGCCTCCGACTACGTGTCCTTTGGACCCTTCGCCCGCCTGCCACCAGTGGAAGCAAGCTAGCCCCCTATGTTGGAAAGTTGGGGGAAGAGTGCATTTCCATCGCGAAAGATTCAATCCAGCCACAGGTTCCCCTACGGTTACCTTGTTACGACTTCTTTTTTTTCTTTTTTCTTTCGCATTTCTCATCAAAGGAGCTGAAAGACACTTAACTGTAAGGAAAGGGGATTTTTCGTTACTTCAACTAGTACCGATTGATGGGCTTTTTTTTGGCCGTGCCATGAAGTGAAATTGTATCGTATGTTAGTTAGAGAGGTTGGCGAACTACTACGATATATAGATTTCCTCCTACCTATTATCTGGATATACCTAGAAAGATGTACGGTCTAATGAGGCTACTATGAAATATTTACTCATGGGTGGGGCAAATCAAAATAGAAATGATTTTCTAATTTGATCATTTCTTAGATTCTGGTGAATTGTATCGAATCTATTTTCGATTTTAAAGCGAATAGTTACCTTATAAAACTTTTTCTTTTGACTTTAATTTAAGTTTAACTCATTAGATTCAGTAATATATTAATTTACATAATATCTTGAATAATGGAGAAGAAGAAAAATTTATCACCCAATCGTTTTAAAAAATAGAATTTTCTATTAAAGGGAAGATGATTTACATTAACAAGTAAAGAAAAAAGAAATTATTTAGTACTTACTTTTGGTACTAATTCAAATTGTGTTGCTGTGTCAGAAGAAGAAGGATAGCTATACTGATTCGGTATACTCTAAAGACGCCCTCGGTACAATATTGACGATCTCACAAATATATAATTTCAGTTAATTGTCATTTACTGATCTTATGTTTTACGGAATCGATCTTCTTTGACTGTACAAGAATATGTGGAGCTCAGCATGTCTGGAAGCACAGGAGAATGTTTGTTTGCTGATATTATTACCACTATTCGATACTGGGTCATTCGTAGCATTACTATACCTTCCCTATTCATTGCGGGTAGGTTATTTGTCAGCACCAGTTTAGCTTACGATATGTTTGGAAGCCCGCGGCCAAATGAGTATTTTACAGAGAGCCGACAAGGAATTCCATTAATAACTGGTCGTTTTGATCCTTTGGAACAACTCGAGGAATTTAGTAGATCGTTTTAGGAGGCCCTTTTTGTCTAAAACCTTGGCATATATCTAAACTGTACCCCTCCCGCGTAGAGCTAATGAAAAAAAAACAAAAAGATGATTTTTGTTTTTTAACAGTTTGGGGAAAGGAAACTGAACTTCCCTTTGGTTCTCCTTGGAAGCGCCCTTCCTTTTTTGTTATTGGTTCACCTTTAGATCTTCGTATAGATGTTGAGAAGATGCCTACCTATTGCCAAAGAAGAAATTGCTAAGAGAATAGCGGATTTTTCAAAGGAGAGGGTGATGATTGCTAAACAAAAAATTAGACTTCGACGTTTTCAATCTGCCATAGAATCTCTGGAGCTTTCCTAGCCACTATCATTTTCTTTTTTTATCTTCTTTGTCAGCGACATTCTCCCTTCTATCTATCAACAATTTCATTATGGAACTTTCTCCCCGAGCTGCGGAACTAAAAACTCTATTAGAAAGTCGAATTAGCAACTTTTACACGAATTTTCAAGTGCTAATCAGACGCGAGCCCCTCCTCGGGCGGATTCCTCCTTTTGCTCCTCGGCCTACGGGGTATTAGCAGTCGTTTCCAGTTGTTGTTCCCCTCCCAAGGGCAGGTTCTTACGCATTACTCACCCATCCACCACTGGAAACACCATTTCCCGTGTTTACCGTCCAGTCCGATGCATCATTCACTGAGCAGCTTTCCCGTGAAGATCTTTTAAAAAGATTGCTAATGAACTACAACATCGGATGAATGACACTTCCTGACGGTATCGATTTGAATTATTTTATCAATTGTAACTTGCTTGGCAAAGAAGAGGTGGGGCCCCCTCTCTTCTAGCCGAAGTTCTCACTGTATCTATCTACTAAGCCATCTGCTTTATGCTTGATCTTGTAAATCCACTTGCAGCCAATGGCTTCTTTCCCTGCAGGCAATGAGACTAAGTCTCATTATTTTTTTCCTGAGCATTGATTTCTTCCTGTATAGCATCTCTCCAGCAAGAATGATTGGAGGCTTCAACAAATGATTCAAGTTCATGAGAAGATTGAACTGAGCTATTAGCTCAGTGGTAGAGCGCGCCCCTAATAATTGCGTCGTTGTGCCTGGGCAAAGACCCAGTTTGTTTAACTTACTGAATGCACCGACGACGGAAGCGAGGAAGATTGACTTCTGGAAGGAAATGGCGGAGATGTGTCAAATGGCCACGGCGCGTGGCATTGGAAAACACCGCCGGTGGTGGAGTGAGTATGTGGTTTTAAGGTTGAGGCAAAAGATCAAGATTCTTGAATTGCAAACTGTGAACAACTATGGTTCCTAGTTTTATATTATAAGCAAGTGAAAAAGCTACTTGTAAGGCTAATTCTTAAAAATGAATACAAAATAACAAGACAAATAATTTACTAAGAAAAGAGAAGCAAGATAAAGATTTGACGTCAAGATATACGAAAAAATCACAAAGATCAATACTCAAACTATCCCAAATAATTTTACACAAAAAATATAAATAAAAATGAAAAGGATAGTATCTTATGGAGTAATCTTTCAATCCCATGCAAAGTTCTTAAAGACTTTTTAGCTAAAGTGTAATGATGTAATAACCCTAAAGGTCATTTTTAAATTTTTTTGAAACTTACCATTTACCCCTCTTGGTAGTTACTCCGAGTCATCTTTGATTAGTTTGTGGAATTGGTTTTGAATTCTTATTAAATACATTATGAAATTTTAAAGTTTCTTGGAAGGTTTAAGTTGTTCAAAATTAGTTTATGGTATGAAACGGATCTATGGTCTCGAAATAGAATTTCACTAGTTCTGTCAACTTTAAATGTGAAAGTTAATCTAGGAGCATCGTCCTTTTCCGATTTAGAGTTGTGTAGTGGATTTGAGATTTTAAGTTGGAAGTTTAAGTTAAATTAGATCTAGATTTTGTTTGGATTACTGTTTTGTGTTCGGATGCTCAACTTGAATTTTTGATGATTCTGTTGGATTCATGAGGTGATTTTAGGTCTAGGAGGAATCTCAGTATATTAATCAAGAGTTCTGAGGGCAATTTGATCAGATTTTGGGTCAAGAAGACCTCGAGTTCAAATTCCGAAGATTCCATAAAGTTCTCTATGTCAAACATAGTAGGATAGCATATATAATTTGTGTACAAAATTCCGAACACCCAAAGTTCAATGCTGAGTTTTTATGTGTTGACTGAAAATTCTTTGTGAGCTGGTGCCTCAAGTATCGCTTAAGTGGTTCTTGATTTCTTAAGTCAACATCGCATAAGCAGAGCCCGGTTGCTTTTAGTGAAGATCCATTTTTAAGAGAAGTTCGCTTAAGAGGATTAGTGCTTGCAAAAGCAGCTCTTGTCGATTAAGTGGCACCTGCCTCTTTGAGGGTGTGTCCAAAAGCGGCTCCTAGACTGCTTAAGCAACATTAGAGGGTCATTTTCTAAGACTGAATTTGGGGTTTCTTCTTATTTTTTATTTTTGAGTTTTGAAAATTCTAGGGTGGTAATTTTCAAGTGTTTTTTTAGACTAATTCATATAATAAGTTATTTTAACTTAGAATTTTTTATTTTTATCAATTATTTCATGATTTCAATGTATAATTTTCAATTTTGAACTTCGAATTTTTGGAATTCTTCCATGAACATGAACTTTTAATAAATTTGATGATTATAAGTTGATTTCAATTCTGATTTTAAATTAATTTTTACTATTGATTTTCAAAATGCTATGGATAATATAATTATATATTAATTTCGTATTGTTTCTTATGTTATCAATATTGAATTTTGAGCCCGATTCACATTCAGTTTTCAAAATCAATTATTCAAATTTTATTGTTCTTGTATTCTTATCGTGATTTCATACTTGAATACACTTCATTGAATTGGAAGCTCGACGGAAGGAAAAGGCTCGACATCTAGAGTAGTTGTTTGATTGAACAAGGCAAGTGAGTTTTGACCTCTTGTTAAGTGTATAATACCAACTTGTATGTCCTTATTGTTGTTGGGGAGTAATGAGAGTTGGAAAAATTTGATTTAATTATTAACTGAATGAACAAAAGAAGGATAACAAAAAAGGGAAATTTATTGATGACTTAATGAAATGATGTGTTGTGGAGGCTTTGAATTTGCTATATGAATCCCTTGATGATATATCCTGATCATTTGATGAGAAATTTGGCATTGTCCCCCTTACATATTATTGAATACGCCTAGTGCATTGGTTCCATGACATTATGATTATGAGAATAAGAAACATAAAGATCCTACTATATTGAAACAAGAGACATATTATATACCTTGGTAATATCTATATTATATGAAGGACCTTCCATACACCATGATAATATCTTTATTGTATGAAAGACGTGTCACACATCGTGGTAATATCTATATTGATACGAGGGTATGTGCCATACACTATGATAATACACATATTATACAAGGAACGTGTCACACGTCATAATAATTATTATACGAGAATAGTGACACATGCCACAATAATTGCATGGATCGATAAGTCCTCCATGAGTTTTGATCTGAGAGTCAGCAGGTGTGTAAAACTAAGACAAACATGCATCATTTCTTATGTGATATTGCATTGCATTATATTTTATAGTTTTTTATCTAATTTGCATTTGAAGCATGAGGTATATCCTTTTTGTCCTTCATATAATTGAACCTTCATTAATAATTCTGATACGTCGGTTCCTTCATTGGCTCTAGTCTGTTCTATGATACTATCTATTAGATTGGACCGATTTTCTCTTACAGGCTATAGTTATGGAGGCTCAGTTGGGTGTAATGGAGTACTTGAGTTCTGTATAACTTTATTTAGGATGAATAAGTTAGCATGCTGGGTATCGTATTGCTTGATACGCACCCCTTGTTTTTGCATTTGTATAAGTTGTGAGCTCGAACACCGTTGATTTCTTTCTTCTCGATTTCCAACGGAAGCCATTGGTGAAAGATTGAAAGGTATTTGCTAGTCATTCGGTAGAGTCTTATATTTCCTCTTATGATCTTATTTTATTAGATATACGAAGAAATCAAAACTTGTAAACTTTCTTTCAGTTCGTAATTTATTTTAGAGGCTTGTACGCTATAATATCAGGTTTTAAAAATAGTGATAGTTGTGATTTTATATTCATCTTGTTCAACTTGATTTAGTAGTTATTTTTATATTAATCTTATTTTACTTCCTATTCTATCTACACTATTATCATTTTAGACTGACTTATCTTGATAGGTTAGGACAGGTGTCATCACATCCGATTTTGAAGAGTGACAAATGACTATCATGCTATAAGTGTATCATGAAAATTATTTCTTTAGTGACAAATGATTACCAGTTTGTGGTTACCTGAACTCCCACCTTGTTGGTGAGGGTTCGATTCCCCACATTGTAATCCCAAAACATAAAAATAAAAATAAAAAGAAACTAATAGGAATAAATTTAACCTAATGAGATCACCTCATGCAACCTAAATAATATTTCACCTGAGTAAAGTAGCTGATATTATTGAGGGAGCAGAAATATCATCTTCCTTTACACGCTTATGTTGGTTAAAGTTATTATTATCCTTAAAATGCTCTAAAAAGAAATTATGTTAATTTTCTTCCCAACTTAATGTTAAAAAGTCATTGAACTTACTATATTGGATTGGATTCTAGACTCAAATAAACTTCAGGGTTTTTAATTAGACACATTATTGTCAAACAAAATATAAAAGACTAAGAAAACTTAGCACGCAAAGCTTTCACATATGCCTCTAAATTATTATTAGGACAACCAAGTTGAATACATGCAGAAACAGAAGCATCATTTTATAACAGTCTATGTAGGCAGTCAGATGTATATCACATTTCGAAAAAAATGAATTATAAAAGATCATAATTATTTGTCAAATAATACATTGAAAAGTGAACATCCATAAAGTTGTAGATGCATTAATTAATACCTATAGGCGAGGTATCCAGAAGAAATTCATAATAACAATATACTTAAATTTAAATTGTTAAGCAAACATATTGAAGTTATTCCTTATGGGCATAATAACAATATGACATTTAATGATATAGACATCTTTGAATTTATATCGTTATAAATAGGATACATAGTATTAATAACATGATATGTTGACAATTAATCCTTATAGACATGATTTCAAATTATGACTATATATATATATTTCTACTATATAGAAGAGCCAAGTTGAGGACGGTCAATGACAAACTTGTAATTATATTCATATTCAAGGGTAAACAACAATATGTTGACTTATTTCATACTAAGTAATAAAAATCTATCAAGAAAGATAGCAAGAAAAAAGTAGTTCTAGAAACTTCTTTCTATTATATAGAAATATAAAATGAATGATGACTAATGATAAAAATGTAATTTCACATGCTAATAAAAATCTACCAAGAAAGATAAAAAGAAAAATGAATAATTCTAGAATCATCTTTCAATATAAAGATGAAGCATGATGAATCAAGAATATATCTGTCATTCTATCTTAATTTATTAAAATATTATATATCTTGCACTATGTTTGTCCTCTAAATTCACTCTACGTGATTAAATATACTACACAAATTTTATATATTAATTTTTTCTAGAAAGTTTCTTTATTATTATTTTTGTTTTATTATATAAAAAGCCATAATAGGATAATCAAGGTTATTTTTATAAAATTAATTAAGAAATAAGTTTAAAGTAATTATTACATCATGCAAAGTATGTTTGAGTTTTTCAGAAATATCAATCCAAGTTCTAGAAAATTCTAATGGTTGTACAATGAAAAAGTTAAAAAAATAAATAGTTAAATGTACATCTTAAGATGTGGTGTCTAATTATTTCTTCAAAAAGTTATGAATTCTTTTTAGAAGTAACTTCAAGAATTGAATTGTATTATTTTGTTATGAGTTAATAGTTAAAAGGTATATTAAACTTGACACACTATATATACAGGGGTGGAGCTACCCTTTGTCGAGGGGTGTCAAGCAACACTCCTTCGTTGGAAATTATATTTTATAGGTAAGTCAAATTTTGATTTTATACCTATATATATTAAAGTTGGCACCTCTTAACACAAAGTAAAGAATCAGCTCACTGGTTCAAGGGTTGCAAAACTCTGGCTGAGGTTCTTTGGGTTTCAACATTTTTCTTTTTCTTTTAATTTTTTGACACCCCTCAATATAAATTCTAGCTCCGCCACAATATATATGTATTTATTTATTTATTTATTTATTTCTACTATATAGAAGAGCCAAGTTGAGAACGATCAATGACAAACTTGTAATTATATTCATACGCAAAGGTAAATAGTAATATGTTGACTTATTTCATACTAAGTAATAAAAATCTATCAAGAAAGATAGCAAGAAAAAAGAAGTAGTTCTAGAAACTTCTTTTTGTCATATATAAATATAAAATGAATGATGAATAATGATAAAAATATAATTTTACATGTTAATAAAAATCTACCAAGAAAGATAAAAAGAAAAATAAATAATTCTAGAATCATCTTTCAATATAAAGATGAAGCATGAGGAATCAAGAATATATTTGTCATTCTATCTTAATTTATTAAAATATTATATATCTTGCACTATATTGTCCTCTAAATTCACTCTACGTGATTAAATATACTACACAAATTTTATATATTATTTTTTTCTAGAAAGTTTCTTTATTAATATTTTTGTTTTATTGTATAAAAAGCCATAAATAGGACAATCAAGGTTATTTTTATAAAATTAACTAAGAAATAAGTTTAAAGTAATTATGTAACGCTCGATAAATTACCAAAATACCCCTAGGGAAGAGGTGAGTGCAAAACACGTCTTCCAATATTCGGATTAAAAATCTGAAAGCGGATTCGTGATCAGCATGAAAAATTGAGTGGGAGAAGGGTCTCAGTCGATTTTTAGAGCGACCGAGTCAAAAGATAGTTTTCTTCCAAAACAAAAAACAGTGTGCCTTCGCGATAGGGCCGCGTCGCGGACCTATCGCAGACCCACACTTATCTTTTTCTGTGATTTTTCGATGGAGTTGTGTTTTTCGAAATTACACTGTCCGCGACAAGTCCGCATTATGGACTGTGTTATTTCAAGTATGGGGAGCATTTCTTAAAAATTTCGAGGGGCATTCTAGTCCATTCCTACACTTTCTAAACCTCCCATACGACGAATAAAGGTCATTTTTCTGAGAAAAGGGTTCCAAAAACCCATCCAAAGACATTCTCTCTAGAAAAGTCATTAAGCCAGGGCTTGAGGGGAGTGGAGATTGAGGAATTCAAGAGGAGTTCATGCCAGAAAGTGTGTTAGCAATCATCCCAGGTATGTAAGGCTAACCTAAAGATGGGATTATTTTCCCATGTGGCCTTTTGAGTAAATTGAGTTGTGTATTGAAATTAATGAGGTTGATGTGAAGATTGTTGAGCATTACACTGAGTTTTACTTAATGCATATATTTTACACGAATTGATGATCATCATAAACTTGATTTATTGCATAATTCATTTCACGAGTATTTTTAAAAAACCCTATGATTAATTTATTTACAAGTGTAAGAATGAATTAGGGGATGAGTCTAGAGCATTACTGAGAATAATGTTTGTGATGTTGTGATTGTGTTTCAAATTTGATGAGAGTCTTGATGATGATGTTGATGATAATGAGGTTTCATGATGTCTTAAAAACTAGAAATTTAATTTCTAAAAGAGTATTTTGAGTCCATGATGTTGATGTTGATATTGATGAGGTGAGGTGATGTTGAGGTATTATGTCTCTACGAGAATGATGTTGAAGTTGAGGTATTATATTATGTCCCTATGAGATTGATGATGATGTACTATGTCCCTATAGGACTGATGAGGTTGATGTTTTATGAGCATGTCGAGTTCTGGAAGGAGTATTGAGCACCGAAATGAGTGAGAGCGAGTCCTACTTGAACCCATTAACTACGTGGCTCGCGTAGGAAGAGGGGATTGAACCGCAATGCGAATGACTCCTTTCTTTTCCCAATAGAGGACTGAGGTTTTACTTGTGGATCCACTAAGGTTGATGTCCTTTACCCCGGGCAGGTATTGGATGGATGTGACAACGACATCTCTTTGTTGTATCATCACTGCCTCATAAGTGATGGTTTTCGGTCAGAGAAACTCTCAATTAGTTTCCCAGTGAGGTCTTACTTCGATAGTACTCTAATGTTGATGTTGATGTGATGTTTTGAGTCGAGTTCCTTAAGTTGAGTTGATGTCGAGTTCCTTGAGTTGAGTTGAGTCGAGTTTCCTGAGTTGAGTTGAGTCAGGTTTCCTTGAGGTGAGTCCGATGTATTGATGATGTTGAGATGAGAGGCTGAGGGGTTGAAAGGCCCCAGATCCTTGACGTCACTTTGAGGTCCACAACTTGACCAGAAATTTGCTAGGCATCGCCCCATGGAAGGGCCTACACGGCCCGTGTGGAGTCACACAGTCCGTGTGGCCTTTCCGTGGAGTGACGCCTGGGAATTTGGGGGCAGACGGGCCTCCACACGGTCTGTGTAAGGCTACACGGTCCGTGTGGCCTCCCGTATGGTGGACCGTGTAGGGCCACCTTTACACGGACCAAGTCACAGCCCGTGTGGCTTTAGACGGTCCGTATGGTAACCCGTGTGGCCTTTCATTTAAATGTGCAGTGTGGAGGATCGCCTGTACACGGACAGGGTCACGCACCGTGTGACCATAGATGGCCCGTGTACCGGTCCGTGAGGTAATACTTAGTCCGGAAAATCTTGCTTCGAAAAATTTTAAGTTCGGGACCACGGCATAGTAAACGGCCCGTGTGACACCACACGGACCGTGTACTGGACCGTTTGCCTCAGATGGACCAATTTCAGGTCCGTTTTATTAATGGCATTTTTGAAATATTGACTTATTCCAACAAAAATTTGGTCTTTTCCCACCCCTCCTAATCTCCCTATATAAGTGAGACTTCACCAATTTCAGCTATTCTCTCATTTCTCTCCTCTCACTAAGACTTCACTCCTTTAAGACTCTCCAACATCTCTCGAGGATTGTCAAGCTAAGACCTCACATTTGAGTCCATTTTTCTCCTCAAGTTCATCTTCAAACCAGGTATGTGGGTGTTGATTCTTGGCTCCTTTCAACCAAGAAGACCCAAGTTCTTCTCAAAGTATTTTTATACACTTGCCTACCTAAAATGTGAAACCTTACTACTTGGTCTTGATAGTTTGAACAATGCATGTGCTATTTAGTATTTTGAATTTTGAGTTATGTTAAGATTTATTATGATGAACTACTTGGATTATGAAACTAAGAACATGCATGTCCCTTTAAAGATGTTTTATGCATGGGTAATATTACTACCTTTTCTATTAATTTTTATTATGGATTTTCTAATTCTTACCTTATATTGCTATGTTTGGATATACTCTACATTACCCATGTCATCCCTACATTATGCATTGCATCACATTCATGACATTGATACATGAAAATTTTGGGAATGTGGGGTTAAGCCCATGTAACACCCCACATCTTACATGTACTAGTCCAATGCTGATGACACATGATATGGCGGGGTCAAATCCGCACATATTTTAAAAGTGCGTAAATTTTAGATTAAAGGTGTATATGTACGTCTAACGCTTAAGATGATCGAGTGTAAATAATTTTTAAGTTAAGTTAAGGAGAGTCTGACCTTAAATAAAGTGAAGTAATTGAGGTGCTTGTGGAACTTAGGGAGCTAGTAGGTGAGTCACCTACATGCTTAGCTTAAATAGGCTAGGTAAACAGAGACAAGACCCAACACCGAATTTGTTCGAGTCTGATAAAGAATAAACCCCAAGTTAAGGATGTCATTTGGGCCCATGGTTTAGCATCATAAAAGGACAACATTTTCAACCCAAGATGAATAGGAAAAGGGCCAAATTACAATCACAACCCAATTCACAACTAGGGCCCAAACTAAGTGGGCTTAAGGGAAAAATGTTTGCAACAAAGCCCATCCAATTGAAGCCCAATAAGGCCCAAGTGAAAAGACCAAGTTGCTGCCCCATAACCTTAATAAAATAAGGCTAAAAATCCAAAAGAAAGTTGGCCAAAAGTGGCTTATAAAAGGGGTTACAAACCAGCAACTTTTAGTCATTTTCTCAAGCCAAAAATTCAGATTTCTCTCTAAGTTTCGTTTTGCTCTCTCTTTATTTTCTAAAGCAGCCAAGGCACACCTATAGGGTTTTTGAAGAGAACCTAATCCTTGAGGGCTAAGGTAAGTAAAAATACCTATGGTTTGGTGTAATTTTTCCATGAAAAACATGAAGAGTATGTTGGTTGTATTGTGCAAGAATTTTGGGACAGCGTGTGTTCCAAAGATTGTGGTTCACTTTTCTTGTTAATTAAGAGACTTTTATCTTGTTGGTTGGCTGAATTATGAAGTAACATGTATGTTTTTAACAAGTCTTGGGTCTGTAATGATGTAAGAAGGCTGCTGGACCACTTTTATCTTCCGCAAAATTAAGTTCTTGAATGATATCTTAATTCCGCTTTTAGTATGAATTCGTGGACTGAATATTAGGAATTGTTGTCTCATGTTTTCCATCTACTTAGAGACTTTTTGGACTGTTTTAGGAATGTAATTGTGTGTGAATATGTTGAGGACAGTTTTGTTGAGGTTGAGATGGATTAGGAATGGTTGACGTCGAAATGTAGCGGAAGGACGCAATGTTGCGTTGTCTACTTGCGTGTTGTGTAGAGTTGTTGTATGTTGTACTATATGAGTTATTGTAATGCTGTTATGGGACTAAAGATAGCTGGATATGACATGTATATGGGAATGTGTATTAGAAAATACGATTAGGAGCGGAAATGTTGAAAGAATACTCTTTGGTTTCTAATTTCGAGCTTGCTGCCCGGATATTATTTTTGGGTGAAATTGGATTACCAAGATGTGTTTATTAGCTGCTAACACTAGTTTTATCACCTAATATGTTGTAGATAAGTGTTTGGAGGAAAAGGATACTACTCCGAGGTAATAACGACATAGTGCAGCAAGGTATGTAAGGCAACTTGATTTCCTATTACTTGGCATGAAATCTAAGTTCTTCCTTAGCACATAAAGGCACATACAAATTCCGACATGGCTGCTAACCATGTCTCCACTCTTTACCATGTTCATATGTTCCCATACATAGCCATTGTCAAACCTACATACGTACTTGGATACCAAATATACATGAGCTCCTTGTTACCAAACAAAGTCCATGTGTTGTTTAATCTCCGATACGGTTCATTAGTTGTGTATCTCTCTTTTTATTGTGGTATTATCTGGTATGGTTGTTCATATGTCACATGCTATATTTCTACAGTTCTAAAGGTTATGACCACCAAAAGAACCATCTCAAAGTAAATAAAAGATAACTTACAGTTGCTTATGAATAGGTGGTAACCCAGGGGTGGAAGAATCACCTAGCATAGGTCGATCCCATTTACGGGGGGTATCCCAGGGTGAAAGGAAATCCTAGCATGGGTCAAACCCGTTACTAATTTACCACTGATTAGCTGGTCGTTTACATGATATATTGTGCACAGATTATACAGTAAAGAAAGATACAGTAATAAAAAGACATGAAGTACATGATTTCACAGTATGACTAAAGGTGGTCTTTTCACCATTACACACCAATGTGTGATTTCATTTGAGTTCTTATTTCATATACAATATTTCCTGCCTTACATATTCAGTACATTACCTCGTACTGACGTCCCTTATGGGGGACCTGCATTTCATGCTGCAGGTACAGGAGCGACTAGATCTCCCCCATAAGAGTACAAGAATTCCAGCTGCTGTTACTGAGCTCCAGGTTGCTTCGGAGCTTGTGTGTCTAGAGCTTGTATTTTATATTGTATAGTTGGTCAGGAGGCGGGGCCTATCCCGACTCATATGGATATTGTCCCTTACCTGGAGGCTTTGTAGACAATGTAAATTAAAGTGTAGTCAAATAGTGTATTATCGACATCGTGGCTCCAACGGCCTAGTCTTATGCATTTACTTTTGGTTTGTTAATGCAGTTTACTTCCTTTTAACAACATGTTGAATATGGAAACCTCTTAAATGTCCATAGCAGGTGCATAGTTATATGTTGGTTCTCTCGAGCCTTGTCGGCAACGGGTGCCAGTCCACCTTAATGGGGCTTAGGGCGTGACAACCCGGTTTTGTCCTAAAAAGGAATTATGATGTGATTTTTGGTAAGACATGGCATATGACAAGAAGGTGATCACCGGTATGCCTATAATTATGGCTCTTGGAACATCTTGGGTGTTTACACCATCTTGTATCTTGGCTCTTGGAGCATCTTGGGTGCTTGCACCACCTTGTACTTGTAGATGAGCTATTCCTTGCATTGGCACCTTGAATATGATCTTGTAATTTGGCGTTGAGCCTAAATATGTCTTGAACATTATGAACTTGCACTTGACTCTCTTGAACGCATGTGTATGTGTATATAAGTATTCTTGTGGGATGTGTAAGACTTAGCATCGATGGATTGGGGGTCCTCTCCATTTCCTTGAACTATGTGCCAACATAGGGACGGATATTATTCGTCTACTTGGTTATGATATGAAATGTCTTGATATGATACTTGTAAATCCTTCCAAAAAGCGGGTCGTAAGAAAGGTGACCATCCACCGAAAAGCGGAGTCGTAAGGTGTGATATAGATTACACTTGACAAGTAATCTTCTCCCTACCGGTGGGAGGTCTAAATCGGTCCAGTTCATGTAATAGCTCGCATGGATTTAGTTTGTCGGTTATAGTCATCCCCATTATTTAGGAGCATTATCGCATTGCACGCATCACGTATCCCAGGGCATCTTGTATAGTGAATTCTATTGTTTATATGTTCTTATATATTATGTTCCCTTGCCATCTAACATGATTATACAGGTTCGGTAAGTCACATGCATTGTATACCCGCATACTTAGTACATTCAAACGTACTAACGCATACTCTATGCCTGCATGATTTTACCATGTAGGGACCGAGAAGTTTGAGTACCAGCCGCCGAACGAATAAGTCCTACCTTGAAGTTATCTTGTGGTGAACCCTGTCTCCTGAGGGCAAGCTTTATTTCTTGTAACCGTTATGTATAGTATTTTGTTGAGGGTGAGCCTGGAACTTATCCTGGCCCCCGCTCCTTGACTAGAGACATACGTTGGGCACTGAATAAACTTTCTCATTTTTTTTGTTTATCCAAAAATGAATGGTCTTCCCTTGACTTTTGATTCCGTTATTTAATTATCTATCTTATATGCCTTGAACCTATTATGCAAAATTCCAAAATCTTGAGGCTTGTTTAGGGACTCTCGGGTCCCCATTCGCCGTGTCACATCAAGGCCCCAACCCCGGGTCATGACAAGGGTCAATTGTGTACTCTATTCTCTTGCTTTAGATAGACGTTTTACATTCTGATGGAGTATGATGTTGAGTTGATGTTTTCCCTATGTTATTGTACTTATATTGTTGTATTCAGCTATTTTACATGCCAGTACATTTCACGTACTGATGCCACTCGGTGCTGCATCGTTTCATGATGCAGATACATGAGTTAAAGGACTTCAGAAGACACATCGTTGAGATCAGAGATTTCGAGTTCAGTCATTGGTGAGCCTCCTTGCTATCCGAAGGAGACCCTTCTATTTTTGTGTTTTGTTATTTATTGAGTTGGGTAGTCATGACCTTTCATGGTACCATCTTAGACAACTGAGTCAGGTTAGAGGCTTCATAGACATGATTAGAGTTTTGATGTCGATGGTTTCCCCTTATGAATTGAATAGTACTTATTATTTACTTATTATGATGATCAGATTGATGTTGGCCATTTAGCCCTTTATTCGAAGTAGCTCATTACTCTATTTCCGCTGTGTTGATATTGAATGATTGTCCTGAGAACGAGTGGTTCACCTAGGGACTAGCAAAAGTCTCTGGCTGCCGGCCATGTCTAGGGTACCCTCCCGGGGCGTGACAAATTATTAAATCATGCAAAGTATGTTTGAGTTTTCAGAAATATCAATCTAAGTTCTAGAAAATTCTAATGGTTGTACAATGAAAAAGTTAAAAAAATAAATAGTTAAATGTACATCTTAAGATGTGGTATCTAATTATTTCTTCAAAAGGTTGTGATTTTTTTTTTCTAAAAGTAACTTCAAGAATTGAATTGTTTTATTTTGTTATGAGTTAATAGTTAAAAGGTATATTAAACTTGACACACTATGTATACAAGAGCGGAGCTATCCTTTGTCGAGGGGTGTCAAGCGACACTCATTCATCGGAAAATTATATTGTATAGGTAAGTCAAATTTTGATTTTATACCTATATATATTTTAAAGTTGGCACCTCTTAACACAAAGTAAAGAATCAACTCAGTGGTTCAGGGGTTGCAAAACTTTGGCTGTGGTTCTTTGGCTTTCAACATTTTTCGTTTGATTTTAATTTTTTGACACCCCTCAATATAAATTCTGGCTTTGCTACTATATATATATATGAGCCAAACCAAGGACGACCAAGGGTATTATTGTAATTTCTCATTTAGATATTTTATCCACTTTTTATACTTTTATTTATTAGAGCAATCCTACGAGGGAAAAAGTACAACTATGATATATATATTAGTTATTTTTTCATCAATAGCCTCTAAACACGTGTAATAGATGTGGACTCATTCTTTTTATATATTATTTCAATCTTATTGCCTACTATAAATTTACTTATTCATTATTAACTTCAGTCATATAATATGGACCCCAGTTATTACTCAATTTTCATTCTATTTTTTATTGACCCTATTTTTAGCCTTCACTGTTTAAAAACAAGTTAGCTTTTTCAATAAATTTTAAAAATATTTTTAACTATAAAAATCATCTTTATGATAATTTTATAACTATAAAAATCATCTTTATGATAATTTTATAACTCAAATGTTTAATTCTAATTTTTAGATTAAACATGAGAATATAATATATATTACTTTTGCCTTTCTAAAATATCAGTCTTAATTTTTTTTTTTGAAAAGACAAATAACGTGTACTTTGATCAATACTTTAATATATGTTTTTTCATCATTTTGATATGAGTGAAATAGTAATCTACGATACTTTTGTATAGCTTGTGAAAAACTAGATTTAAAAGCTAGATTTTAAAATTAAAATATTAACTTATTTTAATCTAAGTTTATTTTTAAACTAATCTAATGGACTCTCAAGAAGCAACCTTGAAAACTTGACAATTATTTAAGAATGAAGGGTGTATAAAAAATCTACTCAAATACAATATGACCGTAACATTGGGCCCATTAACGGGTCTTTTCGTATCTAGTATATATATAAAAGGGGATGTGTGGCCCGCCTACGTGGCGCTCTCCTAATGCAGCCTTAATATTTTATTTTTTTCAAAAATATAAAAGGATTAAATAAATCCTAAAAGGATGTTATCTCTTTGTAATGACTCCTTCAACCCTTTTCCCCATCCTATGAGCAAAGCGGAGGAAGAATGAGAACACTGACTTCTAGCGTTACTGGTGTATTCTAATTAAAGTCATCACACCCTTCATGTGTCACCGGAAAGTCCACCTGCAAATATGCATCTACCACCATTGTTTTTGTCACCTCCTTCACGAAAAGGCCTTCACTGCATACGATACTTCCATGCTTGGCCCTAATTTGTTCCCCAACTCTGAAGGCAGTGTGGCCCCTTTTTTTCGAAGGGCGGACATGTCACGCCCCGGGAGGGTACCCTTGGCGTGGCCGGCATTCAGAGACTATTGCTAGTCCCCAAGCGAACCACTTAGCCTCATCACATCATTCAATCCAATAAACTCTACTGAACAACGAAAAATATAAGTAAATATTGGTCACATCTCATCTAAAGTCTAAAAAAACATATAAAAATAATGAAGGCTAGAAGAAAGAACTAGCTCACAATCTCAACATCAACGTTCTACCATCGTCTATGAAGCCTCTATCACTAACCATGTGGTGCCAATGACAGACCCATGGCTACCCAAATCAAAATAAAGGAATAGTCCAAAATCTAACTCTAAAGCATGATAAAATAATCATAGTGGATCCTCCGGAGTAGGGGAGGCTCACCAAATCAGCTGCGGATCTCGGATCTTCAACGGAGCGCCTGTTGATGATCTTTAGTACCTGCCTCTGCGTCATAAAATGATGCAGTCCAAAGGGGACGATACTTGAAATGTATTGGTATGTAAAATAGTTGAGTGAAACCAAAACAAGTAGAACAATATAGAAACAACATCAACTCAAAATAATCATCAAATAACATCAAATCGTCAAAGGTCTATAAATGCAAGAATAAAGAGTAGACAAGTGACCCATCAACAACTCAAACTCATCAATCATCTCAGACTCATCTCAAAGAAGCTTACCTCTTCTCATCTCATCTCATCTCAGAGAAGCTCACCTCCTCTAATTTCATCTCATCTAGTCTCATCTCAACTTAAAGTACTCAAGGTAGGAAATTTATGGGAGTTTCTCTTATCTGACAACAATCACTTATGAGCCAGTGAATGTACAACAATCTCGCTGATTTTCCCACAGCCATTCTAGACTTTCTAGGTAGGGAACGATTGAAACCATATCGACTTACCCAATAAGGAGTCAACACTCAATAGGTATGCTATTGCTTTCAAGGAATGTTACTCATGAGGGAACCATATAATATATGTGATGGTTCTAAGCCTCACCTACATTTGGCGACGTAGTCTGATGAGTTCAAGTCAGACTAACTCTCACTCTTTCGGTACTCGATACTCCTCCCATGACTCAATGCTCATAAAACCTCCATTTTAACCAATTTCATAGGGACTCGAATTCTGTCATTGATCGGTATCTGATAGGGACTCAAACCCCATCCCATTCACTCATAGGGACTCTTACCCTTTTCATCAATCAAGCTCATAGGGACTCCAATCCTTTCATCTATCAATCTCATCAATGACTCAAGATTTAATCATTAGGAAACAATCGAATAGACATATTAGTAGAGTTCATTTATAGAGACTCATAAGATAATCAAATTCTATCAACTCAAAATCATTCCCTTATCACAATCAACAATCTAACCTCAAGGCTCTAGACTCACTTATCAAGTTCATTATGCATGCTTTTTATATTAGTCATGTAGGGTTATGCAAATTCTCATGAAAATGTTCGATTTAATAAAACAAATAGTATGATGATCATCAACATAGAAAAACATGTAATTTCAAATAACATTTTAGGAAAAACCATCAAGGGTTCATGTATGTAGACTCTTGAACCATCGACTCATCTAGGACCATCTATGGGGAACATGATAGAATAGTCCCATGCTTATAGTTTAGCCTTACATACCAGGGATGAAGCTATCAACCAGTCACATCAAGGATTTTGTAACGCCCAATAAAATTACCAAAATACCCCAAGAGAGAGGGTATGCGCATAACACATCTTCTAATGTCTGTATGGCAAATGCGAGGTCAGATTTGTGATCAACATGAAAAATTGAGTGGGAAAATGGTCTCGGTCGATTTTTGGAGTGACCCGATCAAAATATAATTTTTCAATCTGAATTGCAAAATAGTGTTGGTGCGCGACAGGAGCACTTCACGCCTCCATTACGGTCCAGCACTTAAATTTTGCTAAAAATTTTCGACGGGGTTGAGAAAACTAGTTCAGAAACTTTTTTTAGAAATACACAGTGTGCGACCAGTCCGCATCGTGAACTGGGTCTTTTCCGAGTTAAAAATTTATAAATTTTTATGAGGGGCATTTAAGTCAATTTTCCACCCCTCCTAAACTCTATACACGATCTAATAAGGCCATTTCGACGTAAAAAAGGTCTAAAACCCCTATTCTAAGTCCTATTCCATAATCTAACAAGGCTGAATCTTGAGGAAATAGGAGAAAAGCTCGAGTTTGAGAGATTTAAGGAGAAATCTTTGACGTGACTGATTGATAGCTGCATCCCAGGTATGTACGGCTAAACTAAAAGCATGGGATTGTACTCTCATGTGCCCCATAGATGGTTATAGATGAGTTAATGATTCAAGAGTCTACATATATGAACCCTTGTTGGTTTTTCTTAAAATTTTATTTGAAAATTACATGTTTTCCTATGTTGATGATCATCATAAACTTGTCTCCTTGAATTGAACATTTTCATGAGAATTTTTATAACCCTACATGACTAATTTGAAAAGCATGCATAATGAACTTAAGAATTGAGTCTAAAGTCTTGAATTGAGATTGTTGATTGTGATGAGAGAATGATGATGAGGTGATGGAATTTGATTGTCTTATGAGTCTCTATAAATGAACTC
The DNA here is from genome assembly GCA_029948455.1 of Solanum rostratum. NCBI lineage: Eukaryota > Viridiplantae > Streptophyta > Magnoliopsida > Solanales > Solanaceae > Solanum > Solanum rostratum. The sequence goes on along the minus strand of CM057056.1, from coordinate 50,359,403 downwards.
TACCTACTTGTCTATTCTATTGTTTCCTAATGATTATTCTAAATGTTGAGTCATTGATAAGATTGATTGATGAAAGGGTTAGAGTCCCTATGAGATGATTGATGAAAGGGTTAAAGTCCTTATGAGTTGATTGATGATGGAGTTCGAGTCCCTATATCGATGACGGGGTTTGAGTCCCTATGCGATTGGTTGAGACAGAGATTTTATGAGCATTTAGTCATGGGAGGAGTATTGCGCATCGAAAGAGTGAGAGGTAGTCCAACTTGAACTTGACAAACTACGTCGCTAAATGTAGGTGAGTCTCAGAACCATCACATGTATTATGGTTCCTTCTTGATTAGAAGTCCCTAAAATAATAGCGGGCTTGTTGACGATTGACTCCATATTGGGTGAGCTGATATGATTTTGGTTCATTCGTTCCCTACCTAGAAAGTTTAGAACGCCTGTGGCAACATCAACGAGATTGTTGTACATTCAGTGGCTCATAAGTGATTATAGTCGGATAAGAGAAACTCCTATAAATTTCTTATCTTGAGTACTCTGAGTTGAGATGAGAGGAGGTGAGCTCCCCTGAGATGAGATGATATGAGAGGGGGTGGGCTCCTCTGAGATGAGTCTGAGATGATTGATGAGTTTGAGTTGTTGACCGGTCACTTGTCTACTCTTTATTCTCGCATTGATAGACATTTGACGATTTGATGTTATTTGATGATTACTTTGAGTTGATGTTCTTTCCATATTATTCTACCTATTTCTGTCACTCAGCTATCTTATATACCAGTACATTCAAAGTACTGATGTCCTTTTTGGACTGCATCATATGGTATGTACTAGAGATCATCAACAAGCGCTCTTTATAAGATCTGAGATCCGCAGCTGATTTAGTGAGTCTCCCCTATTCCGGAGGATCCACTATGATTATTTCATGTTGCTCTAGAGTTAGATTTTGAAGTATTCCTTTATTTTGATTTGGGTAGCCATGAGTCTGTCATTGGCACCACATGATTCGTGATAGAGGCTTCATAAACAATGGTTGAACGTTGATGTTGAGATTTTGAGCTAGTTTCTTTCTACTGGCCTTCTTTACTTTTATTTAATATATTGTGAAACTTTTGATGGGATGTTCTCATTTACATATTCTTATTTCCGCTATTTAGTAGAGTTATATGATTGCATGAATGTGATGAGGCTAAGTGGTTCGCTTGGGGACTAGCAATAGTCTCTAGGTGCCAGCCACGCCAAAGGCACCCTCCCGGGGCGTGATAAACTTTTTATCAGAGTACTGAGTTCAAGTGTCTTAGGGAGTCTATGATGTCGTGTCTAGTCGAGTCTTGTTTATGGGTGTATTGTCGACCATATTTCATAAGTAGGAGGCTATAGGAAATAAGAAATAGTTGCACTTTCCTACTTATTCCAATTCGTGCGATAGAGTTAAACTCTATAAAAGCTCTTTTCTAATTCGTGCTTTATGCTTGCAGAATTTATAACATGCCTCCGAGAAGAGCCGTCAGAGGAAGGGGACGTCCTGCCAGACAAGCTGTTAATCCACCCGAGCCTCTAGTACCCAAGGAGCCTGTGGATCAAGCTGTCCCTGTTGAGCAACCCCCTCAAGGTGAGGTCTCCAATGCTAAGCTATGCCAGGCTATTCAAGCTCTAGCCCAGGCTGTCGCAGCACCTGCTGTGAGACAAGGAGCAGGTAGACCAGATTCTCATGACAACACTAGAGTCCGAGAATTTTTTAGGATGAGTCCACCTGAGTTCACAGGGTCTGCATCCACTGAAGATCCTGAGAACTATGTGGAGGAACTTGAGAAGCTGTTCTAAGTGATGCATGTGACTAATGCTGATAAGGTTGAACTGGCTGCTTAGCAACTCAAGGGTGTGGCCATACTGTGGTTCAACTAGTGGAAGAAAAGTAGAAGGGATGATGCTCCATGTTTGACTTGGGCAGTATTCGAGGAATCCTTCTAAGAGCGCTTCTTCCCAAGAGAAAAAAAAGAAGCTAAGGTAAGAGATTTCCTGGATCTAAAATAGGGCTCTATGACTGTACAAGAGTATGGTTTGAAGTTCATGCAACTATCTCGTTATGCTCCGGACATAGTTGCTGACATGAGGGGAAGGATGGGAATGTATGTTGATGGGTTGAATAAAGAACCCAAAAGAGATGGGAGAGGAGCCATACTTGTGGGTGATATGGACATCGGGTTGCTGATGACGTTTGTGCAACAAGCTGATGAGGAGAGATAGTATGACATAGAAAAGTTTAAGCGTAAGAAAGCTAAGATATCCTGCCATGAGGTTTGGAGGAAAGGTAATGGTAACCGATTTCTAGCACGATCATCTGCTAGTGCACTTGTGCCTAGAGGCAGGTATGATTAGAGATCTTAGAATGTGGGAAATCATGAACCTCAGTCGCAGGCTAGTGTGGCTCAAGGTTCGCGAGGTAAGTCACCGCGTGATAAGTGTGTCAAGATGCACTTGGGGAGGTGTCGTGACGGGAATGATGTGTGCTATAGATGTGGCCAAGCAGGTCACTACTAGAGAGATTGTCCGAAGTGGGCTTGACCGGGCTTAATCTACTACACCAGCCCGCCAGTTTGAGGAAACCAGAGGGCCAATACGTCAATGCAGGCAGAGCAACAAACCGCTCATATGCCATGGGTAGTCGCCAAGATCAGCAGAACTCCCCAGATGTTGTGATAGGTATGATTCGAGTCTTCACCTCTGATTGTTATGTTTTGATGGATCCGGGTGCCACATTTTCATTTGTAACTCCTTATGTGGCTAGTAGATTTGATGGAACCCTTGAGAGTCTTCTTGAATCCTTTGATGTTTCTACACCAGTGGGTGAATCTATTCGAGCTAAGAGAATCTATAGAACTTATGAAGTGTCCATCCATCATAGGGATACTCTTGTTGATTTGGTTGAGGTTGAGATGGTTGATTTTGACTTGATTCTTGGCATGGATTGGATTTACGCCTGTTATGCCTACGTTGATTGTAGATCCCGAAGTGTTAACTTCCAATTTCCTAACGAACCAGTTCTAGAGTGGAAGGGTGATTCTATTGCACCTAGAGGAAAGTTTACCTCATATCTTAGAGCTAGAAAGTTGATTTCCAAAGGTTGTATCTATCACCTCGTGCGAGTGAAATATGATGATGTTGAGTCCCTAACTGTTGAGTCAGTCTTGATTGTTAATGAGTTTCCGAAAGTATTTCCTAATGATCTGCTTGGAGTCCCTCCTGATAGGGAGATTGACTTTGGGATTAGTGATCTTCCTGATACCTAGCCTATTTCGATTCCACCTTATAGGATGGCCCCTGCTAAGTTGAAAAAGTTGAAAGAGCAACTGAAAGATTTGCTAGAGATGGGCTTCATTAGGCCAAGTGTTTCACCTTGGGGTGCTCCTGTCCTATTCGTGCAAAAGAAAGATGTGTCCCTCAGAATGTGTATTGACTATAAGCAACTGAACAAGGTCACGAAAAGAATAAATATCCTCTCCCAAGGATAGATGATTTGTTTGACCAACTTCAGGGAACCTCTTGTTTCTCCAAGATAAACCTTAGATCTGGCTACCACCAGTTGAACGTGAGGGAATGCGACATTCCAAAGACAACCTTTAAGACTAGATATGGACATTTTGAGTTCTTGGTCATGTCCTTTGGGTTGACGAATGCACCTACAACCTTTACGGATTTGATGAATAGAGTATTCAGACAATATCTTGATATGTTTGTGATTGTTTTCATCGATGACATTTTGGTGTATTTAAGAAGAGAGGAGGAGCATGCTAACCACCTTAGAGTGGTCCTCCAAACTCTTAAGGACCGTGAGTTGTATGCAAAATTCTCGAAGTGTGAGTTCTGGCTTAAGTCAGCGGCTTTCTTAGGCCATGTTGTTTCCGGTGATGGTATTCGAGTGGATGCCAAAAAGATTAAAGCGGTTAAGAAATGGCCCCGACCGACCACTCCGACCGACATAAGAAGTTTCTTGGGGTTGGCCGGCTACTACCACAGATTTGTTGAGGGATTTTCTTCCCTATCCGCACCATTGACTAAATTAACCTTGAAAAAGGTCAAGTTTCAGTAGTCCAAGGAATGTGAGAAGAATTTCCAAGAGTTGAAAACGAAGTTGACTATTGTACCAGTCCTAACCTTACCCAATAGGACAGAGGACTTTGTAATTTACTATGATACTTCGGGGGTTGGATTGGGATGTGTACTGATGCAGAGACGGAAGGTGATAGCCTATGATTCCAGGCAACTCAAGGTTCATGAGAGGAACTATTCAACCCATGATCTCGAGTTGACACTAGTGGTATTTGCACTTAAAATCTGGCGCCACTACTTATATGGAGTGCATGTGGATGTGTTCAATAATGACCACAAGAGTTTGCAGTATGTTTTAAGCCAGAAAGAGCTCAACCTGCGACAGAGGAGATGGTTGGAGTTGCTCAAGGATTATGACATGAACATTCACTACCACCCAAGTAAAGCTAACATTGTTGCTGACACTCTTAACAGGTTTTCAATGGGTAGCACAACCCATGTGGAGGAAGGAAGAAAGGAGCTAGCCAAGGAAGTACACCGGTTTGCTCAATTGGGAGTTCAACTTGAGGAGAATAATGAAGGAGGAGTTAATGTTCAGAATGGGTCTGCATCATCCTTAGTTGCAGAGGTGAAAAAAAAGCAAGACCAAGATCCTATCATACTCCAATTGAAGGAGGTTGTCCACAAATAGAAAGTGATGGTGTTCTCCAAAGGGGGAGATGGAGTATTGATACTAGAGTAGGTCGTGAATTCTAAATGTTGATGGCATTCGAGAAAAAATCATGGTGGAAGCCCATAGCACTAGATATTCCATTCATCTTGGCTATACCAAGATGTACCATGACCTGAAAAAAGTCTATTGGTGGAGTGGAATGATAAGGGATATTGCTGAGTTCGTTTCAAAATGCCCAAATTGCCAATAAGTGAAGGTTGAGCATCAAATGCCATGTGGATTGGCTCAGAACTTTGAGATTCTAGAATGGAAGTGGGAGATGATTAATATGGACTTTACTACTGGTCTACTAAGGTCTCGAAAGCAACATAATTTGATATGGGTGATTGTGGATAGGATGACTAAATTGGCTCACTCCTTGGCTGTTAGGACAACAAACACTGCATAGGAGTACACCAAGTTATACATCTAGGAGATTGTGAGGTTGCATGGGGTTCCTTTGTTCAACATCTCGAACAAAGGAGCTTGATTTACCTTCTAGTTTTGGAGATCATTCCAAAAAGGATTGGGTACTAAGGTGAACTTGAGCACAACCTTTCATCCACAAACAGATGGTCAGGCAGAGCGTACGATTCAAACATTAGAAGATATGTTGAGAGCTTGTGTTCTTGATTTCAAGGGTTATTGGGATGATCACCTACCATTGATTGAATTTTCATATAACAATAGTTATCATGCAAACATTCAAATGGCTCTCTACGAACCCTTGTATGGGAGGAGATATAGATCACCAATTGGGTGGTTTGAGGTTGGAGAAGCGGAGTTCATTGGGCCTGATCTTGTCCACCAATCGATGGAAAAGGTCAAGGTCATTAGAGAGAGGTTAAAGACTGCCTAGAGTCGCCTAAAATCTTACACCGACATAAGGAGAAGAGACTTAGAGTTCGAGGTAGATGATTGGGTGTAGTTGAAAGTATCCCCTATAAAAGGCGTCATAAGATTTGGGAAGCAGAGAAAGTTGAGTCCACGCTATGCTGGACCGTACCAGATTGTAAAGAGGATTGGAAAGGTTGCTTATGAGTTAGAGTTGCCTTCCGAGTTAGATGAAGTCCATCCGGTATTCCATATGTCGATGTCGAAGAAATGCTTGGTAGACTCTGCCTTGGTGATCCCTGTTGATAGCATTGGAGTGAAAGATAGCCTATATTACAGAGATGTTCCAGTTCAAATCCTTGATTGTCAAATTCGTAAGTCGAGGAACAAGGAGATAGCCTTAGTCAAAGTCCTATGGGGAAATCAATTCGTTGAGGAAGCCACATGGGAAGCTGAGGAAGAGATGAAAGCCGAATATCCGCACCTATTTGTGCCAAATGATGAGAGTGTTGAAGGTAAATTTCTTACCCTTCACTAAATTGATATATCTATTCTTGATGTGACTTTCTATTTGTTGAGTCCGAGTAGTATTGATTGAGGTCGAGGAAAAGTCGAGAGTTTGATTAATTGAGTTGAGTGTTGAGATGCATTTTGAGTCTATTCGTGCCTTGATATCAACCTATACTCATCATTCGAGGACGAATGATCCCAAGGGGGAGATGATGTAATGATTGGTAAAATTACCAAAATACCCCTAGAGAGAGGGTATGCGGCGTAAGGCATCTTTCGATGCTCGCATGAAAAATTCGAGGCCAGATTTGTGATCAACATGGAAAATTGAATGGGAAAATGGTCTCGGTTGATTTGTGAAGACCCGATCAAAACATAATTTTTCAATCCGAATAGCAAAATGGTGTTGGTGCGCGACAGGAGTGCGTCGCGCCTCCATCGCGGACCAACACTTATATTTTTCTGAAAATTTTCGACGGAGTTGAGAAAACTCGTACGGAAACTTTTCTTAAAAATACACAGTGTTGCGGACTGGGTCTTTTCCGAGTTGAAAATTTCTAAATTTTTACGAGGGGCATTCTGATCAATTTTTCACCCCTCCTAAACTCTATACACGATCTAATAAGGTTGTTTTGAGGTAAATAGGGTCTAAAACCTCTATTCTAAGTCCTATTCCATAATTTAACAAGGCTAGGGCTTAAGGGAAGAGGAGAAGAGCTTGAGTTTGAGAGATTTAAGGAGAAATCTTTGACGTGACTGATTGATAGCTGCATCCCAGGTATGTAAGGCTAAACCAAAAGCATGAGATTGTTCTCTCATGTGCCCCATAGATGGTCATAGACGAGTTGATGGTTCCAGAGTCTACATACATGAACCCTTGTTATTTTTTCTTAAAATTTTATTCGAAAATTATATGTTTTCCTATGTTGATGATCATCATATACTTATTTCCTTGAATTGAACATTTTCATGAGAATTTGCATAACCCTACATGACTAATTTGAAAAGCATGCATAATGAACTTAAGAATATAGTCTAGAGCCTTAAGATGAGATTGTTGATTGTGATGAGAAAATGATGAGGTGATAGAATTTGATTGTCTTATGAGTCTATATAAATAAACTCTACCGACGTATCTATTCGATTGTTTCCTAATGATTGTTCTAAATCTTGAGTCATTGATGAGATTAATTGATGAAAGGGTTAGAGTCCCTATGAGTTGATTGATGAAAGGTTTAGAGTCCCTATGAGTTGATTGATGAAAGGGTTATAGTCACTATGAGTTAAATGATGATGGGGTTCGAGTCCCTATCAGATACCAATTGATGACGGGGTTCAAATCCCTATGAGATTAGTTGAGATGGATGTTTTATGAGCATTGAGTCATGGGAGGAGTATCGAGCACTGAAAGAGTGAGAGCTAGTCCAACTTGAACTCGGCAAATTACGTCGCCAAACATAGGTAAGACTTAGAACCATCACATATATTGTGGTTCCCTCTTGATTAGAAGTCCCTGAAACAATAGTGGACTTGTTGACGATTGATTCCATATTGGGTGAGCTGATATGGTTTCGATTCGCTCCCTAGCTGGAAAGTTTTGAACGACTATGACAATGTCAGCGAGATTGTTGTACATTCATTGGCTCATAAGTGATTGTTGTTGGACAAGAGAAACTCTCATAAATTCCCTGTCTTGAGTACTCTGAGTTGAGTGAGATGACATGAGAGGAGGTGAGCTCTACTGAGATGAGATGAGATGAGAGGAGGTGAGATCCTTTGAGATGAGTCTGAGATGATTGATGAGTATGAGTTTTTGATGGGTCACTTGTCTACTCTTTTTTCTTGCATAGATAAACATTTGACGATCTGATGTTATTTGATGATTAGTTTGAGTTGATGTTGTTTCCATATTATTCTACCTATTTGTATTTCACTTAGCTATCTTACGTATCAATACATTCCAAGTACTGATGTCCCATTTTGACTGCATCATTTTATGATGCAAAGGCAGTAACTAGAGATCGTCAACAGGCGCATCGTTAATGATCTGAGATCTGCAACTGATTTGGTGAGCCTCCCCTACTCCGTAGGATCCACTATGATTATTTCATGTTGCTTTAGAGTTAGATTTTGGACTATTCCTTTATTTTGATTTGGGTAGCCATGGTTCTGTCATTGGCACCACATGATTCGTGATAGAGGCTTCATAGACGATGGTTGAACGTTGATGTTGAGATTTTGAGCTAGTTTCTTTCAACTTGCCTCCTTTACTTTTATCTATATATTGTGAAACTTTAGATGAGATGTTCCCATTTACGTATTCTTAATTCCACTATTTAGTAGAGTTATATGATTGAATGAATATGATGAGGCTAAGTGGTTCACTAAGGGACTAGCAATAGTCTCTAGGTGCAGGCAACGCCAAGGGTACCCTCCCGGGGCGTGACAGATTTCTTCTCAAATTTCTCAAACTCAAGCTCTTCTTCTTTTTTCTCAAACCCTAGCCTTGTTATATTATTGGAATAGGACTTAGAATGAGAGCTTTAGACCCCTTTTACATCAAAACGACCTTATTAGATCGTGTATAGAGTTTAGGAGGGGTTGGTGATTGACCGGAATGCCCCGCGCACTGTGCATTTTTAGAAAAAGTTTTTGAATGAGTTTTCTCAAACCCGTCAAAAAATTTCAAAAAAATATAAATGCAGGTCCACTACAGAGGCGCGATGCGCCTTCGTCGCGCACTCTCACTATTTTCGTTTTCAGGTTGAAAAATTATCTTTTGATCCTGTTACTCTAAAAATCATTCGAGACCATTTTCCCACTCAAATTTTCATGCTAATCATAAATCCGGCCTCGAATTTGCCATACGAGTATTGAAAGATATATTACGCGCATACCCTCATTCTAAGGGTATTTTGGTAATTTTAATGGGCGTTACAGGACATAACTAAAACTATCATATTTGATAGACAGACGGAACTAAGACTGTCATACCCTCACTTCTCTCATGCTATTGCTTCTATTTCGATGGTGGTACTGTATAATAGTAATTTCATAAAATTAGATATTTTGTCTAATTTTTATTTTAGCACTCTATAGCAGAAACATCCAGATAATTCTGCATATTTCTTGTTTCATGACAACCTTCATAATATCTACATCTAGCCTCATTCCTTCAATGTTATGTTACTTACTCCAGAGATAATTCTAGAAACATCCGAATTATTTTCCAGTATGGTTTTGACGAGAATTCAAGAAATATGGGTTTTTAAACTTTTCTCCATTCTTTCAACTGTTCTTTGATCTCTCTTTTATCTATTTGCTATTCCAGGTCAGTGTTCTCCGATTTTCCCTAATTTAGTTTCAGTACTCTTCAAATTTTTTAATTTCATCTTGTTATTGTTATTATTCTATCTCGATTTCGGGCTTTATTTTTCTTCTCACTTCTCACTATTCTCAATTCTCTTCATCTGCTTTTCATGTCATAGTAGTTTTCGATTTTGTTCAACTTTGAAATTCGAGATTGAATAAATAGGGGTAACACTTGAAGCTCTTAAAAGGAAAAGCTATGGATTTGATAGAACATTTTTCGAATTCCAATTCTGAATATATTTTCTTACTGAGTTGTTTAAATACAAAGAGTCCATTGTTTCGAGGTATTATTTTTTTTTTAATCTTCTACCTCCTAAATTTGAATCTTCCAGTTTAATTTGTCATTCGTGTAAGTTTAATTTGATTTTAGTTATAGAATTCATTAAATGGTTTCAATTAAATTACTTTTGGGTTGTTTGTGTTAGAAATTAGGTGTATCTAACCCAAAAAGGAGTATTCTAATCTTTTTCCCTTTGCTCTATCCTTTTTTGCTTTCTTATAATATTTTTTCAAAATTTATTATTGTCACATATATTGTTCAATGGCGTCTCTCCATTACCGTGCGTGATTTGGTTAGTAAAAGCCACCCATCAGAGCTGTAAGTCTTAGAGATGGATCTCACACCATGCACATTTGTCCCACAAGATGGGACTCACACACACACCCCTTAGCATTGGACTGAAGTTGACATTTTAGGATGGATAACTGTATATTTTTGTAAGCAATTTATGTTGGAATTGTAATGGGTTTCCTCAAAACAAAGTGTGCAATTGTATTGGTGACTCACAAAAAGGAGCCCATATTTTTTAGGATCTCTTTAACAATAATTTTTTAATTAATTTTTTAGGGCTTCTTTTTGGGTTCTTAGATTTTTGTTAATTTAATTTGATTTTAATATTTTGTTGCTGATATGATCTTTTCTAAATGAAATAATACTGGATCCTTCTACATTAATGTCTCGAATAAACAAGAACCTTTGTTTTCGCGACAAGGGTCTTTATTTTTGAAGTCAGTTGCAAGTTCTATATGAATATGTTTGTCTTCTAATTTCATAATTTTGTCTTTTAACAAGTGCTTTGTAACTTAATGATGTCCAAGTTGTTGTAGTTCGTACTCGTAAAAATTAATACCACTTCAAATTATTTTAATGAGCACTGGTCTGCATCTTAGTGGCACAATTACATGGTCATTCAAGGGGAAGCAGAAATTGCATTTGAGAAAAAGTTATTCTTAGTGGCTTATTAAGTACTGCAAGATATTTTTTCCTATGTACCAATTACCATTATATATCTTATGTTTCATAAATAATGCAAAATTATATACTTATTTTTTTAGATTAATATGAAGAACTTTATCAAACTTGTTAGAAAATCTTACTTAAAAAAATTATTTTGTGACATTTAATTTTTTTCAGGGACCAATATT